>OX369285.1:600000-1163000 GCA_947284805.1 Coleophora flavipennella | reverse complement strand
TATAGTTTTGCTATGTCTGTCTGTCCGCGGTTTAGCTCAGAGACTATTAATACTAGAAAGTTGTAATTTGCCAAGGGTATACATATTAGTCACGCCGAAAGTAATAATCGGTCTATAACTACCTACGTATCTACATATAATATTTAAAGAATTATCCTCAAACTCCTAACTGTTGAGGAGTTGTACCTTCCATCATCAGCTCATCAACACGAATTGATGGCTACCAGACGCAGAAACTCAATTAGCTTTAGGAAACACACACTCAATACGTGCCTGTAAATTTTGAGAGTTACCCTCGATTTCCCTAGGATCCGACTTCAAAAAAGGAGTAGGTTCCGTTCCACTGTATGTTTTTTTTAATGTATGTTCACCGATTACTCCGTCAATTGTGGACCGATTTTCAAAAAGTATACTTCCAAGGTGGTCCCATTTTCACCAAGTCAGGATCTGATGATGGGATCCTGGGGAAATCGAGGGCACCCTTAAATTTTATAGGCATGTATAACGTGTTTCATGTATTTTCTAAAAGTGTTCAATTTTTTACATCTGATAATAATTTTATGTTTATGAGCTGATGATGGAAGGTGCAACTCCTCAACGGTTATGAGTTGGAGGATAATTCTTTAAATATTATACGTAGATACTTAGGTAGGTATGGACCGTTAGTCGATTTTTTTCAGGTTATTCAGGTGAGCTAACGAAGGAAGGTTTGACTTCTTAATATTCATGCTGCTGAGATGATGATGGACCCTATTGATTGGTGCCATAAGATTATGTTGTCTTTTCTGATTTTAGTGGGTTCAGCTAATGGCTAAGCGATTCTTTAAACATCAATTAATACATTTTATTTTTAAAAGTAAAAATTCTTTCAGCTTACAGCAGATTTTGACCAGTGGTACCATGGAAATGAAAATAGCTTCGAAAATAAGTTTCCACTTTTGAAGAAGAAGTTGATTCAACTGTTAGGAAATGTCTCAAACAGAAGTCTATTTGTTCAGGAACTAAAGAATCTCGTGAAAAGTAAGTTTTATTTTGCTTTCTTTTATTTTACCTACTTAACCCCTGATTCAGAAAGGGGTGTACTGAAACTGATTTTTATATTTTTTATAAATAATTATTTGTTTGCTAAAACCTTTTCGTAAGTAGTAGGTAACAAATAATTGATTGTAATTGTTTTTTATATATAAACATACTCACCGAGTATGAGTTATTAAAAACGATTTCAATTAAGGAGGAGGTTTATAATTTCGACCGTATATATATATATATATATATATATATATATATATATAATTTGTTTGTTCGTGGATAACTTCCTCGTTTATGAACCGATTTTGATGATTCTTTTTTTGTTGGAAAGGAGATATCCCAAGGGTGGTACCATGATAAGGAAACGAGGATCTGATGATGGCATCCCATATAAATCGAGGGGAACCTTAAAAAATACCTACCTTTGATTTGAGTACTTTCGTAAAATCCAAAATTTATTAATTTTTATTAAAGTAAAGATTAAATAAAGTTTATTGTATTTGTTTGTGTAAGCAGTTCATAGCCAGGGTTACAAAATCCCCAAAGAAAAAACTCTAAATTTTAGGATAGGTATATGAAAGAACATTCATTGTTGTCCAATAACCAGTTACGATGTTTAGACTTAATAATCTTTTTTTTAACAGACTCTGATCCAGAGACGAGCAATATTGCTACACTTCTCACTATTCCACATCTTCTGGGAGCAGTGCAAATCAGGAAGAAGAAATGTTCTGTGGCAGAAGTCCGAGAAAGCTTCATTACACGCATTGAAACGGAAACCTTGATAAACGAAGAATGTCGTAAACGACACGACACATACAAGACTTTCGGTATTACAGTTCAACCGTACGTCATTGTCATCGGTCCACTGGAAAAAAATACCGTAAGGTACGTTATCGTTGATAACTTGATATACGAACTGCCAAACATATGTAATGCGGTGGATACTTGCTTTAAAATTATATGGGCATTAAACCTGAAATACGCAGGTGAATGCTTGCCAGTTTGGCAATTTTTGCAAAGAGCTGTTTATATTTCCAAGGCAGCAGATTTAAAAGAAAAACTACCTGCATCAGTTTATGCCTTATTGAACGATTGCGATATAAAAAGAAATTAAGTAAAAATGATTTCTTGTTTTTTGTGTACAACAGAGGTTACAAATTTAAGAGCGCTGCGCGTTCATTTCCAACTTTATAATGTTGTTCAGTTTCATGGATAGACAAGCTGTCCCGGCGAACTACGTAGCGCCTTACATTACATTACACTGTCCTACCCTACACTACACTACCCTACTCTACACTACCCTACACAACCCTACCCTACCCTACATACACTACACTACACTACACTACACTACCCTACACTACACTACCCAACCCTACCCTACACTACCCTACCCTATACTTTCCTACCCTAAACTACACTAATCTACCCTACCATACCCTACACTACCCTACCCTGCACTACCCTACACTACCCTACCCTACACTACCCTACCCATACCCTACACTACCCTACCCTACATACACTACACTATCCTACACTACACTACTCTACACTACCCTACACTAAACTACCCTACCCTACCCTACACTACCCTATACATACACTACACTACGCTACACTACACTACCCTACACTACACTACCTACACTACCCTACCCTATACTTTCCTACCCTAAACTACACTAATCTACCCTACCATACCCTACACTACCCTACCCTGCACTACCCTACACTACCCTACCCTACACTACCCTACCCTACCCTACCCTACACTACCCTACCCTACATACACTACACTATCCTACACTACGCTACACTACACTACCCTACACTAAACTACCCTACCCTACCCTACACTACCCTATACATACACTACACTACGCTACACTACACTACCCTACACTACACTACCTACACTAAACTACCCTACCCTACCCTACATACACTACACTACACTACACTACCCTACACTACACTACCTACACTACCCTACACTACCCTACACTACCCTACCCTATACTTTCCTACCCTAAACTACACTAATCTACCCTACCATACCCTACACTACCCTACCCTGCACTACCCTACCCTACCCTACACTACCCTACCCTACATACACTACACTATCCTACACTACCCTACACTACCCTACCCTACACTACCCTACCCTACCCTACACTACCCTACCCTACCCTACACTACCCTACCCTACATACACTACACTATCCTACACTACACTACTCTACACTACCCTACACTAAACTACCCTACCCTACCCTACACTACCCTATACATACACTACACTACGCTACACTACACTACCCTACACTACACTACCTACACTACCCTACACTACCCTACACTACCCTACCCTATACTTTCCTACCCTAAACTACACTAATCTACCCTACCATACCCTACACTACCCTACCCTGCACTACCCTACACTACCCTACCCTACACTACCCTACCCTACCCTACACTACCCTATACATACACTACACTACACTACACTACCCTACACTACACTACCTACACTACACTACCCTACCCTACACTACCCTACCCTACATAAGAACCTTCTCCTGACAATAACGAACTCGACAAAAAAAGAATTAGCCAAATCGGTCCAGCCGTTCTGGAGTTATAGCGTCAGGAAGGAAAACCCGACTTATTTTTATATATTAAGAAGAAGAAGATTAATGTCCGGCTAAATTTGAACTACGACTTTTATTCATTAAAGGCTTCATGAATAAACCCATAGTAAATTTCAAAAAAAATAATGGATTTATTTATTCATACTAAGCAGCTGATCGATTTGTATGAGAAATCTAATTGACTAGGTATAGGTTTCTTGACGAAATTTATTCAGTTTCATAAGTAGAAGCCATAGTAAAATTATTGCGGTTTTTTTATCGAAGATTCTAATAAATAAATAGCATCTATTCATGTTTGGTGATAGCTTACGGTTCTCCTATTGCCTTTATGCTGCAAGTTTTACGCAACTACTTTAACTGTCAAAAATTTACAAGAAAATGCCTCTTTGTATTTTTTTAATAACTATCTTTTTTGTATTTTGTCAATTTTGTTAAGTTGAATTGCTGTTCGTTAGTCTCGTTAAAACTCGATAACGGCTGGACCGATTTGGCTTATTTTGGTATTGAATTATTTGTTGAAGTCTAGAGAAGGTTTAAAAGGTGAATAAATATGAAAATGCTTGGAATTAAATAAAAAAAAATATCAGTCAAATATTAATTGGTTTTAGGGTAGGGTAGTGTAGTTTAGGTGTAGTGTAGTTAGGGTAGGGTAGTGTAGTATATGGTGGGGTAGGGTAGTGTAGTGTAGGGTAGGCTAATGTAGTGTAGGTGTAGTGTAGTTAGGGTAGGGTAAGGCGCTAGGCTTTCCTTTGACTTGTGCACAAAAACCGACACTCGATCCGCGCATCGGCAAGCGTTCCTTTGGCGGCGGCAAACCTTCGCAAGCCTGTTTAGCCAAGTGCCTCGCTCTACATGCTTGTGCTTGTGGGCGCTAGCTGTGGCTTGGCAAGCATGTGGAGGGCACCTGTACAGCACAACACAAACATGCGCAAACACAAAATTACCGTCAGAATTCTGCTACAAATAGAAGAGGTAGACAGGTAGTCAGGTCAGGTCATGTAGCTTTACTCTCTAAAATTGTGTAGATAGGTAGTTTCTGAAATATACAAAGAACAAAGTAGGTTACCTAATTAGTAACATGTAAGTACTATGAGGTAATTCAGGATGCGGTACCTAGTACCTTAGATATGACCTAGTCCCCTCCCAAGCTTTGGGCTTTGAGGTTATGGAGCTTGTCTGATACATAAATGTGCCAACTAGGTACTTACCAATAAATTTTTCGATGTATTTATCGAGTTCCCATTTATTGTACACTAGCTTTCCTGCAAGTGAGCACCTTGTAGATTGTAAAAAATTTTTAAAACGGTTTTTAAATCTCTGAAAAAAATAATGAAATTGATCACGCGCGACTTGAGAGTTGAGCGGTTGGCGGACTCACAAACATAAATGCGATGCACGCCCGCTTGATGCAATGCACGCCATTTGCAAATCGGAATCATCCCACTCCAACAAGCGGTTCCTTTAAAAAATTAACAACTAATAAATTTAATTGACTAGGTATAGGTTTCTTGACGAAATTTATTCAGTTTCATAAGTAGAAGCCATAGTAAAATTATTGCGGTTTTTTTATCGACGATTCTAATAAATAAATAGCATCTATTCATGTTTGGTGATAGCTTACGGTTCTCCTATTGCCTTTATGCTGCAAGTTTTACGCAACTACTTTAACTGTCAAAAATTTACAAGAAAATGCCTCTTTGTATTTTTTTAATAACTATCTTTTTTGTATTTTGTCAATTTTGTTAAGTTGAATTGCTGTTCGTTAGTCTCGTTAAAACTCGATAACGGCTGGACCGATTTGGCTTATTTTGGTATTGAATTATTTGTTGAAGTCTAGAGAAGGTTTAAAAGGTGAATAAATATGAAAATGCTTGTAATTAAATAAAAAAAAATATCAGTCAAATATTAATTGGTTTAAGGGTAGGGTAGTGTAGTTCAGGTGTAGTGTAGTTAGGGTAGGGTAGTGTAGTATAGGGTGGGGTAGGGTAGTGTAGGGTTGGGTAGTGTTGTGTAGGGTAGGGTAGGGTAGTGTAGTGTAGGGTAGGGTAATGTAGTGTAGGTGTAGTGTAGTTAGGGTAGGGTAGGATAGTGTAGTGTAGTTAGGGTAGGGTAGTGTAGTGTAGGGTAGTGTAGTGTAGGGTAGTGTAGTGTAGGGTAGGGTAGTGTAGTGTAGGGTAGGGTGGTGTAGGGTAGGGTTGGGCAATGTAGTGTAGGTTAGGGTAGTGTAGGGTAGCGTAGTGTAGTGTAGGGTAGGATAGTGTAGTGTAAGGTAGGGTAGTGTAGTGTAGGGTAGGCTAATGTAGTGTAGGTGTAGTGTAGTTAGGGTAGGGTAAGGTAGGGTAGTGTAGTGTAGGGTAGGGTTGGGTAATGTAGTGTAGGTTAGGGTTGTGTAGTGTTAGCTAGTTTGAAATAACTCTGAATATGTTATTTACTGTGTACTTTTTGTCGGTTAGTCCTCTTTAGCATTTACTTTAATGTTAAGTTCTAGTTAAGAGCGAATTCACAAAATCCCTTACAAACTTTAAATTTCAATTTTTGAAAATGAAATGAGCCGTTTCTAATGGAACTATACTTACACATAAGCAAGTCACGAAATTCTAGTTTGTGGATAGGTCACATTTTCATAATACTTTATTATTAAAAGATTTTTTAGCGAATTTTAAGATTAGTAAAAACCTGAAATTGCTATTATTTAGTAACATTATATTTTTGATAATGTAATCTATCCATAAACTAGAATTTAGTCACTTGCTTATGTGTATACAGTTTCATTAGAATCGGCCCCATCCATTTTCAAGAAATAATAATTTAATATTTTTTTTTAAATAGAATAGAAACGATTTTGTAAATAAAATTTCAATAGTACCTACTTGTTATGTAAGTACTTACATGTAAAATAAAATTATTTTAAAAGTAACTTTAAGGATAAGTACCTATTATTATAATGTTGATAGCATTAATTTTTATTACAACTATTATCTACAAGACACTGTCTTTTTTGTATTTTTCTAATAAAAATATAATGCAGTACCGAAATGAAGGTTTTATTTACAAGGCCTTCACATTTTTCATGCTTCGTGTTATTTAACTTTCAGCTGATACTGTTAAGAGGCTCCATTGTGACCCCAGCGCCACGTAAAAATAAAATTTATAAAATTTTATTCGCTATAAACACAATTTATCAAAAACCTATTTAATTGTATACAGTTTTTGAGTTTGTGGTATAGTTTATTGAGATTTACCAATAAACTATAAAGCAATAATCGTGTAATTAGATTTAAAATAAATTGTGATAGTAGCAAATAGTTATTTTTTAGAAGTTTCGCTAGAGCTCACTGTGCAGCCTCTTAAAAAGCAGTTTATGCTACTCATGGGGAACAGTAGTATTACTGTTTCTCATAAATAGTGGGTACTGCATGGATGTCATTTCTACAGTTGAGAAACAATAACTTCTACTTATCCAAGAGTAGTAAGTAGGTGGTACTGTTCCTCAACAGTAGAAATTACATTTCCACGCAGTATCCACTACTGTTGACAAACAGTATTACTACTGTTGAAAACAGTGCCAGCTACTGTTGCTTACGTAGGTACTACTGTTGACAAACAGTAGTACCTACGTAAGCAACAGTAGCTAGCACTGTTTTCAACAGTAGTAATAACGGTAAAACAGTGCCAGCTACTGTTTGTCAACAGTAGTACCTACTTACGGCACAGTAGCTGGCACTGTTTTCAACAGTAGTAATAACGTTAAAACAGTGCCAGCTACTGTTCGTCAACAGTAGTACCTACTTACGGCACAGTAGCTGGCACTGTTTTCAACAGTAGTAATAACGTTAAAACAGTGCCAGCTACTGTTCGTCAACAGTAGTACCTACTTACGGCACAGTAGCTGGCACTGTTTTCAACAGTAGTAATAACGTTAAAACAGTGCCAGCTACTGTTCGTCAACAGTAGTACCTACTTACGGCACAGTAGCTGGCACTGTTTTCAACAGTAGTAATAACGTTAAAACAGTGCCAGCTACTGTTCGTCAACAGTAGTACCTACTTACGGCACAGTAGCTGGCACTGTTTTCAACAGTAGTAATAACGTTAAAACAGTGCCAGCTACTGTTCGTCAACAGTAGTACCTACTTACGGCACAGTAGCTGGCACTGTTTTCAACAGTAGTAATAACGTTAAAACAGTGCCAGCTACTGTTCGTCAACAGTAGTACCTACTTACGGCACAGTAGCTGGCACTGTTTTCAACAGTAGTAATAACGTTAAAACAGTGCCAGCTACTGTTCGTCAACAGTAGTACCTACTTAAACAACAGTAGCTGGCACTGTTTTCAACAGTAGTTATAACGTTTTCACGCAGTACCCGCTACTGTTGACCAACAGTATTATCTACTTAAACATCAGTTGCTGGCACTGTTTTCAACAGTAGTAATAACGTCTCCATCCAGCACCCAATACTGTTGACAAACAGTAGTACCTACTTAAACAACAGTAGCTGGCACTGTTTTCAACAGTAGTAATAACGTTTCTATCCAGCACCCACTACTGTTGACAAACAGTATTACCTACTTAAACAACAGTAGCTGGCACTGTTTTCAACAGTAGTAATCACATCTCCACGCAGTGCCCAGTACTGTTAAGAAGCAGTAGTAAGTATTCATAAAACAGTAGTAGTTACTGCTTACCGATCAGTAAGCGCTACTGATTAAAACAGTAGTAGTTACTGCTTACCGATCAGTAAGCGCTACTGATTAAAACAGTAGTAGTTACTGCTTACCGATCAGTAAGCGCTACTGTTTCCTCTTACTGTGTGTTTTTACTGTTTCCTCTTACTGTGTGTTTTTACTGTTTCACTTTACTGACTTTAACAGTTAAATTAACCGTAAGGACTTAACTGTTTTCTTTCAGTCAGAATCACTGTTTCTTTCAGTTGGCTCCAGTTTTACTGGACAAAACAGTTCTTTTTAATGAAATTTCGGTTAGTATTACCGATTTTTTTTTTCAGTGTGGTAGCTAGCCAGGCGGGCTTAGAAAATGCCCTTCCACCAACCAAACCGAGTCTTACAATTGACCTCGCCGGGAATCGAACCCGCGACCTCCTGTGTAAAGCCAGTGAACTTTGCTACTTTGAACTGGGCTACGGAGGCGGTTATATGTAACAATATATTTATGACCCATCCCCATACACTTGGTAACTCTACGAGAGTGACATGACGTCTCATTTCGAGTGACAATGTAAACCGACGACGACTCCTGTCAGGGTTACCAGAAAGACCAAACCGAACAAAATTATGGCATACTCAATAGGGGTGACGACAGCATCAGAAATAAATTATGAACTCTTAATCACCAAATTGCCCTCCTACTTATTCTTCGGAAAACCTTACTCGTTTTGTTTTCCACCAAGTCTTTAATTTTTAATTCACCAAAACCACAAAATGAGTACATAAATGACGCTGCAAAACGATGACGTCACGCCAAGGTATTTCAAACATTTTTAGAACAAAATGTCGTTTTTGACAGATGATAAAAAGTTAATCAGATGACTAGCATTCGTCATTCCTATTTACAAGAACCTGGGCGATCGAGCGTTGCGCACGAGTCGCCTAGGCAAGTATTTTATTTGTATTTCTTTCTGTATTGAGTGAGTTACAAGTTTAGTCTACATATTAAAATTCGCGATACCCAACACGAGAGGTTTAAGAAAAAATAATGAAATTTCGAGAAAAATTTTTTTGCTCTATCGTAAAAACGGTAATACATACAAGCGTTAAACTTGGTCTGATTATAGTACTAATCCTGAAGTAAGACAAATAAAACTGTTCAAGTGTGAGTCGTACTCGTGCCAAGGAGTCTGAACTCAAATATAAAAAGGTTTTTTCTATCGCTAGGGTTGATGTTTTTTAGATATGTATCGCGTCGGTGGCGTAACGTTTAGGGCCGCTACCTTACCGCTATCCTAGGCAAGTATTGTATTTGTATTTCTTTCTGTACTGAGTAAGTTACAAGTTTAGTCCTACATATTAAAATTAGTAACAAATCAATATTTTCTGATTGTTTTTTTGAGACTGTCATTATTATCACATCAGCCGATGGACATCCCCACTGCTGGACATAAGCCTCCTCCAAGGATTTCCACGATAACCGGTTCTGCGCTGCCCGCATCCAGCGGCTTCCCGCGATCCTCACCGTCCACCGAGTGGGAGGCCTACCTACGCTACGTTTTCCGGTGCACGATCGCCACTCGAGAACTTTACTGCCCCAATGACCATTTGTTCTACTAGCTATGTGCCTTTCCCACTGCAACTTACGTTTAGAAATTCCGAGAGCTATGTCGGTTACTTTGGTTTTCCTACGGATCTCCTCGTTTCTGACTCGATCACGCAGAGAAAATCCGAGCATAGCACGCCCCATTGCCCTTTGGGTGACTTTGATCATTCTTATGAGGCCCATAGTAAGGGACCATGTCCCAGTTCCGAGTGTCGTCTCCTGGCAACAGACAATGATCGAAGACACTGCGGTATTTGGGACATGAACACATTGCGAAGCTTCCCGAACGCTGCCCACGCCGAGTTGGATTCGGCGATTGATCTCTTTCTCGAAGTTGGACTTACCTTACTGGAGATGATGTCAAAGGCTCACCAATTGCTTATAAAAAAAAACCTTCTTTTTTCTTTATCGTGTGGCACAACTAACCGTACTATCCAAGGGATAGAGGGCGATTGCCTTGTAGATAAGTAACAAAGGCAAAATTCTAGGCAAAGTATATATATTATTAGTACTAATATACATTATGGATACTCCCTGCCGCCCTCTAGATTCCGACCTCACCCCCATGTCACCCAGATTGATACAGATTGGTTCTCGAACGTATAGGATTTCGCCGTGATTTTGTTTGCTCCGTTATTTGTTTTTATAAATGTCATTTCATGACCGTTGTATGCAGTGTCATGTCATGTCATGTCATGTCTAAGCGGTCACCATAGAACGGCCTAGCAGTAGACAGAGAGAATGAAGAGATCGAGAGGAAAATACATAAATAACTATAAAACGAAATAATTAAAAATTAAAAACTCGACTGCTTAAAATCTTAACCTCTCTTTTTTGGTAAGTCGAGTAAAAACCTATCCTATATATGTCACTTACGGCACAGATGAGATACTAGTCATTTTGTCTTACGGCATCAATACGAACCTAACGACACCTTGCACTCCAAAATCTATCAAGCCGTTTACGCTACAGACCGTGCCAAATACATACATACATACACTCGAAAACATAACCCTCCTTCTGGCGCAGTCGGATAAAAATATAAAAACATCTGATGCACATGCACAATCACGATAATTAAATTAAATTAAATATTCTTTTTTTGCAATACAATACACAACAAAAGAATAAATATTTAAATTATTTTGATCTGTGCATAACTAACTAATTAGTAATCTGTGGCATAACTCTTCGCAATAAACACCCTAACATTTTAAGGAAATCTTCACATACTGGCAACACAACTGTCACAGACCTCGAATTTAAACGTACAGTTTAATTAGAAGCAGCGTACGTATACAGGATGGTTACAAAGCCGAATTTGTCGGCTCTTTGTCTTGTTTTAGACGGCAGTTCGTCGCTTGTGCTTGTGGCGTCATAGAGAAATGCAAGGAAAGCGAAGCGTGTCGCGTTACATGCTTTTATCTGTTTTGTTTTAACAAAAAGTAAGAGCTTCTGAATTGGCTATATTCCATTTCGATGCCTTTTTTGCACTATTGGTAAGCCCTTGACATCATCTCACCTGATAGTAAGTGACGATGATGCCGAAGATAGAAGCGGGCTTACTAAGATTCCCCAACACAATGGGGAACTTACTGCCTTATCTTCAAGCCGGAACACATGAATATTGGGAACATTGATTCTTGGCGGCAAGACTTAGATAAGATGGTGGTATCTAGCCAAGCGGGCTTTGAAAAAGCCCTTCCACCAACCAAACCCTGTCTCACATAGTTAGACTCCGCCGGGAATCGAACCCGCAATCTCCTGATGTAAAGCTAATGGACTTAACCATTACGCCACGGCGGCGGTTACTAACCTATGGTTCAGATATATTTTTCAAGACTTTTTAGAATTCTTATAACTTTTGCTCATTCATATTAAGTGAAGTCTTTTAACCTGTTGCAAGCAGGTAGATAAAATTATATTGTGTGTGAAGGATTTGTTAAAACTCGTTATAGAATCGTTCAGATTATTAAAGTTAGCTTTATTCGACACAAATTATGAAAGTTTTCGACCATAACACACACACACACACTTACATATATATTTTGTCCTTTTATAAATTCCTTTGTATACGTCTTAACTAATTAAATTAAAGTACCTCTCTTAGTCTCTTTGTATGTCATGTTTGTAGCCTGGTAAAGTTTTTGTTTTCGGCCCCCACGATAAAGGCCTAGCGTAGCCTAGTGTAGGGACCATTACTTACTGTACTGTCGTATAACTGTGTTTCTGGTAATGAAATAAATTTATTATTCTTATAAACTTGCAAAAAGTCTTAACTCAGTTGAAAATCCTTAAAAGTTAAGTAGGTAATTACCTACTGATAATATGCAAGAAAATAAACAAGAGAGTTTGTCACAGCACAACCAGACTTTAATATCACGTTGCCCGTTCAAAATAGCCAGGTATTTCTAAACTTTTCCGGTGTCGGCCGCGGAACTATTTAATACCTCCAACAATGCACTTCTGAAAGTCCTGGTACAGCTACAAAGGCTGTAGTATTGCATTACACCGCCACCACGACGGAAAACAATTTACAGCGCACTTCAGTGCGGAAAACTGTGCGACGCCATTTTGGGAAAGTGACAGGTGAAACGGTTTCATTTTATCCGCTTTCGTCTATGGTCTAATGGTCTGATTATTTGTAACACATGATTATTTTGTGCCATATCGTCGTTGGGACTTTACAAGTAAGAACTCCTGTTTGTCACTTTTATCGAAATTAGTTTTATACCGGTATATTTCAAAATTGAAAAAGCTCTGATGTGGATAAATTTTTCAATTGCTATTTTATTTACTTAATCCAATATCTCTTAAGTGCTTTCTCAAAGTTGGCAGATAAAATATGTTATGTTGGCACTTAAATTATCTTATGTGAATAGGCACCGGGTCTTTTATGGAATCGATGTGTTTCTAATATTTCTTTTGTTTTCATTCAACAGTTGCAATGATATTAGAAATAAATAACTTTTTTATTGAAAATCACGTGTTTTTAATCTGAGTTCTTAAATTAATTCATCTCTTAAACACATCAAAAGCTCCTATGTAAATATAAAACGCGCAACTAAAACCTCTTATGTGTTGAATCGTTTTTTCTTATTTTTTTTAACTACCATACTAGTTTATATATTTAAAATCACAATAACAAAGTAAAGAGCATCAAACCGTCTAGTTATCACTTGTATTTTTTGTTGTAGTTGGTTTCCTTATAATTTTTTTTTCAGTAGACTGTTTTAATCGATTATAAAAGATGAATTTAACATACGGGAGTCTTAAAGTCGTAACGTCGTTTTTATTTACCCACTAAAATCTTAAAGGAACTTTATTTGTTTACATTTTTTAGTGGACGTTTGTCGTTTTCATTTTATTTTGTTGTATTTATTTAATAATCTAACAGATAGGCTCAGCAAGTGCAAAAGCATGAAAATATGGAGACAGTGCATCGAATATGATGACGACAAATAGCGTAATCTTACTTAAGCAAAACGGACGGATCCCAATCCCCACTATAAAATAATGGAGGGATTGACAACAATAAATTGAATCTAGTAATAGCGCAAAAATTTAAGATTTGAAAATTTTCTTGTACGAAGAGCAGAAATTAAAACTGTTTCTACAATATCAAAGTTAAATAAGTCGATGTCTCGGCAAGTTCATCAACCTTCGCTTCCTAGAATTTTACTTTTATTACAGTAATTTCTGTTGAGTTTCAAACTCTTTCAAATATTAAATTGCTTGTTGTCAAAACTGTTTGTTAATCAACTCAATTTCTTTTCTGTATCTTTGAAAAAGATTGTATGATCTCATCAAATCAGCTCATATACGTCCCCACCGAGGGGCTCGAGCCTACCCTGAATTAGGGTGATCGGGCCTTAGTCGATCACGCGGGCCCTGTGCAGGTTGGTCGACTTCACACACAATCTTTAAATTTCTTCGCAGGCGTGTGCAGATTTCCTCACGATGTTTTACTTCACCGTAAGAGCGTCGGATAAACGTACATATGAAATCTAAATTCCAAATCACATTGGTACGTGGCGGGATTCGAACCACGACCTCCCGAACAGGAGGTAGCGGCCCTTGCCATTACGCCACCGACGCTCTTTACGCCACCGAAAAAGATTGTATGATCTAAAGGTAACTAATTGTACCTTAAAAAGTTCATTTCGAAAAACCTAAAACTTTTAGGTTCAAACTTTTATTTTAAAATATTCAGCAAGCATCCATATCATAAAAATAACTTTTCGCTATCTTTGGGAGTCCGCCATATTGAATTTAAAATGACGTCACTTACCTTACCATCCAAATTTCATCTAAACTAAACTTCACGTCAATCAAAAACCAGAAAGTGGGTCAAATGGAACTTGCTTATTTTAAAGCGGACATCTTACATTAAGGGGGTACTGGAGGGACGAAATCCCATACAAACGTACTTTCGTTTTAATTTCGAAACCATAAAACTCATCGTATTCAAATTTTTTACAAGCATTAAGATGATAAATATCTAGATCTGTAATTAGTTTTGGTTCGAAAATAATAAACAAAAAAAAAGTTATAGCAACTTAAAATTTGCCCTTTTTATCGACGAAATCGAGTAATATTTAGACGCCTATTACACTTATAATTATATTTTCGATCCTTATGGAAACTAATTATACGACTAGAGTGAAGACTCTAAATTCCAAATAATTTAGTTTTATTTGGGTATCTATCGTATTTATCGAAATAAACGAAAACTACGAAAACCTTTCGATTCATGGCCTATAACGGCCCGTTTCGCTGGCGTTCAGTGCTCTCTCTTTGTCGTACGCGGGGGTGTAGCTCTCACATGCGGGGGTCGGGACGGAGCTACTTGCCCCGCCTACTTGCGCCTCAGTTTTTTTATCAGTAGTCAGTACAGAGATCTCTCGGTGCTGTTCGTAGACGTGTTTTGTTTTTGTGCTTGCTTTGACTGATGTTCTCAGGTCGCTACCTGCGATTGTATGCTTACAATGCAATAGTTTTAGACAGGTGTGGAATTTCACACACAGCTTCATCTATTTTTCACGAATAGATAAGATTACGCAGAATATTTTCGAACATGTTAGAATAGTAGTGAAATTCCTTTAGTAGGCGCTTCTTGTTGAAGCTTTATAATTCTGTAATTACCTACCGATACTCAAAGGAATGAATGTATGGAAGCGTGAAATTCACGAGAACAATGGGTTTGGAGAAGGAATGGAATAACCCACTTGATTCTGTAGATTGTGCTGTAGTCTTCATAAGTAGATTTATGTTTAATTCATCTGTATTTTACTAGCAATATAAAATTTATATCGTAGGTACATCTCATGAACACACCTAATTATTGGATACAAGTAGGTACATTACCCATAGTACCAATGTACCAATGTACCAAGTACAAATGATGGACTTTATTTGTGTTTATTTTGTACTATACCTACTTGTTTTTGATTTACAATCATCATCACACCATCATCATCACACTAATCATCAGTGTCTAAGAATTTAAATGAATTTTAGACCAATTAAAATTTTCACCGAGGTAGCCTCGGGTAAATCAAACGATGGACTTTATTTGTACTATACCTACCCCCAGCTGGTTTTTAATCTACCATCATCATCACACCGTCATCATCACACAATCATCACCACACAATCACTATAGTTTTTAAGAATTTACATGAATTTTTAGAACTATTCAAATTTTCTCTGAAGCAGCCTGCGGCAATTCAAATGATGGACTTTATTTGTGTTTTGTTTGTACTATACCTACTTGTTTTTGATTTACAATCATCATCACACCATCATCATCACACTAATCATCAGTGTCTAAGAATTTAAATGAATTTTAGACCCATTCAAATTTTCTCTGAAAGCAGCCTGCGGCAATTCAAATGATGGACTTGTTTTTATATTTTGAATTAGTTCTACTGCTCCGAATGTTTTAATTTTTTTTTGTGATAAGCCAAAAGGCCATTCTACTCAGAAAAACAAAAATTCAAACATCTGGACTTCAATCGGGGTCTCAAAAAAAAACAAATTACTAGTTCTGTGTTCAAGTTTTGTAAATTTTTGGTTGTTTTTGAAACTAATTTTAAAAATTGTTTTTGCATTAGACATTTTTTTTTTGTATTGTAACGTGAAGATATTTAACTAAACCATTAGAAAAAAAATATTTCATATGTATATCTAGAGTGCTTAGATAGAAATAGATAAGGTAAGAAAATTGGAACAGAAAAAAAAACACAATTTTAAATTTCAAAGTACTGTATTTAATTTATCTCTAATCTAACACATGTAAAATAAAAACCATTAAAAAGGAAATTTAATCATCTTACTAGATCAGTAATTAGTTGTTATAAGTATCATGCAAAAATAATGAGAAAACTTCGGAAATCCGCAGCGCGGCCGACCCCCGTTGAACGGCCCGCGCGGCACAAAATTTAATCATTTTTGTAATATTTTTTTAAATTTGTTTTTGCACTAGACAATCGTTTTTTTGTTTTTTATCATGTAGATACATTACCTAGCCATTAGAAAAAGATCATTTTAACTGTATATATGTAGAATATAAATATAAATAGTAAAAAGAACGAAAAAGGAACCAAAAAAAACAAAAGTTTCAAATTAATCGTGTTCCATTTTATTTTTTTGTGATAGAAGAAATCTAAAAAAAAAATATAATCAAAAAGGAAATTTAATCAGCTTACTAGATCAGTAATTAGTTTTTATAAGTTTCATACAAAAATACTGAGAAAACCTCGGAAAGCCGCAGCGCGGCCGACCCCCGCAAAACCAGACCGGAAGTATATTGTAAAGTAGTGGCTAGTAATAATTACTAGTAGAGCTGTTCATAATAATAAGGTTTATTATTAAATAAATCCGAAGTACATGTAGCAGAACCAGATTATTTTACATTTTTATATAATTTATTCTTACACTATTTTCTAAAACATATTCCTGTTGGTGTTCATATACTTCTATTATGACTGTAACACGGTCATGTTATTATGTGTTGTTGATAGTTAGATACCTATTTTTTTATTAATTTATTTTTATAGTATTATCTTTACAATAATGTGTGCACTTTCTAAAACTTGAAACTTTTATGACTATTATGGCTGCAAATTACTGTGATATAAAGACAATTTTTATTGTTCTAAGTATAATAATATATTTTTTTACTAATAAATATATACCTACACTCGACAATTAAAATACTTTTATTATTTAATCTTGCGTTGAACTAGTTCATTTATTTTTTCTGGTAAAAATAGTCCATTTTATCTGGATTATAATTGAAGTAGGTATGTCATTAATATGCTAGAATTCATTCCAACCTATTCAACCGATTTTATAAAGTTATTGTAATTATCTTCACCGTTATGGTCCTTTTCTGTTGTTTATTAAGTATCAGCGAATAACTAAATGATGAAGCGCGCCGCCGCCGCCTGCATTGCAAGTAAACAAAGTAAGTACCTAGGTTACATATTTTTTACAACAGACTGTTCTTATCAGTGCAACGAGCCGGCGTCGCGTCGTCGTCGCCACGCGAGAGGGGCTCGCGCGGGTGCCGGCGCGGTGTGACGGATTCTCTGTCTCGTTTTTTTAGCGCCCTTTCTCTTTCTCGACGAAATAGCAACACGACGAAGCGCGTCGGTAGGCAACTCGCTGTGGAGTTCGCCCACGCCTCCAGTACCACCTTAACAACGCGGACAACTTACATACACACATTGCAAGTTAAATAAAAGCTTATAATAAAACCCTAAAATTATAGCTGTTTTTCGTACTTTGTATAATCTACCCCTAATTTTCTCGGAAGCCTTCACTTACATACTCCCAATTACCTTTCTCCATCCTTTCCCTATATACACTAATTTTCGCCACGGCTATTACACGAAGTAGTAAGTATTTTAATGCCAACCTTCTGTAAGTGATCAAGTCATAAATACTTACATAGAAGTCTAGACTAGGGTTAGGTACAAAATTTTTGAGAAGGTTTAAAATAAACATTTTCATACAATCCGATAAAAGCTGAACGAAGCGAGTCTGGAAAAGTATGTTTATTAATTATGAGATGACATTGAATGTTCTTGTCCCTGTATATTTAATAATAAGTGGCTATGTAATAAAAATGGTTGGATATATAAGGATGATCACGATTTTTTCCTCATTCGCATCACTACCGATACCGAATGTCGTCGTTTCGTCTTTATCGTATAGTCAAAGGCCATCTCTCTATTATAAGCAGTCAGACGGGCGATGGCCGGGCTTGTCATGAGCTCGTGTAATCGCTGTATTATAACGTTCCATACAGCATAGCATCTTCAAAAGTGAGACAAAACTTACCGAAAAGTGTAGTTAAGTACTTTCTAATTTGAAGTGAAAAAGAAAGCCAGTGAACGAGTGAATGTAATCTGATTCTAAAAAGGGAACTTACACGATTTGTTCCGCATTCACCTCACTACAGATACCGAATGTCGTTTCGCCTTTATCGTACAGTCTGAAAAGGCCATCTCTCTATTATAAGCAGTCAGACGGGCAATCGCCATATTGTAACGTTCCATACAGCATAGCATCTTCACAACGGAGACAAAAGTTACCGAAAAGTGTATCTAAGTATTTTCTAATTTGACGTAAAATGGAAAGCCTGTGAATGAGTGAATGTATTCTGATTCTGAAGAAGGGAACTTACACGATTTGTTCCTCATTCTTCTCACTACACAGATACCGAATGTCGCTTCGACTTTGTCGTACAGTCTGAAAGGGCCCATCTCTCTATTATAAGCAGTCAGACGGGCAACGTCCGGGCTTTTCAAGAGCTCGTTCAATCGCCATAATATAACTTTCCATACATACAGCATAGTATCCTCACAACAGAGACAAAAGATACCAAAAAGTATATAGCCAAGTATTTTCTTATTTGACGTGAAATGAAAAGCCTGTGAATGTGTGAATATATTGTGATTTTGAAGAAGGGAACTCTTCAGAATCAGAATACATTCACAGGATTTTTAGGGTTCCGTACCCAAAGGGTAAAAACGGGACCCTATTACTAAGACTCCGCTGTCCGTCTGTCACCAGGCTGTATTTCATGAACCGTGATAGCTAGACAGTTGAAGTTTTCACAGATGATGTATTTCTGTAGCCGCTATAACAACAAAAACAAAAAAATTAGAAAGAGTGAAAGTCTCCATACAAAAAACCAGTTTTTTTTTGAAATGTGAAGAAACTAGCGCCATCTAGTATGATGGTACGGAACTCTTTGCGCTTTACCGGTTTTTTTATTACTGAAATAGACAGTTTGGAAGTTATGATGTCGAAGAGAGACACTAAAAACTAGTAAAAATAAAATAAATGTGTTACCATAAAACAGTCACAAAGTAATAATGTAACCAATTTAATTAAAACTTGAAACCGGACTGCATTAAAACATGCGCTTCATTTTTTGGTAGTAAAAATAAATCTTATGTCACTTAGGGAATCAAGACAAATCTAACGACATTTCGCGCTTCAAAATCCATCAAGCGGTGAAGGCTACAGGTTCAACCGAAGAATACGCGTACTTCTATCATCATATCAGCTCATATACGTCCCCACCGAGGGGCTCGAGCCTACCCTGAATTAGGGCGATCAGGCCTTAGTCGACCACGCGGGCCCAGTGCGGGTTGGTACTTCACCAGAGATTGGGGTGCGTACTTCTATAAAATCCATCAAACCGTGTAAGCTACAGGCTCAGAGGAAGAAACAGCGTACTTCTATATATTCGTCAAGCCGTCTAGGCTACAGATTTAGCCTAAGAAACAGCGTACTTCTATATATTCGTCAAGCCGTCTAGGCTACAGATTTAGCCTAAGAAACAGCGTACTTCTATATATTCGTCAAGCCGTCTAGGCTACAGATTTAGCCTAAGAAACAGCGTACTTCTATATATTCGTCAAGCCGTCTAGGCTACAGATTTAGCCTAAGAAACAGCGTACTTCTATATATTCGTCAAGCCGTCTAGGCTACAGATTTAGCCTAAGAAACAGCGTACTTCTATATATTCGTCAAGCCGTCTAGGCTACAGATTTAGCCTAAGAAACAGCGTACTTCTATATATTCGTCAAGCCGTCTAGGCTACAGATTTAGCCTAAGAAACAGCGTACTTCTATATATTCGTCAAGCCGTCTAGGCTACAGATTTAGCCTAAGAAACAGCGTACTTCTATATATTCGTCAAGCCGTCTAGGCTACAGATTTAGCCTAAGAAACAGCGTACTTCTATATATTCGTCAAGCCGTCTAGGCTACAGATTTAGCCTAAGAAACAGCGTACTTCTATACTATGTTCCGTAGTAAGGTACCATAATATAAGTAATAGTGCCCTTGTTTTTAAAAATCCGTGGCATACTAAAGTGCAAAACATTTTTCGTTGAGCCATAAAAAACAATTGGTAGTGTAAAAATTAAATCTTAGGTCTATCTAGTATTGTAAATAAGTCCTAAAAATCATATGTGTTGAACCACCAGCAAGCATTGGATTGCAGAGCACTATATGGCATTATTATGAAGAAAGTATAATATTTTTATTGTGCTATCAATACGCTGCACTAGATAATTTTAAAAGCTTTTATTTAACTTTCAATATATGTGTGTTTGTTCGGGTAAAATCATGCAAGTTAATTTTGACTCACTTCCCGGTTTCCTATTGAGCTGAAATTTTGCATGCTTATCTATATCGCGTGACAATGAAATATTAAAAGCTTGTACCTAAAAGTTTTTAGGTTTTCCGAAAATTATTTTTCTTCGAGAAAAGTTGTTCTGTTTCAGAAGTTATCAAAGAAATAAAGTACATCTTAAGTTAAATAATTGCCAAAAATTCCAATAACACTCTACTTTTACTTTAGTAGGTAATATATCCTACTCTTATGCTGGGAGTACTAGATAATCTTATCCTGTAGATTAAGTATATAAGTATATATATCAGTCTCCGGTTCCCCCAGTACAGTGCAGGAAATGAGAATATGAATATATCTTATACTTATCTAGTTATTAAATTTCATCTCGACAAAAATTCAGCTTTCATATATCATGTCTGTGCTTTACGTTATAAGTCTAAAACGCCATCCAAAGCAACGATCCATGAAGACCATAGGACGTAACATCGCATAATTCCTGTCACCCACTTACGCATCACCATCATTTGCATTGAAAGCGTTTTATACAAACATCCTACGGCTTCTGCAAGACGGGTCCCCATGAAACGCCATAAAAAACACCATAAAATTTCCATTACTATCCGTCCGGGCACAAAAGAGGCAACTGCCTTGTCAAAGGTTAAAAATGTCGACATAAATTATGAAAAAATCGAAAAATGTGAAAATAGTGGGTAAACAAAAGCAATTGATGGGTGTTGCGGTTGATGGGGAACATTTTTAACACATCCTGTGCAGCTAGAGATAAGCGATGCTTTATTGTGATGGATGCGAGCGATCGATTTTCTGAAAATTATGACAGAATTTTGACTCTTTCTCGTCCTATTTTCGTTTGCTTTATAGTAAAAAATGCGCTTATAAGAAACGAATTAAAAAAGTGAAATAATGCGCAGAGAAGTTGGTTTTTTGCTCTGAAATTTATATTTTATCTTTTAACTTATAACTTTAACACAGGCCGTTTAGATTATTATTATATTTTGCACGAAGATATGCCAATAAGGCTTATTTAGCTGCCTCTCAGGTGCACCTACCCAAATCGACCATTAGCGTTCTGAGGAAAGCAAATAAAGATAATAATATAACACAATTCTAATTCGCGTGGATATGCCCACTTCTTATGTCTGAACTGAACGAAGCTAGTACAAGAGGCAGCATGATACGAATGAATATTTATTCGTTCAAGATATGAAATCTCTAGGAAGATAGATAGATCTATGTAGGAAGATACCTAACCTAGGTATCACATAAGAGCTGGAAAGGAATTGGGTTGGCAATTCTGGCGCCGTATATACTTTGGCAAGGATTTAGTCTCTTGGGTGGCTAAGAAACTTCTTCTTGTACGGTGTCGCGATCTCAATGGAAATAAAGAAGGTCACACCATACATTTGTTCAAATTGACTAAATAGTATATCTATTAGAATATTTGGTCAGTTTTTGCATAATTGTCATAGGTACAACTAGTAATTTTATTTTATATCATACTTAGCCATTTCCCTTATCTTTTTATTTGGTCACGATAACTAGTTTTTCAGGTGCTATAAGTACATAACGCAACTACTTTGCGCAGGCAGACCGACATATTTACCATCAGAGAGATGCCATTTATCCTGTCAACCTATGGTTATCCATTTCCATTATCGTTACGAGATTTGTCATGACTCATTGTTGATGGGAGCGATGGCTGACTCTCGCGTTATACTGGTGACCGGGTGCTGTCCATGTGAACTGGCCTACTCTGGTCAATACATTAATGACATTCAATGATTTTAATGTATACCTTCTCGTGTCATATTGTTTTGCGTCTATATTAGAGGGAAAGGAACGACCCTAAAGGAAAAAGATAATTCTAGAAAAGGTATTATACGCTTGATTTGGTTGGGGCACTTAGGGCCCCCAGATAAGCGCAGTGCTTGATTAGGCGGGGCCACGGCAGATATTCACACTCTCTTATCTTCATCTGTGAGTTTGTAATCTTACGGGATTGAGTAAAACGCAAATAAATCGAGATAAAGTACAAATTTATTTTGAATATATTATTATTTATATTTTTTATAATATTTTATTACATTTTGTATCATGATTTAGATTTTAGATAAGTAGTTGTAGTAAATTTTCCTTTTTGCAATTTTGTTGCATATTTTTGCTTTGCACAGCCCTTACTTTTATTAAGATGTATTCAATCTCTGGCTTGCCTGGTAGAAATAGTTATAAGCAATGAGGCCGCCAAATTGTACAATTTACATTCTAACTGTATATTCTGTAGCATTTTTTATATTTGTTATTGTACAATAAAGGATATTTGTTGATTAATTGAATGATTGATACTATTTAATACATTTTTACCCAAATGCTCTAGAAGGATTATATAATGTTATTCGGGTGTATGTATGTCTTGTTTATTTGTCTGAGCTACATGCCTAAACGATTCACGTTTATTGTCTAGTTGGTAGCATCAACCACAAGTATTATCTATCACAGCACAGTAATACAACGACGCTTAACACACTTGAATTTTCACAAGAACTTTTGAAAGTTTGTCCCTTAATATTTTAATAATCAAACAGGATTCTGAATTTCATTTAGTAAATCTAACGGATTTTCAGCTGTCACAAATTTTGCTTTATAATTAGGTCTTGAAGCTATACACATATTCTTTATATCATCGTTAAAGTTTAGGAATACGATGTTTATCGAATGCCTTTCTAAATCTTTCACAACCGTCATGAGATTCGATGCCACGGTTGTGTCCATTTGTTTTAGATTTGTGCCGTCAATAACAACCAATTTTTCACTTGGAATACTTTTTGAAGCTTTCATAGTTTTGCGTCTTATATGTTCAGCTGCACAATAAGATGCATTATCAGGTAGTGGCACAACTATAACTTCTCCTTTCTCATTCTTTATGCAACTAGCTGAAACTGAGGGTCTGGCAGCTGTATACATTACAATCAAAGCCTCTGTTATTGCACCAGCCAAAATACCATATTCTAAACTTAAAAATAAACACGTGGTAACAGTAATTAACCAGACAAATAGTTCTTTCTTACTGATTTTCCATAATCTGAAAAGTGTTTCATATTCTATCATAGAAGACAAAGCAGTAATAATCAGTGCAGCCAAAGTTGGTTTTGGTATAAAGTAGAAAGTCGATGTCAAGAGGCTTAGTGCTAAAAGTAACAAAAGGGTTGTGAAAACTCCTCCAGCTGGAGTTTGAACTCCAGATGCATTATTTAATACAGTTCTTGTAAAAGAACCAGTGGTAGGCATACTGCCGATAAATGAACCAAAAAAGTTAATTAAACCTAGTGCTATCATTTCTTGGGTAGTATCGATTGTACTTCCTCCAGAAACAGCTTTACATATTGCGATAACATCAAGTATACTGATTAATGGCACAACGATGATTGATGTACCCAACGTGTCTAACATATCCTTGAATTCAAATGTTTCATTTCCAACGACGGTACTAAAGGCAGGAAGTTTAAATTGAGGTAAACCACTGCTTATTTCACCAATCAACGAGAATGGTTCGTTGCCTGTTATCGTTTTAATAATTACAGCTAATATTATACCAATAATAACCACAACTGCATTTCTGCTTAACGACACGAACCATCTTATTTTTTTTGAGAAGTTATCCGTTCGAGTGCATCCCTGCCCGAGATATTTTAAAAGTAAAAGTAACACAATGGTACTTAAGCCAAGAACACTGTCCCAAAGTTGTATCGTTCTAATATTTTGCACGAAATGGGTCCATGATTCTAAGAAACTGCTGCCTGATGAACCTGAGAGTCCAAGTAGAGATCTCACTTGCGATGATGATATTTGAAGAGCTGCTGCAGTCACGAAACCAGAGATCACTGTTTGGGAAATGAATTCAACTAGGAATCCAAGTTGAAATATTACCATGAGTAGTATGACAAGTCCGGATAAAAATGTCGATAACATGGCAAAATCGATGGAATATTCTATAACGTATTTCGATATCAGTGCCGCCGTGATTGCTGTTGGTCCTATTGTCAAATCTTTGCAGCTGCCGAAGAAACAGTAGACTATTCCTCCCGTTAGTCCAGCGTATAGCCCATATTCTGGAGACAGCCCTGCCACGACTGCGTAAGCAATGCCTTGTGGTATGGCCGTCAGAGCAACTGTTATTCCAGCAATAATATCTTGAATCAAAAATGATATAGTATAACTTGGTAACCATTTTAATATTGGAAGGCGTTTCTTCGCAGTCTTCGCGCTGCAAATGTTATTAGAACATTTTTTTAACTTCTGCCTAATCGTTTTTGACTGCTTAATATTTGTAACTGTCATTGTTAAAACTACGCACTTGTGTAAGCCTCTCGATGGATTCAGTTGTACTAAACGTTATTTTCAACGTTATCTTTTCTATTTGATTTACTGACATTATTGAGAGATAATTACACCGCTTTATCCAACACTTATAGATTATACTACCTGTTGCCCGCGATTTCGCCCGCGTGGATAAATGAACATGTCATAATATGAAAATTATAAAAAACAGAAATTATAAATCACTTGAAATCGTAAATCCGTAATAAAAAAAAGTTTTTGATTGTGATTGTAAAGTAGATGCTGGCAGGAATCTACTCGCGCTTGAACTGAAACGGGAAGTTTTTCGGGATGAGGGGATGCCAACTAAAATAATCAACCACCATACCAAATTTTAGCTTCGTAGAAATAAGGCCGACTGTAAGGCCTCTAACATGGCTTAACGATCTTGTGATAGCAACCAGCATCGAAACATGGAAAGGGACGAGAAAAATGTCACTATAACAGTCAAACCCATCATAGTACTGACCGTGCTTCAGTTCAGTCAACCTGCATGGTCGACCTAACCACGCAAGTCACAATGAGCTACAACCGCTTCACGTAGTATAATAAAAGTATTTTGAAGATTCGTGTTTGTGATTAAAATAATACTGAATTTATTTAGACACAATGTTTATTTCATCGGAATATACGATGCACAATATGCGCGTGCGCGCCTAGAGCGGGAGACCAACTACAGCGTCACGGCGCGACGCAGTGGCAAAAATGCTTACCATGCACATTGCGCGGGCCGCCGCTACAGTAGTACTCCCCCTCCCTTTTTCAAAATCAAAATACAAAAATACAGACAGTTTCCAAAAATCAAATGAAAGTAAAAATTCTTATTCATAAAACTTATCTAAAGAACCAAAACTGTTAACGCTACATACTTTCTCGTACGATAACATGCTACAATGATAAAAGTAATTACATTTTAATAAATGTAGCTGCAATGAAACATAATATTTGTTATTGTTAAGCAAAGGATATTATATTTTTGTTAATTGCTAGGTAATCTGAAATAGTGTTAATTTACAATATAATACACTGTTTGGTAGTTATACATTTAGGTATTACAATTTGTCTTTTACTTACCTAGGTCTTAATAAACTTTATTACATATAATTGTTTTCCTGCTTTTTCACTTTACTGTCTTTGAGAAAACACAAATTGCAGTTGTGGCTGTGGGTTATTGTGGTTGCTGTACAGTTACTACAGAAATTTCTTAATGCGTAGTCTTAATTTGATGCTGCATCCAGTTGGCACTTGCCATTTTTCACTTCTTGGCACATAAATACAGAAACAATTATCCCAGTAAAATTAATACAGCCAGCATTAGAGATCCGTATAACTTAACGTTGACTTCCAAATCACTTGTACTTGCAATGTTAGCGCCGTTTTGGGCGATAATAATGTCTTCTTGTTTGCTAACTTGTTTTCTTATGATTACGAATGGATCGGTTAATAGAGGATCAGAATCTTGATTAACATGTAGACGGAGTTAAGAGTGTACGTTTGTTGTGCAAAACATAATAATTAATAATTATAATTTTAATACACTATCAAAAATCGCACGGGTGGTTTCAAAACACAATACAATACAATCCATTATTGACAAAATAACATTTTATAAGTCAATCTTAAAAACAAAACAGTAATATTAGTAGGTAACATTAAGTTACATAATATCTCATCATCATCATTACAGCTCATATACTTCCCCACCGTGGGGCTCGATTCTACCCTGAATCAGGGCGATTAGGCCTTAGTCGACCACGCGGGCCCAGTGCGGGTTGGTCGACTTCACACACAACCTTCGAGTTTCTTCGCAGGCGTGTGCAGGTTTCTTCACGATGTTTTTCCTTCACCGTTAAAGCAATCGGTAAATATGTGCGTAAGTATTTTGAAAAACTCATTGGTACATTGGCCGTCCAGATATGAACCCGGTTACCTCTGGTTAGATGGACCGAGTCGTTACCGGTTGAGCCACCGACGCTTTTTTACATAATATCTAGTTAATATTAAATCGGTACAATGTCAAAATTATAAATAAAAATAAAATTATTACATATTATTTCATAATCAGAATTAGTTACAATTATTCAAATAATTCATTGAGCTTGTAGAGCGTCAGTTCGACAAGCCAACTTTTTAGCCTAACCTTAAATTATTGCTCACTCGGAGCAGATGTAATGTCCTCAGGCAGTTTATTATAAATTTGTGGACTTAGGACATGAGACAACCTTTCAGTTTTCGCTAATCTACGTGGCACCGGCTTCAACCTTCCAGCACCTCTAGTGTTATGGTCATGGGTATCTCTATATCTCGGGAAATTTTGGAGATCCCTCCGCACACTCACAGCAACTTGAAAAACAATTATAGAGGGCAGCGTAAGGATACTCAACAACTTGAAGTGGGATTTCGCGGATTCATCCTGTGGGATGCTCACGATAGCGCGGACAGCTCGCTTCTATAAGATAAAGGCACGCTCCCACTCGGCAGCGCACCCCTACAGCTCGGCGCCGTACTGCAGTACCGAGAGCACTATGGCAAAATAACAGGATCTATTAAGCGCAAAACATGCCCCGGAGAGTTTTCCACATACTTTGTCCACATGCCTTGTTGATATGAAAGGGGACTTATGACCTTATACGGGCCTTCATAACCTACCTACCTACCTACTTCCTTCGTAATAAATACATGCTCACAATTTGGCAAATCTTTGTTCACGAAAACTCCTCAAGAATCTCTTTTTTTTGTTTATTCACAATTGGTAAGCCCTTGGCATCATCTCACCTCATGGTAAATGACGATGATGCCGAAGACGGAAGCGGGCTTATCGAGATTCCCCAACGCAATGGAGATCTGGCTATCTTATCTTCAAGCTGGAACACATCAATGGTGTTAACACTGATGTTTGGCGGTAAGACTTAGATAAGATGGCGGTAACTAGCCAGGCGGGCTATCAAAATGCCCTACCACCAACCAAACCGAGTCTTACAAAGTTGACCCCGCCGGGAATCGAACCCGCGACCTCCTGGTGTGAAGCGAATGGTGTCACTGCCAGCGCTTCGATGAGCCTCCCTCTGTCCCGGGGACGTAAATCGAACAGTGCTAATAATTTTATACTTAAAAACTTTATCAATCAATCAATCAATCAATCAATCAAATAAATTTATTGCAGGCTGCACAGCCCATAAATGTTAGTAATATACAATAACTTACAAATCTAATGTTAGTAACATTACAAAATAAAATATTAACATAGTCCTTATATCCGGACACTGGCCAGGCGCTTGTGTAGCGTTGTCCAGTGGCCAAATATAGGACAGTCTGGCTTGCTGGCAATGGCTTTCAGGATGCCGTTGGTGCTGCCCCTCACGCGCTGCATCAGGGACGCGACTCTTCTGCGCACAATTGCATGGAAGCCGTCAGTGCGTGCTTCTGCGAACATCCCCGACGCACTACAGTAACGAGGCAACCCCATCAGCACCCTGAAACCATTGTTGTATTGCACACGCAGAGCATTGACGGTCTTCTTTGTATAACTGACCCACAGGCTGCACGTGTAAAACGACTGACAGAACGCCTTGAACAACGTTATTTTCACGCTACTTGTACAACGTGCGAACCTGCGAGCCAGCATATTACATCGAACCGCCAACGCCCTGCGCTCCCTTTCTACATCCATATCATCACATAAATTATCTGTGACCCAGTGGCCCAGATACTTAAACTGAGTGACGATCCTTAAGTCAACACCTCCCAATGTAACCGGTGGCACTCTATTGTAAGTTTTATTTCCAGACTTAAAGACCATCAACTCACTCTTGGTTGAGTTGTATCTGAGCCCATGAGCCTCCGCATATTTCTCACATATCTTTATTAGCTTTCTGAGAGCATTGATCGACGGGCTCAGCAGCACCATGTCGTCCGCGTAACTTATGTTATTAACAATTTTCCCATCTATAGAGCAACCGACTTTGGCTCTTTATCGCAGGGCATATCTTTTGAAAATTTTAAAATTACCTTCTCTCAAATACATTGACATTTCAAATTTGTCTTTTTTGCGGATAAAATAAATAAATAATAATTTAAGACCCTTTTGAAAATGAACATTATTGACTGACTGTACATTTTATACCTTATAAACACCCAAATTAGTCACCCTAAGTCGATAGCATTTCAAACTAACATAAGTACAGTCGGACCCATATCTCATGGAAACAATGAGTGACGTGAAAGGTTGCCAATAGCAACTATGCGCGTTGCGCGCCTCATTTGCTTGGTATTTCATTACCTCTGTCTAGAGCAGAACTCTTGACGAGGGCCCAACCCGAAAACGGTTACTCGGTCTGGATACCTTTCAAGCAATTTTATACTTTAAATCTTTGATGACAATGCACAAATTTTAATAATCATGAGCAGGAATCTTTGAAAACTGATATTGTTACCTTGGTATCTGCAGAACCAAGAGACTATACATCATATTGGTTAAATTTTGTTTTTGACACACAACGTCATTATTGGTTAGAAAGGTTTTCAAATTGTGTAATTAACACAAATTATAAATAACGGAGAATCGTTAGACAAACGCTAGGAGCTGCTTGTCCTCTGGAGGCTTGAGTTTCCATACAAACGTAGTTCTGCTTTAATACAATAACTTCATGCCGGAATGAATCCAAACTTTTCGAATATATATCGACTAATAACTAGTTTTCATCGTAGTAAATTTAAACATAATTAAACGAAGGCTTAAAATAGTTTTGTACTGAAAGTTTGAACCTGCTCTTATTTTTATACGTTTTATATTAATACATCGGAAACTAATTACAAACATCGATATGTTTCTACTCAATTTGTTTGAAAAATTTGGATTCAATCCGGTATGTAGAATCAAAACGGAACTGCGTTTGTATGGAAACTCAAGCCTCCTTCAAATTATTATAGTAAATCTATGGCATTTTTACATAAAATTTTATAACGTTTAAATGGAAGGAGGAATAAATGATTGAAATTAGTAAAACTTGAAGATCAAAATAACATGATGAGGCTGAAGATCAATCAATCTCGCAACTACTGCAGATATAAACTAAGATAAGTGAAGCTACTGCAAAGTTTGCAGGTAAAGTATGTATTTTTACAAAATTGACAGACGAAATTACACTCGGCACAGTGTAGATTAACTATCTTATCACAAATGACGCAAAACCCACCTCTAAAAAATACATTATTTAGAATTTTGTGGGTCTAACTGAAAAGATAGGAGAAGAGCAGACGCTTAAAAAGCATTGATGAATAATGATGGATGTTCATGAAATTCATGGTTGAACCTTAAAAAGGAGGATGTTTCTGTACCATAATACTTTTCCAAACAAGTACAACAATGATAACATATTACTCATTTAAAGAAATCAATGCGAACGGCAGAAAAAATATATATTTTCTTATTAATTTCGAACTACTTAACGCGAGTACGACTTACACTTGGCCGCTTTTATTTATATGTTGTTTTACTCTAGGATTCTCGCCACTTCATTATTTTTATTGTAAAAAGACTAAAGGAATATAATGATGAAACAGTTTTTATACCTAATAACCTAGAACAAAAAAAAACATAACATAACATTTATCTATCTATCTATATTATAAAGAGGAAAGATTTGATTGTTTGTTTGCATTGAATAGGCTCCGAAACTACTTGACCGATTTGAAAAATTCTTTTACTATCGGCGGTTGCTATAGGCTATATTATATTTTTTTAAATTAGGGATCCTTATTTAAACTTCAATAATGTAAACCAAGGTGTAAAAAATAACCTAAAAATTCCTGCAATATCTACAAAAAGTAGTGTAGTGTAGTGTGGCGTGGCGTGGTGTGGTGTGGTGCAGTGTAGTTTGAGGCGGTATGAAGTTCGCCGGGACAGCTAGTTGATATAAAAGAAACAACAAAGTAAGCCTCAGTCAAAAAGTCTGCCCCAAAACTTCCCTGAGACAAAGGTGCCCAAAACGCTGGCAGTTTTAGGATAAGTATGTACTATAATCAATCACACCAAGTTTTACGCTTGTATGTATTAGCATTTTTATGATAAAGCTAAACAAAAAAACCTTTAAAAACTCGTTGCTTATACGGGGGCCTCTTTGAATATTTTTTTTGTGTTAGTAAATTCCCAATTAATACATGCACTGTGAAAATTTCAGCCACTTACCTATTACGGTTTAAAAGATACGGCCTTTTTAAAGTCGGACAAACGGATGCACAGACAGACAGCGCAATCTTAGTAATAGAGTCATCATCATCATATCAGTCGAAAATCGTCCACTGCTGGACAATGGCCTCCCCCAAGGATTTCCACGACGACCGGTCCTGCGCTGCCCGCATCCATCGGCTTCCCGCGATCTTCACCAGGTCGTCGGCCCACCGAGGAGATCCGCAGGAGAACTAAAGTAACTGACATAGATCACAGAATCGCTAAACTGAAGTGGCAGGGGGCAGGGCACATAGCTCGTAGAACAGATGGCCGTTGGGGCAGTAAAGTTCTCGAGTGGCGACCGCGCACCGGAAAACGTAGCGTAGGAAGAGCTCCCAGTAATAGAGTCCCGTGACCTAAAAGGAGGAAGGCACTACAGACTTGTAATAGATTCTGAACTAAAGGACGACTTAAGTCTTACTTAGATTAACAGCAGAAGAGACTCATACAATCTTAGGTAAAATGTGCAGAAATGATAACGTCATAAAATAAATAATAAAAGTCATAATAAAATAAATAAATAAAGTATTGGAGAGCAATAGATACATTTAAAAAAGTAAAAATGTCCCAATCTCACATGATAACGTCATAAAATAAATAATAAAAGTCATAATAAAATAAATAAATAAAGTATTGGAGAGCAATAGATACATTTAAAAAAGTAAAAATGTCCCAATCTCTTCACAGGTGACGAGCTCCCCTGCAAATCAGTACATAACGCCGAAGGCAATCACGTGGAAACTATTTCTATTCAGAGGCTTGAAATTTTACAAAAAACCTTTCAAATAGACTCCCGTCTCGTTTCCTGGCTAATCCAAGTTGACCCCGAAGCCTGTATTCCGTCGCGTTTTGTATAATAATGGATATTGGAGAAAAGGGAGGCGAGGGAGGTCTCGATATAGTGGTATATGAGGACACCAGTATTCACTCAACCGTTTCTTCCGCATGATTTGACGTGTCAATGCCATGCTTCCACAAGGGAGATAAAGCCAAAAAATTGCATCTAAGTGAAAAGAATAGAACATTATTGAATAACCGCCTTTTTAGTCATAGTTCAGATGTGGTTTTTGCCTAAGTAGGAAAATCCATGGAAAATCATTATTTTAGAATTGCGAAACCACCTGATGTTTTTAGAGTTCCGTACAACAACAAAAAAAGGAACCCTTATAGGATCACTTGTGCGTCTGTCTGTCTGTCCGTCCGTCTGTCACAGCCAATTTGCTTTGAATCTACTGGACTAAATCAGGTGAAATTTAGTAGGGTTGTGTAATCCTATGACCCTATTACAGATGTGCAAAGTAAATAAATATTTTTTTAAATTAGGGTCATTTTCGGGGGAAAAATTAGGAAATTTAAGAAAAAAGTTATGCAAACCTTACTGTGTCATATATCAAATGAAAGGGTTCGTTATGAGGATCTCAAATATATTTTTGTTGCTATTGTAAAATAAAAAGTTTTAATTTTATTCATGAAAGAAGACGAAAATTGACCATCCCCCCCCCTGATCTCCAAAACTACCGATCCTTAAATTTTGAAAAAAATACAAAATATAGTTCATTGTTTGTAGATTACAGGAAAACCTATAAGAGTTCCATCAATTCAAAATAAAGTGGCAAACTCAATAAAATACCTTCACTTAGGAAAAATAGGTTGCGTTTGTGTCTTTGTAGTAAAACACCACTAGGTAGCGCTAGTAGTATTTTTATGTTGTTTGCGTTTGTGTCTTTGTTTGTCATGTGAATAAGTATATTTGTCAAAGTTGTGTGGAGCGGTGTGGTGGTACGGAACCCTCATACCGCGAGTTCAACTCGCACTTGGACGGTTTTTGTTACCAAGGACACGTATGATTAATTTTAACTAATGATTTGTATTTTTGTATGTTTGTATTGCAACGAATAAACTCAATCGCCCTACATCAGGGTAGGCTCGAGCCCCTCGGTGGAGACGTATATGATGATGAAACTCAAAAACTACTGGACCGATTTCAAATTTTTTTTCATCATTAGAATACTACATTATCCCTGAGTAATATTAGCTATATTTATTACTATAAACAATTAGGGATCCCTACTAAAACTTCAATAATGTAACCCAAGGTGTAAAAAAAATTGCCATAAAATGTCTTCCATCGCATGCGCTGCGGAAACTATTCATGATAAAAGAAAAAATGTTTTACAATATTAAATAATATATAAATATCTACAAAATACTTCAGGATACCATAATGTCCAACTATTACAATTATTTTTACATTTAAAATTTGATAGAAATGCCGACCAAAAGCAGACCATAGCATCCATACCTTTCTGTAATCTTTATCCAATTAAATCATTTCTTATTCAAGACTGTTTTAATACCTGTAGATTACTGAAATTTAAAAATACCCTTTCCCTCGGATTGAGGAAGTATTTTCTAAAATTGGTTGATGAACATTTTACAAAAATTGATTTGTGTAACGCATATACCTAACCAATTTAAAATTTCAGAATCATCCCAAAATCTCACCACAATAAATACACAAAAAGGGTTATTTAAATATACTCGCCTTGTTTATGGTCTCGCCAAAGCCCCAGCAATTTTTCAGCGCGCGATGGGAACATTATTATTAGGTATAGAGGACGTTAGTTTCTGGTAAGATGACGTATATATAACTGGTTCAACTAAAGATATACATTTAGAACGTTTAAAAGAATTATTGAAACGTTTTTAAAACGCCGGATTAAGATTAGCATAGGGATAAATGCGCGTTATTTCTAAGATAGCGTTACTTATTTTGATTACCACATAGATAAGGCCGGGCTAAGGACGTATTCAAACAAAGTTTTGGGGATTTTAAATGCACCTGCACCTAAAACCACATTGGAAATTAAATGTTTTAATCGCAAGGTTAACTAATTATTATATGAATTTTATTCCAAATGTATCTTCTATTCTACATCCGTTTAACGAATTCCTATGACGTACAAGATCACACGTCTGCCTGTCAGCAATCTGGCTAAAGACCCAAGAGCCAGACAACGCGACCCTATACCGAAGATATCCCGGACGTCAGTCTGTTCGAGATAAGAATGACTCTCAAACAGCTCAAGAACAACAAGGCACCGGGTGATGATTGATATACGGCTGAACTTCTGAAAACAGGTGGATTACCGGTACTAAAAGCACTTCAGAAGTTATTTAATTCCGTTATACTCGAGGGATAAACGCCTAAGGCATGGCACAGAAGTGTGGTCGTGCTTTTTTTCAAAAAGGGTGCTTTCCGTTATCAATATCGAGCAAAAACGAGGAAAATAACCACGTTTGTTGTATGGGAGCCCTCTTAATATTAATTTTATTCGGTTTTTTAATATTTGCTATTAAAGCGGCAACAGAAATACATCTTCTGCGAAAATTACAACTGTCTAGCTATCACGGTTTATGAAATACAGACTAGTGACAGACGGACAGCAAAGTCTCAGTAATAGGGTCCCGTTTTTACCCTTTGAGTACGGAACCCTAAAAAGAACAAGGCAATCAAATCAATCTACAATCGTCTGAAGTTCATAACAATATTAGTATTAATAATTCCTTTAAAGAAGAAAATATTTTACCTACCATAAAAAATATATCTACTAAACGCAATATAACATAAATCTGCCCAAGTCAGAAGTGCTGATTCATGTTACTAAATTTCAGGAAACTGAATGACAAACCCTCTTTAAGGCGTTCAACGTTACCAATAGAAATATTGAGGGGATCACAAATTGCGATAAGCGCAGGCTCTTCCCTATCCTCTTGGATTTCCCTGGAAAAGATTCGTTCCGTTTTGTCCAATTTTTTCGTCCCACATTCAAAAAAGAAAATAAACCGGCTAAGTGGTAGTCGGACTTGCGCAAAGTAAGGGTGCCGTAGTCTTTTAAAAAAATAAGTGTATATTTTATAAAACAAAATTATATTTGCAGCTGGTAATAGAACATTTTGTCCAGAAAATCTATGAACTTTTAACAAATCCAACTGCACAATGCACATCTGAAATTGGTCGACTCTAAAGCCTACTAAGTCTTGATAGTTTTCCTTTAAAATTATTATATTATGTCCATTTATTCACTTTTTTTATCAGATATCTTAAAATAGCAGTTAAGCTGGTAGTAGAGATCCACGCCGCAGCCAAAAAACCCAGCGACGGCGCGCTGGGTTTTAAACCCGGCGCGGCGCGGCGTCACCGGCGTGAGGACTTTTTTTAGGAGGAATAATTAAAAAAACATAACTATGCTAGGAATAAACATTTATTTCTTATCTCCAATCACTGACTAAAAATTGTTTACAGTACAGCTACAGTGGCTGTAATTATCGTGAATAAAAATTATTTTGTTCACCTTTTCCGGATTTAATCGCGATCGATTAGCAGTCAAAACCATCCCAGCTACAGAAAACACCAAACTTCTGGTGTACTTGTTGCTGGAATGCTTAAAAGTGACCGCGTCAACCCTGCAAGCCAAGTAAATATATTTTTTTTGCCTCCCAATACCTCAGAACATCATTATCTAAGTTTTCCATATCGGATGGACTAGCAGTGGCTAGGTATTTCCAGCACTCCTGTGAAACTTCTTCATTATCGTCAAAAAATCTGCTGGAATGCTTTTTTGCCAACTTTTGGAGGAGATTTTCTTGCGATTGCGAAGAAGGACCTGGTTCAGGCAATTCGATGTCAGCATTTTTTTACAAATTTTCCCGCAAAGTCTGATAAAAAACGGTAGTGATGCATGCAGCGACCAGTCGCTAGCGCACGGAATGGCAACAGCGCATTGTTTGTTTTGGTCGGTTTGAATAAATAGGTTAAATATTTATTCGAATTTCGAGGTCGGCGCGAAATTTTGAACGACCCGGTGGCGACGGCGGCGCTCAGAGGTAGCTCGGCGGCGGCACGCCGGCGTGGCGTGGACCTCTAGCTGGTAGGGACACTTGACTCTAACAAAAATTTGCATTATAAAGCTTCATATTTCGCAAACGAATCCCTGAATCTAAAAAACCGGTCAAGTGCGAGTCGAACCACACACATAGAGTTCCGTACCATTGTACTATGTCGCACGGCAGGTAGTTAGGTGGGTAGGTAGGGAGTGGGTTCTTTTTAAAAAATGCCAATGCGACCAATTTAATTTATTATTGAGTTAAGGATAAAATATAAGACCTAAAAAAGAACATAAGAATTAAAAAACGGTACACACTTAAATTTAAAATAGAAATCACAGATAAAACGCAAATATTACCTACCCAACATGGGTCTTATATAAGAGACAACAATTTAATTTATTTTAATTAGTAAATAATATAAGTATGATGAAAATAATTTAGATTTTTAATGATGTCAGATGGATTGACGCATGCGCGGAAAAGAAATAAATGGGATAAAAATAAGGTTGAATGAAAGGAGAATGAATAACTGCGCACCGCGCTACAACTAGATGGCGCTGGTCTCTTCATGTTAAGAAAAAAACACTTTTTTTCGTATGAAGCCCTCTTTTTTTCACTTTTTTCAAATTTTTAGTTTTTGCTGTTATAGCGGCAACAGATATACATCATCTGTGAAAATTTCAACTGTCTAGCTATCACATTCACAGTTCATGAAATACAGACTCGTGACAGACGGACAGACAGACGGATGGACAGCGAAGTCTTAGTAATAGGGTCCCGTTTTTACCCTTTGGGCACGGAACCCTAAAAACGTTTTAGCAAACCCTAAGTAGTTTGAAAAACGTATTTAACGATACCCAACACGAAAGGGTACGTGAAAGAAATAAAATCGCCCCCTATTTACAATGGGTAGCTAAAAACAAAAAAAAATGAAGATATTATTGTACCACGTTTCAGCTTGACAGACAGACAGACAGACGGACAGACATGCGAAACTTGCTGAATACGGAACCCTAAAAAAACAGCGGGTTGTGTCTGAGATACAGCCGTTATTGTTTAAGTGAAAACTTCTAATCCCGCCTTTTTACGAGGTCGATACCTACGGTTTTTTTAATCCACAATTGGTAAGCCCTGATGGTAAGTGACGATGATGCCAAAGATGGAAGCGGGCTTACCAAGATTCTCCAATGCTAGCCGGAACACAACTGATGCTTGACTGTAAGACTTGGACAAGATGGTGGTAGCTAGCCAGGCGGGCTTAGAAAATGCCCTTCAACCAACCAAAGTTGGACTCCGCTGGGAATCGATCCCGAACGAAGAAGTATCTATTTGTGTCTTACATTAGAATTGAATAAATTACCAAATACAACAAAACAAAATATATTAGGATCTCTTGTAGTTTTTGTCTGCGGCTTCTTCTGCGTAGATACAGTTTTTATAATCGTAATCGAGGGTGCATCGTCCGAATCGTGAGTAATGGTTTTGAGATCATACAAAAATCCTATAGAAATAAAAAAAAGTTTAAAAAAACTAAAAACCGACTTAAAAAAGAAAATACTCAAAAGCATGAAATAATATTTGTATACATATAAATAGACGCAATTAACCAACAATAGTGAAATCATATTAAATTCATATTAAAATCATATTAAATCACAACGAATTTCGGTCCGAAAATGGCATAAAAAGTTGAAGAAAGCAGTGAATTTTTGCTTGTGGTTTGAAACTTCGTGAGACGGATACAGAACAATTCTCAGAAGGTGCGGGGATCGATTGGGATGCATAGTGTTATATTGGATATACATATTATGTTGCCGACTGTGATTTTCGGGGTTCACACTCCCTTATCTACATCTGTGAATTTCTAATCTTACGGGATTCAGTAAAACGCTCATAAATCGAGAGTTACAAGTTTAATTTAAGTTATGTTATTTTGTAATTTTTTTTTTCGACTGCAAGAAAGGGGATAATGCTGCCTCGACGCAAGCTCCAGACTCGCGCCGAAGCTTGCACGTGTGATGTAGGAGGAAGGGGCTGGGTTCATACAGTAAAAATACAAAATTTACCACCAGCCCTGTTATATTTAATTGTCTGTAACACTGCACAGTTCAAAATAGTTGCCACAATAACATATATCACGAAATAGTGAAAAAAAGTTATACCAAAGCGTCGGTAGCGTAATGGAAAAGGCTGCTACCTCCTGTCCGGGAGGTCGTGGTTCGAATCCTGCCACCTACCAATGTGTTTTCGAATTTCGATTTTATATGTAAGTTTCATACCTACTCCTCGGAAGGTTGGAGGCTCTACCACAGATGAGATACTACTTACTTCGTAAGCTTTACACTCGAAGTTGTTACCGAATATTTATGATTAAAATAAATAAAGTAGGTCCAAAATAAATAAAGAGATCAATCGCCAAATCCAACTCAGCTGGGCAGCGTTCGGGAAGCTTCGCAATATATTTACGTCCGAAATACCGCAGTGTCTCAAGACCAAAGTCTTCGACCAGTGTGTGTTGCCAGTGATGACATACGGAACTGAGTCATAGTTGCTTACTGGCCTCGTAAGAAGACTCAAGTTCACCCAAAGGGCAATGGAGCGTGCTATGCTCGGAGTTTCTCTGCGTGATCGAATCAGAAACGAGGAGATCAGTAGGGAAACCAAATTAACCAACATAGCTCACAGAATCGCTGAACTGAAGTGGCAGTGGGCAGGGCACATAGCTCGTAGAACATATGGCCGTTGGGGCAGTAAAGTTCTCGATTGGCGACCGCGCACCAGAAAACGTAGCGTAGGAAGGCCTCACACTCGGTGGACCAATGACCAGTGACCAATTCAGGTCGCAGGAAGCAGTTGGATGCGGACAGCGCAGAACCGGTCGTCATGGAAATCCTTGGGAGAGGCCTATGTCCAGCAGTGGACGTCCTTCGGCTGATATGATGATGATGTACGTTTATCCGACGCTCTTACGGTAAAGGAAAACATCGTGAGGAAACCTAAACTCGAAGGTTGTGTGTGAAGTCGACCCGCACTGGGCCCGCGAGGTCGACTAAGGCCCGATCGTCCTTATTCGGGGTAGGATTGAGCCGCTCGGTGGGGACGTATATTAGCTGATATTACGACTCTTCTACCTTGTTGCTCAAGCGGTTAGAGAGTAATTCAAGATCTTCTTTTTGATTACGCAAAAATGGCAGTGTCATCGGAGTATGTTAAGTTGTTAATGATTGTGCCATTTGATGCCAATGTCTTCGTAGGCCTCCCGAAACGTAAACTCAGAATAAGGTTAAATAGCACTGGAGAGAGGATATATCTTTGTCTTACATCCTTAAGGATCTTGAATTTTTCGATGTAGTTTTTGCCAACTTTCAATTGAGCGTTTTGGTTACAGTAGAAGTTTTGTATTACGTTGTGATCTGAATATTATTAAACAATTATTATACATAAAACCCATATTATACATAAAAAGAAATATAATTATAAAACATAAAATACTATACATAGAATATAATTATAAATCACTTAAAATAATTAGCACGAAGTAACGTTAGTGCTGTATCGGCGGTAGTGATCGGCAAGCTCCCGCGGAATCTCCGAAACACCACACCCTTCGGTCAAAACTCCTTTAACATTAATTTTAAAAATCAAGTAGGTACTGGGTGTTAATATAAGGACGCATAGAAATAAATTTAATACATTCATTCATTTCACAGTCATATATGACAACCATCAATATAGTTATCAGATACCTACCCTACACCTGCAGATTTTTAGACGGTAATAAAAACATAAGGGTCAAACTCGAGGGTTAACAGTCTTGAGTCAAATATTCTACCCAGTTGGTAGCATTAACTAAAAGTATGATCTATCTTAATACAGTAACAAAATGCTTACAAATTAAATAAATAGACTCCAAGTAGGTACAACTCTTGAATTTTTACAAGAAGTATTAGATTCTTGTCCCTAAATAATTTTTGATTTCCTCATACTGGTTTTTTGATAACATTAAGTAAATCTAATGGATGTTCAGCTGACAAAAACTTGCCTGTATAATTGGGTCTTGAAGCTATGCACATACTTTTTACATCAACTTTAAAGTTAAGGAATACGATGTTTATCGAATGCCTTTCTAGATCTTTTGCAACCGACATGAGATTCGATGCTACGGTCGTGTCCATTTGTTTTAGATTTGTGCCGTCAATAACTACAAAACTTTCACTTGGAATACTTTTGGAAGCTTTCATAGTTTTGCGTCTTATATGTTCAGCTGAACAATAAGATGCATTATCAGGTAGCGTCACAACGATAACCTCTCCTTTCTCATTCTTCATACAAATAGCTGAAACTGAGGGTCTGGCAGCTGTGTACAGTACAATCAAAGCCTCTGTTGATACACCAGCCATAATACCAAATTCTAAACCTAAGCATAAACACGTGGCAATAGTAATTAACCAGACAAATAATTCTTTTTTACTTATTTTCCACAATTTTAAAAATGTTTCATATTCTATCATGGAAAACAAAGCAGCAATTATCAGTGCCGCCAAAGTTGGTTTTGGTATAAAGTAAAAAGTTGATGTCAATAGGCTTAGTGCTAAAAGTATTAAAAGAGCTGTGAAAACTCCTCCAGCTGGAGTTTGAACTCCAGATGCATTATTTATTACAGTTCTTGTAAAAGAACCGGTGATGGGCATACTGCCAATAAATGAACCAAAAAGGTTGCATAAACCTAGTGCTATCATCTCTTGGGTAGTATCGACTGGGCTTCCTTCTGAAAAAGCTTTGCTTATTGCGACAACTTCAAGTAGACTGATTAAAGGCACAACTATCATTGATGTACCCAACGTTTCTACCATGTCCTTGAATTCATATGTTTCATTTCCGACGACAGTACTGAAGGCGGGAGGTTTTATTTGAGGCAAACTACCGCTTATTTCACCAATCAACGAGAATGGTTCGTCGTCTGTTATCATTTTAATAATTACAGCTAATGTTATACCAATAACAACCACTACTGCATTTCTGCCTAACGACACGAACCATCTTATTTGTTTTGAGAAGTTATCCGTTCGAGTGCACCCCTGCCCGAGATGTTTTAAAATTAAAAGTAACACAATTGTAGATAAGCCAAGAACACTGTCCCAAAGTTGAATCGTTCTAATGTTTTTCACGAAATTGGTCACTGATTCTAAGAAAATGCTGCCCGATGAACCTGAGAGTCCTAATAAGGCTTTCAGTTGCGATGATGATATTTGAAGAGCTGCTGCAGTCACGAAACCAGAGATCACTGTTTGTGAAATGAACTCAACAAGGAATCCAAGTTGAAATATTCCTAAGAATAGTATGGTAAGTCCGGATAAAAATGTTGATAATATTGCAAAATCAACGGAATATCCTGAAACGTATTTCGATATCAGTGCGGACATGATTGCTGTTGGTCCTATTGTCACATCTTTGCAGCTGCCGACGAATAAGTAGACAATTCCTCCTATCAGTCCAGAGTAAAGCCCGTATTCTGGAGGCAGTCCTGCTACGATTGCGTAAGCAAGGCCTTGTGGTATGGCCGTAAGACCAACTGTTATTCCAGCAATAGTGTCTTGAATCAAAATCGACTTACTGTAACTTGGTAACCATTTTAATATTGGAAGGCGTTTCTTCGCAGCCTTTGCACTACAGATGTTTTTTGAACATTTTTTCAACTTCTGTCTAATCGTTTTTGACTGTTGAATATTTGTAACTGTCATTGTTGAAACTACGCACTTGTGTGAGCCTCCCGATGGATTGGGTTAAACTAAAAAATATCTTTAACGTTATCTTTTCTGTTTTTGTTACCGGTATTATTGAAAGATCGTGACGCTGCTTTATATAACACTTTTAGATTACATACTTCAGATTAACCCATCAGATCGCATCGGCAAGAATTTCTTTTTACATCTTGTCACATCAAATGCTTATCTATTACTTGAAACATTCACTTTTCAGTTGCTTGCCTTATCTTGCTTTTCATGCCTATTTAATTTAAGAAAAATTTTTAGGGTTTTGTTTCCCAAAAGGAAAAAAAACGAAACCCTTAAAGGATTACTCTTGTGTCCATCTGTCACCGCTGATTTGCTAGAAACTTTTTTTATATTCACAATTGGTAAGCTCTTGGCATCACCGATGAGTTAAATTTTAAGTAATATCTTGGTATGTGACCCAAAGACGGACATGTAACGTAAATAAATTTTAACCATAAATGCCACTTTTTTTGGAGGGCAGGGGGGGGGGGGAATTAATTAGGAAAAAAATGTAATTTTTTGGCATTTCAAATGAAAGGGCTTGTTGAGCGAATCTCAAATATTTTTTTATAATAATTTAAGGATAAATAGTTTATTTATATATATTATATTAAAATAGGCGAAAATTGACTATTCCCCCCCGGAAAACTATGAGTAAATCTAAGTTCCTTCTGTTCTTACTGGAAAAATGGAATGTCCAAAGTCCGATCGTTCAGAAACAAGTGACGCCTAGTGGGATCTAGTAGTATCTTCCACATAGTTATATCCGTAGCAATACGACGACAGCAATTAGTTCCCTATTTACCTATATCTGTAAATGGCACTGTAGAAAAAAAATATTTTTGGTACGGAACCCCTAGTGTGCGAGTTCGACTCGCACTTGGCCGGTTTTTTGTTTTGGTTTCTAGTTTACATCGGCATACATCAAATCTTAACGAATCACTGTAAAACTACGTACTTTACTTTGACATTCTTTCTTTCATCATTCATATCAGCTCATATACGTCTCCACCGAGGGGTTTGAGCATTCCCCTAATTAGGGCGATCGGGCCTTAGTCGACCACGCGGGCCCAGTGCGGGTTGGTCGACTTTACACACAATCTGCGAGTTTCTTCGCAGGCGTGTGCAGGTTTCCTCACGATGTTTTCCTTCACCGTATATTTTGACATACTTCGCCGAAATATATGAAAGCCACATAAATCCTAAGCCTAATCGCAGCTGCACTATCACCAATCAGTATTGCTATAGCCCACATTTTTAATTCTACACACCATGTCACAATAAGTCGTGATGTTATCGAGTTTTCAGCCTGTGTCGTTGAGATAGGGCTGCGGGTTCGAACCCCGAGAACGGCAGATAAGCGTGATGTAGGTGCGCGTGGCCACGCATATGGTTTTAGTATTAAGGCAGATAAATACAGAGGGTCTTTTGTAGCTTTTTGTAGACTTCAAGTATTTGAAAAGAGAATAAAGCAATAGGATAAGGACAAGATTATTGTAACTGAGAACGCTAAATAAGTGAAAAACTTCACTCACAAGAACTAAAGCTTATTTGTTGTTGTTAATGTGCTAAAAAAGTATATACAGAGGGACTTTGTATTCAACCGCCTCCGTTCGCTTCACACCAGGAGGTCGCGGGTTCGATTCCCGGTGGGGTCAACTTGTAAGACTTGGTTTAGTTGGTGGTAGGGAATTTTCTAAGCCCGCCTTGCTAGCTACCACCATCTTATCTAAATCTTGCCGCTAAACTATCATTAACAATATTGATGTGTTCCGGCTTGAAGATAAGATAGCCAGTTCTCCATTGCGTTGGGGAATCTTGGTAAGCCCGCTTCCATCTTCGGCATCATCGTCACTTACCATCAGGTGAGATGATGTCAAGGGCTTACCAATTGTGATAAGAAAAAACCGGTAAAGTGCGAGTCAGAACCGCACACAAAGGGTTCCTTACCATCATACTAGATGGTGCTAGTTTCTTCACGTTTAAAAGAAAACGTTTATTGTATGGAGACTTTCAATTTTCAAATTTTTAGTATTTGTTGTTATAGCGGCGAAACATCATCTGTGAAAATTTAACTATCTAGCTATCTAGTTCATGAAATACAGCCTGGTGACAGACAGACAGACGGACGGACAACGGAGTCTTAGTAATAGAGTCCCGTTTTTACCCTTAGGGTACGGAATCTTAAAAAAAGTACAAAAATGATTTTTATACAATTTATATGGAACCACTCCGATAGCTTATCATTCAATAACACAATAAAAACCAAACATAATAAAACTGGATAATAACAAGTCGTGGTCGTGAACGGGTTTTGCATCATCGTACAAGTAAAAAAATGAGTTAATTTTTTTTTGTATTATTATTTTTATTATTTGTTTTTATAGCGGCAACAGAAGTACACATTATGTGAAAATTTTAACTGTCTACTTTATCACAGATCATGAAATACAGCCCTCTGACAGTCGGACGGACGAACAGCAGAGGTTTAGTAATAGGATTGGCACCTTTTGGGTACGGAACCCTAAAAACCAGCCAAGTACGAGTTGGACTCAATCAAAACGCATCAACAGAACCACCACAGAAAATTGGAGCTCCGCCCGCGTGGACATCGTTTTAATGACTGTCTTTAAGGGTGATTAGTAAATTATGTCGTTTCCCAACAACTCAACCATCTCTGTGCAAAAAACCACAACAATCGAGTACTTTTTCAGTTCCCTCAGGAACTGCATCAGATTATGCTATTTCCCCGGGATAAAAAGTAGCCTATGTCCTTCCCCGTGACACAGGCAACCTGCATGCCAAATTTCATAAAGATTGGTCAAGGTGTTGAAGCGTGAAAAGGTAACAAACAAACAAACACATTTTCACATTTATAATATTACTAGCTGTCCCGGCGAACTACGTACCGCCTTACATTACATTACACTACCCTACCCTACCCTACCCTACCCTACACTACCCTACCCTACACTACACTACCCTACCCTAAACTACGCTACCCTACACTACTCTACCCTACACTACACTACCCTACCCTACACTACTCTACCCTACACTACACTACCCTACCCTACACTATCCTACACTACCTACACTACCCTACCCTACACTACCCTACCCTACACTACCCTACCCTACCATACCCTACCTACACTACACTACACTACCCTACACTACCCTACACTACACTACACTACCCTACCCTACACTACCCTACCCTACCCTACACTACCCTACACTACCCTACCCTACACTACACTACACTACCCTACCCTACCCTACCCTACATAAAAACCTTCTCCTGACAATAACGAACTCGACAAAAAAAGAATTAGCGAAATAGCGAATTAGCGTCCAGCCGTTCTCGAGTTATGCGCTTACCAACACATTTTGCGATTCATTTTTATATATTAGACTAAGAATTTAGTTTGGGCTTTTTAGCTCGAGTACGACTTTTACTTTAGGGTTTTTTTCTATAATCGTACTGTTTCATGCTTGTATAAATTACTGTTTTACGATACAGAAAAAACAGAAAACCTTTAAAAACATGTTTCTTGTACGTGGAACATCCTTAATTTTCACTTTTTTTAATGTTTTAATATTTTATAGTAAATCCACCGAAACAGTAACACATTCAAAAATTAAAAAATGTTCACTCAGCTGATCGATTTGTATGAACAGCTCAAAAATATTTTGGCGAATTGAATAAGGTTAGCCTGGGGACAGTTTTTCAGTGCGATGAGAGAAGTCTAGGTTTACGGATCCTTCACCAATTTTGTTTCTTTATACAGATGAATTTGATATCATTAACCAAATTTTAATTTAAAACAGGTTCACTGCCGACCACGCACCGGTGCGTTGAAATTGGTTTGAACGAGAAGCCGAACTTGCACCGGTGCGTGTCACTTGCTTAATAACTTCCATAGTTCAGTACGAGGCTGGCACTGGGCGCAAATCTACGTATGTAGGCTGGCCATTGCTCTTGAATTTTAGTACTGTTTTTGGTAGTTTTGGTTTTTATTTAGTACGTACTCTATCATATTCAAAGTTATTTTAACAAAAATAAAAATTCGGCATTCGCCATCGCCCCGGTCGGGCAACCCGGCAGTTAACCTGTTAACTCTGTAACTAGCATCTGTTTTATAAAGTCGCATTAAGAGCTTAACCTTAAAATATTTCACCATCATATTTCGCCGCGAACGGCTTTAAAAACCGAACATAAACTTTTGAAATTTATATCTAATAAATCATTTCCATGTCAGTAACTTTTGAACTAAACAACTATTTTAATAGCTGTTTTAAACAGGCATAGGGTTCTTAATAGTCAATAAAATGATAATTATAGGGGGTGTTGATGATCAATCATCATTAACTTTACTAAAAGTGAATGTCACTGACTTTTATTTTTGGGGGAAGTGTGATGGAGCATGATTAAGCATATTGTCAGTGGTAATTATTTAAAGATAGCTGAACTGAGGCTGCACTTCGTAGCGTTAATTATAATACAAGTAATCCTGGAATTGAAGGTGTTAATATTTTTATGCACGACATCTCACTTTTTACCCGAAAAGTAGAAGTAGAAGAAAAAATTATTAGTGTAAAAAGGAGGGTAATTTTTTTCGAATGTATGTATGTATGTAGGTCGTTTATATCTTTGGCACGCCCTGTAGCCTAAACGGCTTAATGGATTTTGGAGTTCGAGGTGTCTAGATTTTACTTGATCCCGTGAGTGACGTAGGATACATTTTTACCCGACTATCCAAAAAGAGGTTATTTATTTCTTTGGCACGCTCTGCAGCCTAAATGGCTTGATGGATTTTGAAGTGTGAGGTGTCGTTAGATTTTTCTTAATGTCGTGAGTGACAAAGGATACATTTTACCCGACTGGCTCGAAAAAAGTGTTTAAGTTTTTACGCAGTCGGGTTTTTAATTTTTAATTAATTTCTAATTAAAAGGTGTACTTAAAATCTTTCATGGTTATCTACAAGTTCATGTTCAAAGTTTTACAGTTACAGCAACACACTTTTTTTACTAATGACTCTTTGATTACGATTTCGTGTCGTCGACATAATATTTGGACAAATAAAAAGTTGCGAGTACGCATGATTGCCTTTTAATATCAAAGCCCGAATTTAAATAAACATTTGGTCAAGTTTTCTTCTTTTCAACCACCTTCCAAAAAGGAACAGGTTCTCAAATCGACTGTATGTTTTTTCGTATGTTTGTTACGTGATATCTACGCAGATTGTAAACTGATTTTCAAGATATTTTTCATTTGAAAAGGTATGCTGCCAGGTTCGTTCGATGTAAATTAAATTGTATCAAAATTGGTGAAGTAATTTTTTTAGAAAATTAACAAAAACCAAAAATAATGATTCAAAATTGTAATAAGTTGTTGTAATGGAAGTCGTTTTTTTTAACGATTATTACACTTTTTTATTGCAATATTATACCCATTCTAAACTTTATTACGTAAACTTAATTGTCCTATGTATAGTTATATTTTTTTTTTTTCTAAATAAATTGAGTGCGTTTGGCTGCTCCTCACCTGATGGTAAGCGCCGATGCAGCCGAGGATGTAACACGCAAACTCAAATAGTGCATATTCACTCTCGACATCAAGATTCCTAAATTATACGGATCGGGGAATACAGACGCCGGCAATTTAGTTACTTTCAAATATAGTTAACTCTAATGTAATTATTAAATCAGGGTCTATGTATTATTCGTTTGAATGATATTCTGTTTAACCCTTTGGTTGCGATGGGGAGACCAAGTTGCCAAGAAAGTTCTTGTTTGATATATAGTGGCATTAATGCGTATTCAGTATTAAGTCTTATGTTCAATCTGTGGCGTAAACGCTGAAAGTTTCGGGCACAATGGGGTGACAAATACAGGAGCTGTAAGCTACGGTTTAACTGTTCAAATGTCATATACAGGGTGTGAAAAAAAATGGTGTAGAATCCGTTCAAACACTTTATTACGTAAACTTTTTATTTTTATTAAAAATTTGAGTGCGTTTGGCTGCTCCTCACCTGATGGTAAGTGCCGATGCAGCCGAGGATGTAACACGCAAACTCAAATAGTGCATATTCACTCTCGACTTGAAGATTCCTAAATTATACGAATCGGGGAATACAGACGCTGGCAATTTAGTTACACTGTACTTTCAAATATAGTTAACTCTAATGTAATGATTAAATCAGGGTCTATGTATTATTCGTTTGAATGATATTCTGTTTAACCCTTTGGTTGCGATGGGGAGACCAAGTTGCCAAGAAAGTTCTTGTTTGATATATAGTGGCATTAATGCGTATTCAGTATTAAGTCTTATGTTCAATCTGTGGCGTAAACGCTGAAAGTTTCGGGCACAATGGGGTGACAAATACAGGAGCTGTAAGCCACGGTTTAACTGTTCAAATGTCATATACAGGGTGTGAAAAAAAAATGTGTAGGATCCGTTAACGGGGGCTCTACTCATCATACTCAACAACTTTTCCCAAGGAACCCATAGTCAATTCTAAAAAAAAATGGACCCTCCATACTAAAATTCACAAAATTGGTTGATCAGCTGATTTGGATAAAGAGTAATTTTTTTTATTTGCAATTTCAGCAAACTCGTTAAACAAAAGTTGTTCAGTATGATGAGAAGAAGCCCCAATTAACGAGTTAATCGACCAATTTTGTGCATTTTAGTATGGATGGTCCAATATTTTTTTTTAGAATTGACTATGGGTTTTTTGGGGAAAGTTTGAACAACGTTTGTATGGTGAGTAGAGCCCCCAGTTAACGGGTCCTACACCAATTTTTTTTACACCTTGTATATGACATTTAAACAGTTAACACCACATTTGTTACAGCCCGTATATTAGTGTGCAATGTAAGAGCATTAAAGGAAGAGACAAACAGTCGTCAAAATTGTTGCACGCTTTCTTTTTTATTTTTTTTGTTATTCCCTACAGGCACGATAGAAAATAGTTTTTGAAAATCCTATAACTTTTAAGTAGATACAAGCTTTTATTTGAAAAAAGTTTTTATGCTCAAAAAGCCAAATTTTCAGTGTGCCAAATGTGACGATAGTCACACTACGTTTCCAAGTTCAAAAAAGGTGTAAACAGTATTTCCTACGATTATATTGAAAATAAAAGAAGATTCTGGGACCTTGATTTCACTTCCAAAATTAAGCATCAGATCAACTTTAAAATACAAAAAGGATCTATTGTCACCGGGAATACGGCTTCATACCAAATTTCAGCTCAACTTGATTCCTGGAAGTCGCTCTAAAACTGTTTGCAAGATTTGACCTGAACAAGCTAACATAGATACATACATTTAGTTTAAATAAAAGCTAACATCTACTCGTATATGTACATACATACGTAAACCTAATATCTTTAAGGCAACCTATAAAGGTCCATATTATAAAGCTTTGCACTGGTCGTCGTTTTTTTTTCAGTAAATATTGTATAACAAATATTTAAACAGAAATGATAAATACAATGTCAGTGTTACCTGGATTTGACGGCGTTGGTATGTTTAATGTTTTCTTCGTCATCATCATCATCATCATATCAGCTGAATGTCTTCCGCTTTTGGACTAAGGCCTCCCCCAAAACAGATTTTATCGAGTGGCCAGCGCGCACCGGAAGACGTAGCAGGCCTCCCACTTGGTAGACCGACTGCCTGGTCGCGGGAAGCTGGTGGAAGTGTTGTGGAAATGTTTGCTTACCTGAAACAAATAATAAAACCTTCATTAGTGAAAATAATATGACAGAGATCAGCTGAGATGGCACTGTTGAGGTACATAACCTCTAATATACGAGATTGTACGAGTATTTAACTACTTACTTCCCTTATTCCACCCTACCATACTTGCTTGTAGCATGCTATTATCTATACATATAATAAAACTGTAACGGGGCCGTGTCTGTTCATTAAATATTTTTGGAAAATAATAACTGTCGTGGACATTACTAACGTTATAGAGGCCAAAACAACAACTTCTGGAATAATTGTCTGTCTGTATGTCTATCTATCTGTCTGTCTGTATGTTCGCGAATCACGAAAAAACTTCCAGGCCGATTTTGATTTTGTATGGTAGTTCCATATAGCCTAGGTTGACATATAGGATACTTTTTATCCCGGAAAATTCAAGAGTTCCCGTGGGAAAATTCAAAACCTCTACGCAGACGAAATCCCGGGCACAGATAGTCTACACATATAATAAACCCGTAAGGGGACCGTGCCTCTACGTGATATATTATTCATATTCATATTCCATTTATTAATAATTTGTAAATTACAAGTCAATATTTTAAACCTAAGAGAAATAGTAATAAGTGGTACAATAATGTCATCAATGAAGTAAAAAAGAAAATTACAAATAATAATACAGCAGTATCTATATACTTCTTATGAAAATTAATAAAAAAAAAATAATTAGAAAATATGTACTACATAAAACATATACAATAAAAAATATAGAAGACTATAGAGCCTTCAGTTCTTGCACACTGTAGAACGATTGGTCAATAAGCCAGCGCTTTAGGTTATATCTAAACGACCGAATACTGGCAGACGCAGTGATATTTTCCGGCAGGCAGTTATATATTGCTGGGCCCATTATGTGCGTCAGTTTGTCCGATTTGCTGAGAGAGTGTGGCAGAGGAATAAGTTTGCCAGCATTGCGGGTTTCGCGGCCATGCACATCTTTGTGTGTTTTATATGCAGAAATGTTCTCCCGGACGTAGATGGCCACCTGCATGATGACGAGAGACGGCAGCGTCATGATACCAAGCGACTTAAAGTACGGTCTCGCTGATACGTCCTGTCGCACTTGAACTATAGCTCTCACGGCTCGCTTTTGCATCCGGAAGACGCGCTCCCATTCAGCGGCGCGGCCCCAGAGCTCTGCGCCGTACTGTAACAGCGAGTGCACAGTCGCAAAGTAGCACGCGCGCACCGTCCTCCGGTCCATCACGCGTGACAGGCGCCTTAGTGCGAAGCAGGCGCTGCCTAATTTTGTGCATAGTTTCTCAACGTGTGGTTCCCACGTCAAGCCCCTGTCCAGTTCAAAACCCAAGAAGGTTGTCTTTTCTACCTGACCCAACCTATGTCCACCTATACTTACATTTATGGACTTGGAGGATTTACCCGACAAGTCGAAGTGGAGAAAGTGGGTCTTTTTCAGGTTTAGGACGAGTCCGTTTAGGTGAAACCACAGGGAGAGCTGTTCAGCAGTCCTATTCATCTCCTGCTCCAGGGCCTCAATACCTTGAGCGACCACCACTGCTGCCACATATATTTTTGGAAAATAATGTACAGGCATTACGAACGATATAGAGGCCAAAACAACACTTTTTGGCATTTTTGTTTGTCTGTCTGTATGTTCGCGCATCACGCAAAAACTACCAGGTCGATTTAATGAAATTTTGTATGGTGGTGCATTATAGCCCGGGTTAAAAAAAATATTTAAACTGTTTATTTTAATAAAAAAGGAAACATGATGTCACACAAAAAACGCAAATCTTGATAGGATAATTTTTATCCCGGAAAATTCAAGAGTTCCCGTGGGATAATTAAAAACCTCCACTTAGTAGTCGCGGACACAGCTAGTACATAATATAGGCACTGAGCTATTGAGGGACCTGTGACCAAAGAAAATAGAATCACTACGTTTTAGCCGTGACAATCAACATCGAAATACATTGGTGGCAGGGAGTGTTCCTTCTTTAAGTAGTAATATTCCGTATTCTTTGCAACTGGTGCGTACAATTAGAAACAAATGTGTTAGATACATATTTACAGACTTGATGTAAGAATGTTCGCATCTATTCATCTATTGATTTGACTGACCCAGTGGCTTAGTGGTTAGCGCTGCTGTCCGCTACGCCAAAGGGTCTGCTTGTGTATTCAAAAATTACATAAGTATGTAATTAAATTTAGATAAGTATATGTAGGTACTTAGATCACGGTGAAGGAAAAACATCGTGAGGAAACCTGCACACGCTTGCGAAGAAACTCGCAGGTTGTGTGTGAAGTCGACCAACCCGCACTGGCTTGCCTGGTCGACTAAGGCCCGATCGCCCAAACTCAGGGTAGGCTTGAGCCCCTCGGTGGGGACGTATATGAGCCGATATGATGATGCACTTACATCTAGTCTCTGGTTACCATAGCACAGGGAATCCTAGTTAGAGGTCAGAAGACCATGTGTGATTTATCCCAGGATATCGATTTATTTGCTATATTGTTTTTTCATAATCCATAATTGATAAGCCCTTGGCATCATCTCACCTGATGATCAGTGACGATATACCGAAGATGGAAGCGGGAATCGAACTCACGACCTCCTGTTGTAAAGCGAATGGACTAACCATTACGCCACGGAGGTACTAGTCAATCGCAATCAAAAATTTTACTTAGATGCAACTCGTAGCCTGGTTTGATTATGCCGGCCGTATAGACAGACTGATGAACGGAAGAAGAAACTTCGTGTGTCATTATAATTATTTAGTTCAGTTGGTGCAGTAAAGTTTTCGATTGGCGACCGGGCACCGAAAGACGTAGCGTTGGCAGGCCTCCCACTCGGTGGACCGACGACCTTATGAAGGTCGCGGGAAGCCGCTGGATGCGGGCAACGCAGGACCGGTCGTTGTCAAAATCCTTGAGGGAGGCCATGCATTGTCTACCAGTGGACGTCTTTCAGCTGATATGCTAAAGACTATACTAATAACACTAGTATCTCGTCTGTGCTAATACTTATCTGATCACCCTACCAGCAATAGTGCGTAAAATTATTGCAATCGACCAGAAACCGATACGGATATCGAATACGTATGTCATGTACGTTTCATTAAGCCGTCTGTGGCAGGCCTAATTCCGGGACCAATAATAACCCCGGATTAATACCCGTTCGCCTCGTAAGCAGAGCTCGGCGGGTCGGAAATACCCCGTGGCAGCTACAGGGTTAGTTTTAGATTACGTTTACATTGCGAATGGTGTTCTATTGATTGGTTTGTATGTACCAATGAGGCTCAACGATAAAGTCAAATAGCGTGAAGATTCTTAAGAGCCCGCTGGAGTTCATAAACCCCATACAAACGTAGTATTTGATTCATTTGTTAACCAAACAAGCAATTAAAAAAATAAATTATATCGATAATCGGATGTACACGTCATCCGATTATCCGATGTAAACGTAGTATTTGATTCATTTGTTAATGAAACAACCGATTTTGAAAAAAAAAAATTAAATGATTATCGATATGATAATCGGATGACGTATATATCTGTGTCGGTATAGCATTACTTTTTTTTTGAAAAAGAAACGAGAATCTGTTATTAACCAATAAACATGTTTTTCGTTTTTTACCTTGAGAACAATTTTATTGGTTAATAATAGATTCCCGTTTCGTTTTTCAAAAAAGTAATAAGATACCGACACAGATATTTTAGTATTTTTTGTTATAGCGCCAACAAAAATACATCATCTGTGAAAATTTCAAATGTCTAGCTATCAAAGTTCATGAAATACAGCCTGGTGACAGACGGATGGACAGCGAAGTCTTAGTAATAGGGTCCCGTTTTTACCCTTTGGGTACGGAACCCTAGAAATACCCTGGAAAATAAAATAGCCTTTGTTAAAAGTGAAATAGCGATTTTAACTGGAAAAAAAAAACTATCCTATATTAAAAGAAATTCACGATAAGAATATGCCAAAAAAGCAGGGCAGTGTAAGGCTTACCGCGAAAAACTAATATTAACCTTCATGCCACGTATTAAGTGCACAGAAATGATGGGGTGGCGTTATCGTAAATGTGTTATAGGTACTTCGTAAAATATAAAACCTCTATCATAAACCCACGGCATATACATGACGTAAAAATATAATTCTGTGTATTATAGGTGTATCTTTTTAAATTTATTAAGATTTCTGGGGTGAAGGTATTAGACATATAAAAACCCAGTTTTACACGATACACGACATTTAACACACCCTGTGATAGCTACACTTACAAGAAATTTATCACACCCTGTGCTAGCATTGGACGAACAGATTTTTTGTCACCTTACATAACTTGGGAATCGAACCCCATCCCTCTTTTTATGATAGCCGTTAAACTCTACGTTTCGGAAGTTTACGACGGATAATAAATAGAAAAATTTAATTGAGATTAGCCACCGCTCTAGGTGTATCTTTTTCTTTTCTTTGGTCTTCAGTATTTTACAACTTCACTGAAATAGTACAAACATTCATCAGACTGAACACTTTCCCAAGAATCAGCTGATCGGTTTGTATGAAAAGTATAAACATTTTTTTTCGATTTCAGCAAACTCTTAGAACAAAAGTTGTTCAGTTAACGGGACCTACACCTATTTTATAACAGTTTGTATTCTACTGCCTTAATAAAGGTTCCTTCTAAAATAGTTATATCAGCCGAAAATCGTCCACTGCTGGACAAAGGCTTCGCCCAAGGATTTCCACGACGATCGGTCCTGCGCTGCCCGCATCCCTCGGCTTCCCGCGATCTTCACCAGTTCGTCGGTCCACCGCGTGGGATGCCTGCCTACGCTACGTTTTCCGGTGCGCGGTTGCCACTCGAGAACTTTACTACCTCATCGGCCATTTGTTCCATGAGCTATGTGCCCTGCCCACTGCCACTTCAGTTTAGCGATTCTGTGAGATATGTCGGTTACGTTGGTTCTCCTGCGGATCTCCTCGTTTCTGATTCGATCAAGCATAGAAACTCCGAGCATAGCACGCTCCTTCTAAAATGCCTAAAAATAATTTAAGGGTGGGTTCAGCCCTCAGCACTGATTAAGTTTTCCTAAAGAACGTATAATGCTGAATTCACAAAAAAAAAATGTTCAGATCAGTACAAAGTACAAAGGTCAGAATCAACTAATCAATTTAGTTAGTATGACAAGTCTTAAAAAATAATTTAAACACTTCTCCAAATAATTTTCAGGTACTCCACAAGGACCCTAATACAGGATGTAAAAAAAATTGGTATAGGACCGTTAACTAAGAGTTTTTCTCATCATACTGAACAACTTTCCCCAAGGAACCCATACACAATTCTCGAAAAAAAATTGGACAATTAATACAAAAATGCACAAAATTCTTTCAGCAGATCGATTTGTATGAATCGTTTTTTTTGCGATTTTAGAAGAGTCATACGAGTAGAGCAAAAGTTGTTCAGTATAATGAGTAGAAGCTGCAGTTAACGGTATCTACACCAATTTTGTTACAGCCTGTATAAGTAGGTACCCAGATTACTATGCACAAACAAAACAATACCTAAGAGATGTATCTTGGCATATAGCACCATTCCCAAGACAAGATATCGCATATAGCACCATTCCCAAGGCAAGATGTTCAAAAGCACAAAACGAAAACAAAATCAGGTTAGAGATAGCGGAAAATTTGCCATAAATAAGCATTGTATGCGTGTGGTGCGGCCAGCGGCGGCTTTTGATATGCTATTTGGAAATGCACCAACATTTGAGAGTATTGCACAGAATCACTTTTCATCGTTGTGTACACTTTGCATGAATTCTATATAAATTTCAAAATACCTAAAAACTTTAAGGTACTTACGAGCTTTAATTTGAAAATAATTTTAATTATTTCGTATTCTTCTCAGCACCAAGTCATTTGATACCCATATCATGGGGGTATAAAAAAATCAACTGGTCCGCCATCTTTGGGAGTCCGCCATGTTGGATTTAGAATGACAACACTTAAATAAGCTCAATCGGGAATCGGGAAATAAATCCAATTTAGCTTCCAATAATTGTTTCAAACTGACTAACACGACAAGTCAAAAGCTTGTGAAAAGAAAACGTATTAAGGCATTAGGATAGGCCAAATGAAGTATTCAATTCAAATTATTGAAAGTCTGTGTGAAGCTATCACTATGGAAAAAATATATAATATACTTAAGGCAATAAAAAAGCGATTTGATTGAATACAATTTTAAAAATATTACCATTTTTGATGTAAAAAAATAAACTTTAAACCCTGTTTTTGGCATTAATTGCAAAGTTTTTCGAAAACAAATAGTTAATCTTAAATAAAACTAACAAACACAAAAATATTCAAAGTATACAAAAGTAATAAAAACATGTAAAAATCGAGATTTGGGCGTTCGCTCAACGTAACAGCCGCATTGATTTGAACTTAAAATGAATAGACTTACGTTTGATATTATTTTAACGCGTATCAACCTGCTCGGATTGAGGCATCATAAAGCCTTATGGCACGGAAACAGTTTAAAAAGTGGCACAGTTAAAACCAGTCACACTGAGCTACGACTGATTTTAGGTAGACAATCTTAATTTATTACTTACCCACCTAATATTTATATTATGTAATATGTCATATATTGATATTTTATCTATGTAAATATTAGGTATATATGCGCCATAAATGTTTTTTTCCCTCGTACTGCGGAGGAGGGGAGGAGGAGAATGCTTTTACGCATACGCAATAACAGCCGGCTGTTCTGGTTATGTGGGACTCACAGCCCTGCGCCTATATGCATACATACCCATTATATACATAAAGTAAATATAAATAAATATGCACAGGCCCAAGACCGCACTCACTACCCACTAAGACCCCCCCTAAGCTTTGGCAGCAGGGCCACCTTAAAAGCACATCGGAGGGGGGGGGGGGGGGGCTTGATGTCTGTTGACGACAGCCTAGATGCGCAAGACTGATGGTGGTATTAGTAGCTAGTTTGACCTACCATATTTTCAGCAGTGGACTGATGATGATAACATATTGTACCTTAAAATTTATTGTTCCTACTCTTGGAATATTTTTAGAATAATAATAAGACCTCTATACAGTTCTTTGCCAAATCCAGCTTAAGATTTTGGGTTTCATACCCAAAGGGTGCCAACGGGACCCTATTACTAAGACTCCGCTGTCCGTCCGTCCGTCTGTCTGCCAGCGGGCAGTGTTTCATTAACCATAGTAGGTACACAGTTGAAATTTTTACAGAGTCTGCTTTTGTCGCTATCATCATATCAGCTCATATACGTCCCCACCGAGGGGCTCGACCCTACCCTGAATTAGGGCGATCGGGCCTTAGTGGGCCTAGTGCGGGTTGGTCGACTTCACACACAACCTTCCAGTTTCTTCGCAGGTGTGTGCAGGTTTCCTCACGAATTCACGATGTTTTCCTTCACCGTTAAAGCAATCGATGAGTATGTGTACGTAAGTTTCCAAAAACTCATTGGCACACTGGCCGTCCGGATTGGAACCCGGCACCTCTGGTTAGGAGGATCGAGTCGTTACCGATTGACCCACCAACGCTTCTGCCACTATACTTAACGACAAATAATAAAAATTTAATAAAAAATACGAAAAGGGAAGAGACGCGTTTTTTTCTCGTATTATGGTACGAAACGCTTCGTGTGTGAGGCGGACTCGCCTTGGCCCATTTTTTTTTGTAGATACCTAGGTCTTTAGTGCCAAACAAGTTCACCCAAAGACCACTCTTGGCAGATTCTCCTTGCTGTGACTGTACCTCTATGTACTGTAGTAGCCTTGAGCCTTGACTTTGCCAAAAATCGCCGTCTAGACGACGAAACGACTGCCTATCTCGAATTATTTATTTAAATTCACAGGATATTTAGCTGAAATATAGCTGTCCTTTACAATTTCTACAAGGAAATGTCTTGCATCTTACATGGCGCTTGATTTATTTGTGTGAAGTGGGTTTGAGGACAAGGAATCAGTTTTTTAATTTATTCTTTTCATAAAGATTCCTAAAACTGTGATTTACTGTGATACTAAAAAAGCTGCGTTTATTTAAGTCAGGCTATCATCTGCTGTAATCCGTATTTCTTTAATATTTTAAGCCCAATAGTTAAAAAGTTAGAGGGACACGAAAAATATTACTTTTGGTCTTCACTTAAATGCTGCTTTATTTTTTAAAAGTGTCGAATGAAACCTACAATTCATTTTATGAGATATATTCAACGACACCTCACTCGAGAAGGTACACTCTTCTAATTCATGTTATGAGATATACCTATATTCAACGATAATCCACATGAGGGACACTCAAAAAAATCATACCCCTCCTACATGCAATAATTTTGACATAGTGACTTTATTTTAATTTTCATGTCATAATTTTTCATATGTGTACGAAATTTCACTACAGTAGGTTTAGACCTACCGTAATTAAATTTGTTAGTACTAGTTGTGGCAGCGAAAATTGAATGACACATACGGACGGACAGGTCGAAATTGTAAGGGTACCATTTTGTGACATTTTGGCTCCGGGATCTTAAAGAATCACAACAATATTTTTCGCTAAAATGTATTTTAAGCTGGTGGTTTTATAGTTTTACGAACTTTAGATGTTCTCGTATGTATTAAGTTTTCGAAATTTTTAGTATCTTATTGGTTAGTTTCCATATATTCATAATCACCAAATTTTTCGGCAACTTAGTTTTAAAAGCAGTAATTGAAGTATCTCATTTTTAATTTATTTTTTTCGGAGCTTTTATTACTATCCCTAAATTATTAGTACCTAATATTTTAAAGTATAGGATTTTCTTTCGTGATTAGGAACGATTATTCCCAAGGAAAATGTTTAAAAACTGCAAAAATTTAAATAGAGACTTCTCAAACAGATCGTGATTCGACCATTACTCGGGCGGGATAAAGCTGTTCAAAATTAAGGCTGTTACCGTGCTTATGGAAAAATTACGTAAAAATACTCATAACAACTAAAATTAGGATGTGACTTTCGAACGTGTATTTCGACACATAGAAGTTTTGTGATCTGTCACTGCATTATTTTACTGAAATCTACAAATAGCTTAAATCATTTAATTTTAATAAATATTTTTTTTCATATTCTTAAAAAAGGAAAATTTAAAAAAAATACTAATCTATCAAAAATACTCTATCTACTCTTAACTTTACAAAACTACAAACTCTTCATTGTTCCAAAACAACATGATTAGGTAAAGTTTGAAGGGCGTTTTCGGTCGAAGCAGTTATTTTTTCACGCCACAAGCAGAGGGGGTGTTTTTTGATTTACCGATCCTAGATCTGGTGGAAAATTATAGAAACTGTGCATAGTAACGACGGGAAAGATTGATAGCGTTGTTTTTGGAAGTTGTTACAATTCTTGGAAAATACGTATAGTATTTACGCTTGTAGTATTTTTGTGATTTTTGATGTGTCAACTTGAAATTTGTTTAACAAAATACCAGCAATGTAAATTCCATTGCTAGTTTTTTGAGTTATCTTTATTTATGAATATAAAATTAACGCTTCGGCCACGTGGTCCGATCGGTTTATTATTTGCCTGCTGGCTGCTCCTATGTTATTTTATTTGGTCGGATAATAAGGATTTTTAAATCCTAAGGGTACGATCGGTCGGAAAAAAGTATTATTGAATACCCATTAGTTCGATAAATCGGATCAGTTGGTTTTTCAAATTATTAAAAAAAGGTGTAATAGGAAGATGTTTGACAAAAAACGATTAAAAATAATTTAAACCTCTCAACTCACTTCGCACGAGGCTAAGTATTTAGTTATTTTTATTAAACAACAAGGCGTGATGTTTTATTTAAATGATGATGAGGAATTAAACGTTATTGTTTTTTATTATTTTCATTCATTTTATAATTCTGTGCTTTACATTAATTAAAAAATAAAAACGTGATGGAAAAAGATTTTTGAAATTTCTGCAAGGTTAATTTTGCTCTTAAAATATGTTTGATACAATCAAGTAACCAAATCTAGAGTCATTAATAAAATATGATCATAAGATAAATACCTACATTAAGTCTCTATACAGTTTATTATTTCAAAATACGACAATCTGAAAGATGTTAAATATATGTATATGCACCTATTTCTATCACACTACACACAACACCTAAAAGAAATTGCCCAAAATACCTAAAATAAAAAACATAAAAACCTTAATTGAAACACCTAAAATAATTACCTTTACCTTAAATAACACAACTAAAATACCTAAAATAAAACACCAATACCTTAAATAATACAACTGAAATACCTAAAGAAAAACACCAATACCTTAAATAACACAACTAAAATACCTAAAGAAAATAACCCGTCCCTCAACAGTATACTAGTACCTTGTCTAATAAAATAAATTGCACCTTAGCACTGCACCGACTTTCTCGCTAAAATGTACAGTCAACAGTACGTCAAAACTATTTAAAACGAAAGTAAATTTTTAGTAGTTATACAAGCAACATTAAGGCGGTTGGATTAGCACACTAGCGCTGCCAATAGAAATACATAACTTACTCATTCTAGTGGACTTCAATGGAAATCATTGAGTACTAGCTCTTGCCTGCGGCTGCGCCTAGTCGGACATCGTTTTTAGGACTATCTTTGAGGGTGAGTGGTGCGCGAGCCGCAAGCGGGTCGCGAGCATGGATATTGGTTTTCTCCACAGATCATTATCCCAGATCGGGCTATTCTGATTAGCATTCTATGTCATTTCCCACTCTCTCAACCATCTCTGTGCGAAAAATCACAACAATCCATTGTTCCGTTGCGATGTTAAAGAAATGAACAAAAAATACTATTTTTTCAGTTCCCTCAGGAACTGCATCGGACTATGCTATTTTCACGAGATTAAAAGTAGTTGTACTTCCTCGTGACACAGGCTACCTGCATACCAAATTTCATCAAGATTGGTCAAGGTGTTGAAGCATGAAAAGTTAACAAACAAACAAATACATTTTCACATTTATAATATAATAGTAAGGATTTTGCGCACTTTTAGGGATACAAGGTGTTTTAAATTGTTGTTGTATCACTTTACCTATTAATAACAAGTTATGTTTGTCGATAGTGTCAAAAGTGGCCAATTTTAGCAGCTTTACGAAAAATATGTTTATGCTAATATTCAATTATAAAATACCAACTCAACAATTTACAGTTGTTGCCCCCTATATATGCGCAAAATACTCAATGATTTTGATTAAAATCCTTAATAATGGGTAATATATTTATTTATGTTGGCTGTGCTAGCTAGTACTCTTTATTATACTGGGGTGCAAGTGTGCTAATCGAACCACTTATACGGATTAATTCATAAAAAAAAATTCCAACAAAAATTGCCGTTGCATGGACGCTTGCCTTTAGCGATTTTTTTCCAAAATAACTAATACTGCAACTGGATATTGCACTTCTAATAGTCGCTACATGCAATGTTTGATCAAAATCGTTAAAGCCATTTTTCGTTTTTTTTGGTTGTATGGCGGCTACCTTTGAACTAATTTTGCCACAATAAACAAAACTGCCACATGACATAATATAAAAAAAAAACTTTTATCAAAGTTTCAGTTTTTGAGATTTTTGTATTTTTCATTTGTTCATGGCAACCCAGCCAGATGCTGCTCACAATCCAGCGACAAATCATCATTTAACTCTGAATCTCGAAATTTGATGTCATAGCACAATTAGTTCAGCTGGGTGGGAAAGGGCGACGGACAGATGGACGTTTTGGAAAATATGTTTTTATGTTTACACTACATTTTGAGTAAAATTAGACAAACTTTGTTTTCACGTCGACAGTGGTACTTTTGGTCGCTCGAAATTGAAAACACATTTTTTTAATGAAGATTAAAAATAATCTAATACCACGTTTTTATGTGCCTTAGAAATAATAAAATAATCCGTTCGGGAGTCCCAAGAGTGCATACATACATAAAACACACACCACCACCACATACATGCATTTAGATGAACTCGAAAAACGTGGATATTAAGTACAGATATTAAAACCTAAACTTTCATGCTCATTCATTAAGTATCACGCGCCCCCCGTTTTTCAAGTTCACCAAAAAGCATGTATGTATGTGGTGGTGGTGTGTGTTTTATGTGTGTATGTCCTCTTGGGCACAGATTAGGTAAAAGTACTATCTAGGGTCATTTTATTATTTTCCTTCCCAGTGAAAGACGCTACCAGCATGCCAAATTTCATCAAGATTTGTCGAGGTGTTGAAGCTTGAAAATGTAACAAAAAAACACATTTTCACATTTATAATATTAAAGTAAGAATTTTGTTGTTATCTGAACTGAGGCTGAGCGCAGAATTTCAGCTTGATCGGATTACAGAAAGTATTTAATATTTAAAACATCCGTTGCAAGATTTCACCCGGAACGACAGACAGACAAATTGAATATACTATATGTATTTAGTTTTCATTGGAACTTAGGCTGCGTGTAAAATTTCAGCATGATCATATTACAGGAATATTTAAAATGAAAAATGCGTTGCAAGATTCTACCCGAAACATCAGACAGACAAACAAGAAAGTGAATTAATAAAAACGTGTTAATAAATAATAAACGTGTTAGTAAATAATAACTAACAATAATAACAGTTTATTTAAGTAATTTTTATTAAAATAATAACGGTAAAACAGTTCAACAAAAATGACTCCAAGCCCAAACAGTCACTTTTAATCAATTCCACACTTCCTTAACACCTCACATTAACAGCAGCTATGAAACTCGTCAACAAACTAGTAAACAGCGCCATGATTGGTCCCCCTGGTGTCACACAAAGCGACAGGCGACGCCGGCCGGCGGGCTTGTATCGGCGACACGTCAATCACCAGTTTCCGCGAGGATGTCGGAATAAGGAAAAGGGGGAAAATGGAGGAGGTAGTATGTTCTCTTTGTGCTCGATAAAGTTTTCTAGGCTGATTCACAAATATGCAAGAGAAAGGACCTACGTCTATGTACCCACATTATGTAGGTTCCGAAGTATTGGGTGCTTACGTTTGAAATTGTCGATTAATTTTTGAGTACAAAATCTATTTTTAGTTTGAATTTTAAGATAAGATAGGCAATTCACCATTGCTATGGGGAATCTTGGTAAGCTTGCTTCCACCTTTGGCATCATCGTCACTTAACATCGGGTGCCATGATGTCAAGGGCTTACCAATAGTTAATAAAAAAAATAAAAAAATGAATAATGTTAGACACTTCTGCGAGAAGAAGAAGAATGCTGTTTACTGTGGGTGAGATAAAGTCAAGGTCTTACCAATTGTATTTTTTTTACTGAAAATTACAAAATTAAAAAAAAATTAAAACGATAGAAACAGACCCCTGGAATAATTTAGAGCTTTAAAATTAGTACGTGTTTATTTCCCACAAAAAGTGCAGTATTTTGGGGTTAAAAAATCTGTTTTTTTCATTAAAAAATACCTTTTTATTCCAAACCTAATTTTGATGTAATTTTTCTTCTATAAACTTTTTCATGTCATCGTCAACTTTGTAGGCCAGCATTGTTCTATCAGTGAGCGTTTGAACTCCAAGTGATTAATTTTTTTATTAAAAATGGAGTGCGTTTGGCTGTACCTCACCAGATAGCAAGCCCCAATGTAGCCATCAATATGTAACAATCAAGCTCAAATAGTGCCTAATATTCACTCTCGTTTTGAAGATTCCTAAAGGATACGAATCATAAAATAAAGTTTGCAGTTAATCGCAGATCGCAATGATCGCGGTGTGCAGTGTGAAAAAAATAAAAAAGAATTTATTATTTATTATTATCTGCCTTAAGAGGGGTATAAATCATAAGAAACTGAGATATCTCTGAATCATGTTTAGTTTTTTTTTATTCGAATATAATAGACTATCTGATAACACGTTTGCTCGTCATCCCCTCGGTATAAATAAATCGTTATGTTACGTCTAAAATAACATACACTGGGTTTAAAATAATTGGTGTAGGACCCGTTAACTGAGGTTTTACTCATCATACTGAACAACTTTCCCCAAAGAACCCATAGTCAATTCTTAAAAAAAAATGGATCTTCCATACAAAAATGCACAAAAAGTTTTGCGATTTCAACACTCATAGAACAAAAGTTTTTCAGTATGAGGAATAGAAGCCCCAGTTAATGGGACCTACACCAATTTTGTTACATCTTGTGTACTCACTTATCAACTCGTATAACCATAACACCGAAAGTGAAATACCTTTGACCAAGGGCTACTTCTACCATTTTTATATTCGAGTGTGGGTGACCGAGGGCTACTTCTACCATTTTTATCTTCGAGTGAAGGTGACTAAGGGCTACTTCTACCATTTTTATCTTCGAGTGAGGGTGACCGAGGGCTACTCCTACCATTTTTATCTTCGAGTGAGGGTGACCGAGGGCTACTCCTACCATTTTTGTCTTCGAGTGAAGGTGACTAAGGGCTACTCCTACCATTTTTATCTTCGAGTGAAGGTGACTAAGGGCTACTCCTACCATTTTTATTTACGAGTGAAGGTGACCGAGGGCTACTCCTACCATTTTTATCTTCGAGTGAGGGTGACCGAGGGCTACTCCTACCATTTTTATCTTCGAGTGAAGGTGACCGAGGGCTACTTCTACCATTTTTATCTTCGAGTGAAGGTGACTAAGGGCTACTCCTACCATTTTTATTTACGAGTGAATGTGACCGAGGGCTACTCCTACCATTTTTGTTTACGAGTGAAGGTGACCGAGGGCTACTCCTACCATTTTTATCTTCGAGTGAGGGTGACCGAGGGCTACTCCTACTATTTTTTTCTTTAAACGACAAAGGAGCAAAAAGAAGGTTAGGTATGTGATCGTCCAAAAACCGTTTACAAGACTTCAAAAAAAGATACCAAAAAAGTGTTCTAGAAAAAATGAGTGTGTATGTTTATGTGTACAACCGTATTCTCTATTTGCAGAGAAACTGCAGATCGATTTTAATGAAATTTTTCACAATAGATATTTAAAATAATTTTTAAAATTGAAGGTTACCTTTTAGGATTTTTCATTTTCAAAATATTTAAAAAAACACACAAAAGAGGCGCAAAGGATGTTTTCCTATTTTTTGTCATCGACAACACTTATTAACGCATAAATGGTTTCTTATACAAAAAAAGTTTAAAAATATTATTTCTCCAAATTGGCGCTAAATTTATTTATCAACACAATCGAAAATTCTTAATAGCGTCTATAATATGCCATAAATAAGTGATAGTTATATCTAGGAAAACCTTAAAAAGGTACATCCCATACAAATTTAATTAGACGCTTCTGCGAGAAGGTATGTTCACTGTGGGGAGTTCAATTAATTTGTTTCAAGTTATTCATTTTCGATAAATAAATAAAAAAACTCATTTTTTTACGGTGCTCACTATCTTTTGTTATGGCAAGTTAAAAATCGTGCAAGTGCGAGATAGAAAAACATTTTGTTGTATACTCCCCGTCATATCAGTTTATATATATCCCCACCGAGGGGATCGAGCCTACCCTGAAATAGGGCGATCGGGCCTAAGTCACGGGCCCAGAGCGGGTTCGTCGACTTCACACACAACCTAGTACAGCCTATAACTATCTCATCTGTATCTCATCTGTGCTTTAAGTTTCTTCGCAGGCATGCGCAAGTTTTCTCACGATGTTTTCATAATAAAATGTGCAAATACATCAGTTTAACTTCGGTGATTCATGGAACGCGTTGAGTTGATTTTAGATGAATGATTTTAAATTGAAAAAAAGTAAAAAACCATACCCAATCGCGCCTTCTTTTTCTTGTTCCTTGTAAATAATTTCATCGCCGCCCCGCCGCCCCGCCGCCCCGCCGCAGCGTGAAAGCCTACAAAAGGCACGAGTCACACCCGGCTGACATTTTCGATTAACTCACCAAACAATACGAACAAGTTTGTATAGGATGCCTTTGAATATTATGTTTTGACTCAAGAGCGTATTTACAAAATCGTATCTCATACAAACTTAAAATTGCTATTTCTTGAAAATGATAAGGCCGATTCTAATGAAACTTTATACACTAGCAAGTCACGGTGAGTGTGTATGTTTGTTACTTTTTCACGCAAAAACTACTGAACGGATCTGGCTGAAATTTGGTAGGTAGACAGATTAGGACCTGGATTAACACATAGGCTACTTTTTCTTACGCTCGCGAGCCGCAAGCTGCGCACCCTCAAAAAGTCATAGAAACATTGTCCACGCGGTTGAAGCCGCGGGAAACAGCTAGTTTAATGTAAAACTGAATGCTCGCAAGTATCCTATTAATGTCATTGAGCGACGACGCCAGGCACTATACAATCCATCAAGCCGTTTAAGCTAGGTACATACATAGCCAAAGCAACAGACGAACATACATACACCCAAAAATCATAGCCCTCCTTCTTGGGCAGTTATAGTCGGGTAAAAAGGCACCATCGTTGTGATTCTTAAAGCAACTTTATGCTCATATCAATAGCTATTACAATATTTTTTCGTTATTCTGTTTAAGAACAGGAAAGTAGCATATCTCATTACAAAATCCTTTTTCAGCATCTTCTACATCGATCACACATTTATTTTCACCGTATGCAGTGGTGGGCGAATATATGACGCGACGTCACTTCCGCCCGCCATGAAAAATGGCGGCGAGCGCATTTCCGGTGCACGCGGCTGCACAGATAATGGGTTTACCTTGCATTTTATGGTCTTTGCATCTCATTGTTTTTTTTCTGCCATTACACTGTCGGCTTATGGATTTGCAGGTGTTAACTCCCTTTTGCAGGTGTGGTGGTTGGTGATTATGAGCTGGAAAGCTGATTTATGAGCTGGAAGACTGGTATGGTGCTGAAATAGTGCCATGAGAAATAGTAAGTAAACCTGGAACGTTATCGTGCCGAAAATCATTCAATGAATCATGATCATATCAGCCGAAAGATGTCCACTGCTGGACAAATACCTACCCCCAAGGAATTCCACAACGATCTGTCCTGCGCTGCCCTGATTCAGTGGTTTCCCACACCCTCACCAGGTCAATGAATTCTGTTTAGGAAATGTGCACCTGGACTCATAACCTGGATAACCATAAATTCCAATTATTTGTATTTTTGGAACTTTCTTAACATACAATTAGTTGTGTAAAAGTGTAAAATTTTACTGTAAATTATCTTGTGACAACTTTAACCATCATCATCATTGATTATTAAGTATTAGCTGTTTCCTACGGTTTCGTCCGTGTGGATATCAAGGGTTCGCGGTTCACGAGCCGCTTCGGCTTCATCTTCAGTTTCACCGTAATAGGTCGAGCCATTTTCGAGTTTTTGCGAGAATACCACTCGGCAATTAATTTTCAACTGACTTCCAAAAAAGAGTAGGTTCTCGATTCGACTGTGTGTTTCTTTTTTGTATGTTTCTTACGCGATACTTTCGCAGTTGTGAACCGATTTTCATAATGGTTATTTTTTAAAGAAAGTGTATGCTGCCAGGTTGGTCCCACATAAATGTTATCAAAATCGGTGTAGTACTTTTTTTACAAAATTAACAAAAATATTAATGCAAAATTGTACTAAGTTGTTGCGATGGAAGTCGGATGTTTTGGAAAGGAAGGTATAGCGTTTCAATTATTACATACTAGCTTTTGCCCGCGGCTTCGCCCGCGTGGACATCGTTTTTATGACTGTGCGGGTGCGGGACTTGAATTTTCTCCAGATCCCTCTGGACTTATGTCAGGATATGCTTATTAGTGAATCATGTCATTTCCCACCCCCACAACCATCTCTGTGCAAAAAATCACACAATCCATTGTTCCGTTGCGATCTTAAACAGATTAACCAAAAAAGAGGATATTTTTAGTCCCCTCAGGAACTGCGTCGGGCTATGCTATTTTCACTTCCTCATGACACAGGCTACCTGCATGCCAAATTTCATTAAGATTGGTCAAGGCGTTGAAGCGTGAAAAGGTAACAAACAAAGAAACACATTTTCACATTTATAATATTAGTAAGGATACGAATAGAAGTAAAGTTTGTACTCTACTGCACTATACATTTAAAGCTGTTGCTATGAGTTACTACGAAACGAGAAAACCGTTCTTTAGTTAACAACATATTATAATGTCCCCACTGCTGGGGTATGTGAAAACATAAAAATGGTGTTTAGTTGCTATTAAGTTAACTATTAAGATATTGTATCACTGTTTTTTTTCGAATAAAATAAAATAAAATGGATCTCTTCTCAAACTGTGGAGGCTTTAGGGCTAGTAAAAAAAACAGATTATCTAAAGAAGGACTTCTTTCATCCTTCCAAAATATCACTAAAAATTTACTTTTTATTTTAAGTATAATTAATTATTATTATCAAACAATTAATTATTAGTCCTACTAATATTATAAACGCGAAAGTATGTAAGAATGTATGGACGTTTGTTTGTTAATTTCACGCAAAAACTACTGAACGGATCTGGCTGATATTTGGTACATAGACAGATTTGCACTTGGGTTATAACATTGGCTACTTGTTTCCACGCTCGCGAGCCACGCACTGCGTACCCTCGAAAAGTCATGGAAAACTTGTTCACGCAGGTGAAGCCGCGGGAAACAGCTAGTATTGCATATATAACTGACGTGTAAATTCGCTTTTACCAATAACATATGGTATTGTAACAATATTACAAACTAAGTCCAAGTCAGGACCGTGCTTCTAGTCAGTTAACCTGCGTGATCAACCCACCCACGGAAGTCACCCACCAATGGGCCAGAAATGACATTTCAAAAAAGGAATGACGGAACAAAAAAATGGCAGCGAAATCCTATACATTCGACAACCAAACTGTAACCAATCTGTATCAATCTGGGTGACGAGGGGGTGAGTTCGCAATCTAGAGAGCGGCAGGTATTGTCCATACTGTATGTTAGTACTAATATATATACTTTGCTCTCACTCAGCTACGACCGCGTAGAAGCCGGACTACTACACGAACATTATGAGCTAGAGAACACGAACGATTTTGAGGTGAGATTTCTTTTATTCACATTTAGTAAACCCTTTCATCATATAAAGCCGAAGATGAAAGCGCCGGGCTTACAAAGATTCCCCAACGCTATGGGGAACTGGCTATCATATCTTCGGAGCACATCAATGCTGTTGCCGGCAATACTTAGTTATGTTGGTGGTCTTTAGCCATAGCCAGGCGAGCGTAGAAAATGCAAAACCAAACCACACCCTAGACACTTTATACAACGGGCCAGAAATGACATTTCAAAAAAGGAATGACGGAACAAACAAAATGGCGGCAAAATACTATACGTTCGACAAGCAACCTGTAACCAATCTGTATCAATCTGGGTAACGAGAGGGTGAGGTCGCGATCTAGAGAACGGCAGGGAGAATACATACTGTATGTTAGTACTTATATAATAACTAGCTGTCCCGGCGAACTTCGTACCGCCTAACATTACATTACACTGCCCTACCCTACACTACACTACCCTACCCTACTACATACACTACACTACACTACCCTACACTACACTACCCTACACTACACTACCCTACCCTACACTACACTACCCTACACTACCCTACACTACACTACCCTACCCTACACTACACTACCCTACCCTACCCTACCCTACCCTACATAAGAACCTTCTCCTGACAATAACGAACTCGACAAAAAAAGAATTAGCGAAATCGGTCCAGCCGTTTAGGAGGAGTTCAATGACTAACACACGGACAGAAGATTTATATGGAATACAATCTTTTTGTACCTATCTCTATAAATACAAACAGCTGTGTCTTAAATAAAAATGTTTTTGCATTTTATAAATAAAAAATAATCAAATCTTTTTTGTCATCTGGAGGTATATACAGTTTATGAAAAGAGTTTTATTATTCTCCGAAAATGATCAAATCTTCTTATATGTTTGTTTTGACAACCGATATTGTTGCCATGGCAACCGAGCGTGAAGTTTTTTTCTTCGTTACGGAATTTCTGGATTCTTAATTAAAATTGCGACTATAATTAGAGATTTAAACTATCCTATCTCTCAAGTTGGATCGAACTGCACATGATCAAATCTTCTTATATGTTTGTTTTGACAACCGATATTGTTGCCATGGCAACCGAGCGTGAAGTTTTTTTCTTCGTTACGGAATTTCTGGATTCTTAATTAAAATTGCGACTATAATTAGAGATTTAAACTATCCTATCTCTCAAGTTGGATCGAACTGCACATGGTGTGCGAATTTTATTATAATCGGTTAAGTGGTTTAGGAGTCCATTGGGGACAAACATTGTGACACGAGATTTATATATATAAGATATATACTTTGACTAAACCGAGTCTCAAAAGTAAGAGTCCGCCGGGAATAGGGACGACGAATGCTAGTCAACTGAGTTACTTTTTATCATCTGTCACAAACGACATTTTGTTCTAAAAATGTTAGAAATACCTAGGCGTGACGTCATAGTTTAGCAGCGTCATATACGTACTCATTTTGTGATTTTGTAATTTTGGTGAATTAAAAATCGAAGCCTTGATGGAAAACAAAACGAGTAAGGTTTTTCGAAGTTTAAGTAAGAGGGCAATTTAGTGATCAATAGTTAATAATTTATTTCTGATGCTGTCGTCATCCCTATTGAACCCGCGACGTCCTGATATTACGCCACGGAGGCGTTTATAAAAACTTATATTCAATTATGAACAAGTACCTTTACTCCACAAAAATTTAAAATGCATCCCGTATGAGTACTTACTTTGAAACAACCCCCTAAACGTCAATCATACGAGGGTCGAGCGCACGCGCCGGACTAAATTAAACAAATCTTTAATGAGACTGACCGGAACTCAGTTTTGACGAGGGATCGGCTGCTGGCTGACGGATAATTTGAAGGTTTATCTTTTAGGCCCATCGTAAAGTTGCCTACTTGTTAATGTTATGGGAGCGTCGGTGGCGTAACTGCTCGGCCCGCCGCCTCCTGTCCGGGAGGTCGTGGTTCGAATCCTGCCACGTATACCAATGTGATTTCGAATTTAGATTTCATATGTACGTTTAAGTGAAGGAAAACATAGTGAGGAAACCTGCACACGCCTGCGAAGAAACTCGCAGGTTGTGTGTGAAGTCGACCAACCTGCACTGGGCCCGCGTGGTCGACTAAGGCCCAATCACCCCAATTCAGGGTAGGCTCATGCCCCTCGGTGGGGACGTATATGAGCTGATATGGTAATGTTATCAGGAAGCTTGGCAAATTAGGAAGGCCATCTATAATGAACCAGTCAGTCATTAATTTATCAGATCACATCAATAAAAGTAAAGTTCATAAAATAATAGTGTTCATAAAGATGTCAAGATACGTTTTTTATCACGTGCTAGCTGTTGCCCGCGGCTTCGCCCCGCAGATGCCGTTTTTTGCCGTTCCTGTGAGAGATTCCTACAATTCTTTTTTAGCGAATGTTGGATGCCTATGTCATAATTGTTTTCTGAATGCCTAATTTCAACCCGATCTGTCCAGTGGTGCTGCGTTGATAGATCTGACATATAGAATAGACATATAGATAGAACATATAGATAGACATATAGATAGAACTGACTGAGTCACGGTTTTCTTTTATATATACAGATAAAATAACTTTATTTTTTTCGAAAACCTAAAACTTTCAGGTACAGGCTATAATTTGAAAAGAACTTTATTTACTTCGTATTCTTCTCAGAAAACCCATTCATTTGATACCCATATCATGTGGATGCATAAAAAATAACTGGTTCGCCATTTTTGGAAGTCCGCCATATTGGATTTAGATCGACGTCACTTACCTGACCTAGCCTAACCATGCATTGTGCTCCAAACTTAACGTATGTGCAAGGTTTAAGCTTAATCGGAAATCAGGAAGAGGTTTTAAATTAGCTTCTAAGATTTGTCCCAAAGTAAGAAACAAACTAACACGGCAAGTTAAAATTAAGCTTGTAATTACATGAAAAGTCAAGATAAAACAGAGAAACTCAGAAATATTTGTTCTTCGTTATCTCACCTAAAGTAAACTCTCGATTATACCGAAACTGGTAGCGGCTTACCAAGAATTATCGACGCAGAGTTTTTTTTAAAAAAAGAGCTTTCTACCCATGAATTATTAAAGGTACCTACTGATAGAATTGTACCCCGGTTTAATTCTATACGAAAATACCCGAACATTCTAAAACCAATGAAATAAGACATTTTCTGAATTATAAGAAAAAGCCAGTTAGGGTGGTATATGCTATAGTGCGTGCCACTAAAGATGAGACTTGACACACCACGTCAAACATTAAAAAGACAAAGTAGTTTACGACGTGTACACCTATATCAAACCGGAGGATGGGCAGCAGCGTCTTTCCGTGACCTGCAGCCAATCTGCAACACTGCGATCGCCAACCCGCCTGCCAAGCGTGGCGATTACGGCAACACCCCCCAAATGACCGACACAAATATAAAACGGCCCCTAGTCCCCGGCGGCCCCGCTATTCCTGGCTCCGGTAGCGGTCAAGGTAACGGCGGGGCATGGGGTGCGAAGAATCCCCGGCAGATGCCAGGCTACCAAAATAAAAGACCTCTGGCCCTGGCAACCTACAACACGCGCACACTGCGAACCGACGTAAAGTTAACAGAACTCGAGGAAGCATTGAGCAGGTTACGATGGGACATCGTAGGATTGTGTGAAGTCCGAAGAGAGGGGGAGGACACCATAATCCTTAAATCCGGAAACCTGCTCTATTTCCGGGAGGGCGACCAACTGTCCGAGGGTGGTGTCGGGTTTCTAGTCCACAAGTCCCTCATTAACAATGTGGTCCGGATCGAGAGTGTTTCGACGAGGGTAGCGTACCTTATTCTCCGAATTACCAAACGGTATTCGCTGAAAGTTATTCAGGTTTATGCACCGACCGCGCAACACTCCGACGAAGAAGTGGAGCTCCTATATGAGGATATCTCTAGAGCTCTACATAATAGCTCCCGGACTCAATACACCATTGTTATGGGGGACTTTAACGCGAAACTGGGCAAACGAAGTGATGGTGAGCTGAGAGTGGGGCAATTTGGATATGGAGAGAGAAATGCACGTGGCCAGCTGCTGGCCGACTTTATGGAGAAGGAGGGCCTCTTTATGATGAACTCCTTCTTCAAAAAGCCTAAACAGCGAAAGTGGACATGGTTGCATCCCAATGGCGTAACGAAGAACGAGATCGACTTCATCTTGTCGACAAGAAGGCAAATATTCAATGATGTCTCTGTGATCAACTCAGTCAAAACAGGAAGCGATCACCGAATGGTAAGAGGCACATTGAATCTAAAGACCAAGCTAGAAAGATGTCGACTGATGAAGTCCACACTCCGACCAGCTCCAAAACCCCGAAAACTTTCAGCTCGAGTTGCACAATCGCTTCGAATGCCTAGGAGACTGCGAGAATGTGGACGATTATAACGACAGGTTCGTGGAAATTGTCCAAACGGTCGGGTCTAAGATTTTCAAAACTCGCCGTTCAAACAGAACCAAAAAAATCTCTGACTTGACCAGCAACCTCATGGAAGAAAGACGAATATTGGTTTTGCAGTCCTCTGAAGACGCTACTCAGTATCGGCAACTAAACAGGCAGATCTCTAAGTCTCTAACTCGCGATTTGCGCCACTATAATACAAATTGTATTAAAGAGGCGATTGAGAACAACAAAGGCTCAAAAGTGTTCGCGAGAGATCTGTCTGTTGGTCAAAGTAAACTGACCAAGCTGAAGACTGAGGACGGCAGGATCATATCGTCTAAGACTGAGTTGCTGGAAGAAGTTGAGAAGTTCTACGGACAATTGTACACGACCACACGTCTGCCTGTCAGCGATCTGGCTAAAGACCCAAGAGCTAGACTTACCCGACACTATACCGAAGATATCCCGGACGTCAGCCTGTACGAGATTAGAATGGCTCTTAAACAGCTTAAAAACAATAAGGCACCGGGTGATGATGGAATTACGGCTGAACTTCTGAAAGCAGGTGGAACACCGGTACTTAAAGCTCTTCAGAAATTATTTAATTCCGTTATACTTGAAGGACAAACGCCTAAGGCATGGCACAGAAGTGTGGTACTTATTTTCAAAAAGGTGTAACTCGAAAACGGTAGGACATTTAAAAAAATGTTCTAAGTATAATATGTAGATAATTTTATGCTCTTTTAACTATTCTTTGAAAGTTTTTCTCTAGAACGCACCAATTTTGAGATATAAGCGAAAAACACAAAAATGGGCACTTTGCCCCCCTCCCCCCACTCCTCCTCTTCACCTAGTGTCCAGGGCTTTTAGTATGTTTATGAACTAGAGATCCTGAACATATTTCCGAAAAAAAATCTTACGATCCCGCTCACGCACTCTAGAATTGGCTTATCCAATGGACTATATATCCATCCTTATTTTCTATTTTACCTTCTTTACCTTTATTTTTTATCCTTTCTACCTTAAAATAGTTCTTTTCTTAAACTCTGGTTAGGCCCAATGCCACAAAATAATTTATATCCTTAAACTCCGTTTAGGCCCATTTCCACTAAATTTCACGTATTATGTAGCGATATCGTAAATGACCATTTTAAATCTATTTTATTTATTTTCGCTACAATACACTTATGTATATTTTTTATTGCACATAATATATTAATAATTTATAATTTTATTCCTTTTTTACAACTAAAACATCTTCAGTTTTACGAAAATTACGCCATATTTTAGCTAGCACACGTATCCAATATGCATGCGCATGCATGCGTATGCAATATGCATGCGTAAGTTTTTTTTAATATTATTATAAATAGACTACAATAAGGCTTGGAATAATAATATTATAAGCATTAAAACCTCCTTGGAGAAGATGACCTTTTCATTTGTGTAACCTATGCACTTCGTTCATATTGATTCTCTTTTCTTCACAAAGATATAACCCAAAGAGAATCTAATCTGCTAGCGATATGTACTAACCTCACGGAGGAACAACCTATGTCTTGTTCCTCTGAGTTAGGAATTTAAAAGAAATGGCAAAGTAAAAGCACATGTGCGGTAAAATCAATTTTAAAGGACCACCTTTCGAGCAACTGTAATGAAAAGGTATTATTTTTATTCACAATTATTAAGCCCAATAGTAAAACTAATGTGGAAATCTATGGAATGTTGTGCTCGAAATAAAGTAGTTTTATTTGCTTTTATTTATTTAGTGGTCGGATTGAAATAATTGCAACCTAGTTCAATTATGATTCATTTTTTTTGTTTCTTTCCTAAAAAAAGTACAAAACCAATTTTGATAAAATTTAAAGGGGAGCAACTTTGAGACATAAGTGTTGTATGGAACCTATTCGATAAACAAAGAATCGTTTAAATATGTTAACATTCGGCGACGCTATCAAGCAATAACAAAAACACACACACACACACAAAACCAGTCGAATGTAGAACCTCCTCCTTTTTACACGACTGTCCCCAAAAAAGGAGTGTATTGTTTGCAGGTCTATTGTATGTGAGGTTTTAAATATTTTATCATTCGGCGACGCTATCAAGTACTAACAAAAACACACATACACATCACAAACCAATGGAATGTAAAACCTCCTCCTTTTTACACTACAGTCCACAAAAAAGGAGTGTATTGTTTGCAGGTCTAATGTATGTAAGGTTTTAAATATTTTATCATTCAGCGACGCTATCAAGTACTAACAAAAACACACACACACAAACCAGTGGAATGTAGAACCTTCTCCTTTTTACACGACCGTCCACAAAAAAGGAGTGTATAGTTTGCAGGTCTAATGTATGTAAGGTTTTAAATATGTGAACATTCGGCGACGCTATCAAGTACTAACAAAAACACACACACGCACACACAAAACCAGTCGAATGTAGAACCTCCTCCTTTTTACACGACTGTCCCCAAAAAAGGAGTGTATTGTTTGCAGGTCTAATGTATGTGAGGTTTTAAATATTTTATCATTCGGCGACGCTATCAAGTACTAACAAAAACACACACACACACACACACAAACCAGTGGAATGTAGAACCTCCTCCTTTTTACACGACTGTCCACAAAAAAGGAGTCACACATTAACAATTTCATTGCGACATTTCATTTCTTCGGAAAAGGTTATTTTTGTAGGTAGGTACTTGTAGTGCCACAACAGATAAAGAAGGATTGAGGAGATTTTTTTCAGACCTAAACCCCTGTTGTTAGAGAATTCGTATCAGCTCATTATACGGCCCCACCGAGGGGCTCGAGCCTACCCTGAATTAGGGCGATCGGACCTTAGTCGACCACGCGGGCCCAGTGCGGGTTGGTCGACTTCACACACAACCTGCGAGTTTCTTCGCAGGCGTGTGCAGGTTTCCTCACTATGTTTTCCTTCACTTTAACGTACATATGAAATCTAAATTCGAAATCACATTGGTACGTGGCAGGTTCGAAGCCCATCCTCCCGGAAAGGAGGCGGCGGCCCTAGCCATTACGCCACGTAGGTGTTCTTTAATTTAACTAAAAGCTGGACATTCATGTTACACACTAATCAATTAATTTATTTCAATTGTTTATTTTTATTTAGCTTATATCTCAATTTCTCTGTTGTTTTGCTTGCCACTACTCTGGCAAATCAAGAATGTATTTATTTTCTAAAATGAACACCTTTTTATAATGATTGAGCAAATAAATAAAATTTCCATTGCAATTTAAGGGTAATGCATAAATTACAATATGTGGTACATATAGATCATACCAGATGGGGTTGAGTGTCTTAACTTACGTCTATAATAAGAATTATAATGCCTTATAAGAATCAAGGTCACCCAAAGGGCAATGCAGCGTGCTATGCTCGGAGTTTCTCTGCGTGATCGAATCAGAAACGAGGAGATCCGTAGGAGATCCAAAGTAAGCGACATAGCTCTCAGAATTGCTAAACTTAAGTGGCAGTGCGCGGGGCACATAGCTCGTAGAACGGATGGCCGTTGGGGCAGTAAAGTTCTCGAGTGGCGACCGCGCACCGGAAAGCGTAGCGTAGGCAGGCCTCCCACTCGGTAGACCGATGACCTGGTGAAGGTCGCGGGAAGCCGCTGAATGCGGGTAGCGCAGAACCGGTCGTCGTGGAAATCCTTGGGGGAGGCCTATGTCCAACAGTGGACGTTCTTCGGCTGATATGATGATGATAAGGACACGGTAGGCAATTCTTGGTGGACATAATATTATTAACCACCTACATTCATAACGTTGGACAATCTACAATACTGTTAGAGTAGGAGGGAATCAAAGTCTGTGGCAATTTGCACTTTATTAAGAACAATTGAACGCTTATTTCACAGTGATTTTCATTTCAAGCACGCTGTCAAAGCTTGAGCAGTATTACACAAAGTTTCATACGAGCAAAAATTGGCATTTTATGAAACAAGATGGCGGCCGAACCGGTGCAACGAACGGAAAATGTAAAGTAATTTTGTTAGATTGCCAAGCTATGTATAAGTTGTTGTAGAAAAAAGTCAGTTTTGGTAGAAAAAATGTAGGTGACCATTAACTATGCGGTCGTTGAGATAAAATGCTGACAACAAGGAAACCGTGGTTGTAAAGTAGTTGTCTTATAGTTTTCTTGGGTTCTGTAACTCCTAAGAAAAACCTTTATAAGATCATTCCCTCCATCCATCTATACGTCGCGTCGGTCCGTCCGTCCGTCCGTCATAGACGATCAAAATTCGTAACTTTTACATTTTAAAACCGATTTTCATATTTTTTTGTAAAAACAAGATTGATATTATTTTTACTATTTAGATTGATATTTTTAATTATAAAAACATATTATAATTTTGATATATTAAGGCTACCTATATCAATGTTTGTAATTAGTTTTCAACGTAGTAAATTGAAACATAACTAAACGAAGTCTTAAATTAGTTTTGTACTGAAAGTTTAAAACTTCTCTTATTTTTCCGTTTTATATTAGTAAATCGAAAACCAATTACAAAATCGATGTGTGTCAACTCAATACATTCGCAAAGTTTGGATTCAATCCGGCATGTAGTTTTTGTAATAAAGCGGAACTACGTTTGTATGGAAACTCGAGCCTCCTGGGACCCTGAATCGGAGAATTTAATTGTTTTTATTTGTTTTAAGAAATGGTTGGTTTTTCAGTGTTGATTAAGCCTCTGTGCTTCTAAGGTGTGTATCACCAAAATGTCGCAAAACGAAGTGGATATGAGACACACGTCTACACGCGTAAAAAATGTTAACAAAACAAGAATAAATCAGATTGATCGCTTTTATATTTCAATAAATTATGTCTAGTAATAAATATGGTCCTCTTACACCCAAACTACCCTTGAATCTCTTCCCCCTTTTAAGTATATACGAGTATTATATGTATAAATAAACAGATCCGTCGACGCCGCGTTGGCGCCAAACCATCTCCGGCAATCTTTCGAAGTGTTCCTTTCCTATGTCTTGTCTATTATATGGACTTGCATGACTTATGGACGACACATCAATACGTCTAATGCGAGGTTGTGTGTTTGTTTGGAACTCGTGATCGAGTGGACAGTGTTTACAGCAAGGGAGAGGCTGTAATCTATAAACAAGTCTATAGCTTTGAGACGTGAACATTCCTGTAACCTTTATTATTTAGGTTTGTACTTTTAGTAACATTCTTTCGAATTGTTAGTTGTATTTATAACCGACTTCAAAAAAGTAGGTTAACCATACTACCTAACCATTTATATGTCATACTAGCTGTTTCCCACGGCTTCACCCGCGTGGACAATGTTTCTATGACCTTTCGAGGGTGCACAGTGCGCGTAGAAAAAAGTATCATATGTATTAATCCAGGTTTTAATCTGTCTACCTACCAAATTTCAGCCAGATCTGTTTTGTAGTTTTTGTGTGAAAGAGTAACAAACATACATCTATACATTCTTACAAATTTCGCGTTTATAATATTAATAGGATTGTTGGAATAGGGATGACGAATGCTAGTTTTTAGATTTACTTTTTATCATCTGTCAAAAACGACATTTTGTTCTAAAAATGTTTGAAATACTTAGGCGTGACGTCATAGTTTTGCAGCGTCATTAACGTACTCATTTTGTAATTTTGATGAAATAAAAATCGAAGACTTGATGGAAAACAAAACGAGTAAGGTTTTCCGAAGTTTAGGTAGGAGGGCAATGTAGTGATCAAGAGTTCATAATTTATTTCTGATGTTATCGTCATCCCTATTGCACAACATTCGTATATTTCAGTCTATGTGAGCTTCTAAGCAAGTGTGCCAAAGTTCATATAAGTGTATTGTATGTTTGTATGTATTTATGTTTGTCCACGTATTTCTCAGAAACTAGAATATAATTTTTTCACCTTTTCTATTTTTTATTATTTGCTATTAAAGTGGCAATAAAAAAAATCTGTGAAAACTTCAACTGTCTACCTACTACGATTCATGAAATATAGCCCGCTGCTGACAGACAAATAGACGGACGAAAATACAGCGGAGGCTGGACTGCTGGTCACCCTTTGGATGTACGGAATCCTAAAATATTAACAAAGTATTTATTTCTTTTTGCCCCTCAGTAGCATTAAATAATGTTTAAAGTAATTAAATATTTATGCCTATAAAGCTTTAATTATTCTCTCCCTATTAATCTAACATCACACCCAACTTTCAACACATCAGAATGGTCAACATGAAAGTCCATGTCTACCCCCTATTATTATCCCTCGGTCCATTGACCATTCATAGCTGAACGGAAAACGCCTTCCATGGTCCCATAGACCCATGGCATTCGAGAGAGGAAAGCAAAGAGTTGATTCACAGCCGGACGTCCTGCGACCGGAAGCAGGCGAAGGTTTGGGTGAGGTTTCAGGGACGGATTCGGGTGGGGGTGAAGTTTTTGAACCCCGCTTGAGAAAAATAGTTGTGGATTTGTAAATGCAGACCTTTAAAAATCTTTTTTCATAAGGGTTTGGGTGGGGTTTCAGGACAATGTATTTGAACAAGCGAGCGAAGTTCTTCGAGTTTACTGGTACAATCCGGCGTTTGTACGTATGTATGTATGTATGTACTTATGTATGTTTGTTTAGTCAAATCTTGCAATAGATTTCAAAGCGATTTCACGGGCTCCGATTGAGCTTGAATTTGGTATGAAGGCGTATTTCTGGTGACAATAGATCCTTTTGGTATTTTGAAGTTGATCTGATGATAACCAATCAAGGTCCAAGGATCTTCTTTTATTTTCAATAGCATCTTAGGATATGCTCGCCTTTTTTAATTTGGAATTTGAATTTGCCTTGAGCATTTGGCTTTTGAGCATAAAAAACTTGCAAAGTTGCAACATTGCAAGTTAAATAAAAGCTTTTAAAAATGAAAAGGATGAATGTTTGAATAGTAAGGATGTACTTTACCATAGCTCTCACATTACTTACTGAGTGGAGCTAATAATTGGGATGTTAACAGCATTAAAAAAAAAGAACTCTCCTACTGAAATTTTAAACACCTTTCTTGTTTTTTTTTCCATCAAGTCTTCAATTTTTAATTCACCGAAATCACAAAATAAGTATCTACATAAATGACGCTGCAAAACTATGATGTCACGCTTAGGTATTTCAATCATTTTAGAGCAATATATCGTTTTTGACAGATGATAAAAAGTAACTCAGATCACTAGCAGTCATAGTCCCTATTTTCCTTGTAATTTCGTAAATTGAACCGACTCTTTTTCTGGCTACGGCCGCGTTGTAGTCCTCTTGCAATCATTTATCCAATTTGTTGCTAAAAAAAACAATATAAAAAAAAAACGGTTGTCTGTAAAGTCGGTTTACTGACGATAGTTGAACGTGACAACGTCATAAGAAAAAAGCCTTAAACGGAACGCCTCACGGAACGCCTCAGAGCGAGGTAACGACGCATTTTTCGGAACGCCTCAGAGCGAGGTAACGACGCATGGTAACGACGCATTTTTTCGTGCGTGCAGCCGGCTCCATCGAATTATAAGACGTTATCACGTCAAAAAAAACACGATTTATCCGAGAGCGTCGGTAATGAAATTAATGGTGGCTTATAAAAATAGATCATTTTCATGAAATCTTGACGATTTAAGCTGGTATGAGGGTATTAAGGAACTACTTTACCTAGGTTCGTCCCTGGTTCAGACATTGAAAGCCTAACATTTGCATAATATGCATGCATGTTGCTTGCTTTCAATTTGTCCACCATGTTTACGTTATGTTATGCTAATACAAGAGGGAATTCTATTGCCGCCTTTTACGACAGTTTTATGTTTTTTTATGTGATTTCATTAACTTAGAGTGATGTTTTTTCTCTCTAACTATACTTTTATCATCATCATATCAACCAAATACGATACTTGTAGCAAAATATGCATACTTACTAGTACTAACGTACAGTATGGGCACTCTCTAGATTCCGAACTCACTTCCCAGGTGGACACAGATTGGTGCTATTTTGATTCTGGAACGTTTCATCGTAATTATGTTTATAATATATGTTTTAACCGCCTCCGTAGCCCAGCGGCAAAGTTCACTGGCTTTACACAGGAGGTCGCGGGTTCGATTCCCGGAGGGGTCAATTGTAAGACTCGGTTTGGTTGGTGGTAGGGCATTTTCTAAGACCGCCTGGCTAGCTACCACCATCTTATCTAAGTCTAGCCGCCAAATATCAATGTTGATATCATTGGTGTGTTCCGGCATGAAGATAAGATAGCCAGTTTCCCCATTGCGTTGGGGAATCTTGGTAAGCCCGCTTCCATCTTCGTCAACATCGTCACTTACCACCAGGTGAGATGTTGTCAAGGGTTTACCAATTATGATTAAAAAAAAATGTTTGTCTCGTCATTTGCTTTTAGAAATGTCAATGTCCGAGCAAAACCTCACTGTGATTTGTTTGTGGATGGATGGTTGAAGGTAATGCATGATTGTTTAGATTTCTGTGAGACTACGACGTATAAATGTGCTACTACGATTCCTATGTTATGACATAATGATAAATGTTCATTAATTTTATTAACTACCCATTGTAATTATTAAATAAATAAATAAATATTTCTCGAACGTTGTACTAGGTAGGGGAAAAAGTCTCTTAGTATTTTGTATGGAATTTCAAACAGGGTGACAGGGCGAGCTAAATCTTGAACGTTAAATTTTCCAGACTGGAAACTCATCAACAAGTTTGTGCTACTGACTAATACTGTATTAGGTCCATATACAGCACTAATTTTCACGGCCCCTGTTGCATTTTTTAATTTTTAATAAAATTTCATAATGTAACAATTTCTTCGTAGCTTTCACTCGTTATTGTAGACAGAAAAAACAATTGAAAAATAGCGGGAAACTTTTTTCTTTTAAATAAATGATAATTTTTATTGGCCCACTACGTATAATCATGGCAACAAAGGATTAAAAATTCGATCGACTCGCTAAGAAAAAGGCTGAACCCTCGTTCTTCATCGTAAGGTAAGGTCCACATAATTGATTGCACACGCATTCGATTCCTCAACATCGTCATATCTCTTCCGCGCCATTACTCAGCGTGAGGGATGAACCGATGAACACACCTTGCCACCTTCAGCTTATCTATTCTATTATTTATGGTATCGTCTGACGAATAAAATTTAATGGCAATGAATTTACTTTCTTGTCCTTTTTTTCCAAAATTGGTAAGTCCTTGGCCTCATCTCACCTGATGGTAAGTTGATAGTGATGATGATGCCGAAGATGGACGCAGGCTTACCGAGAATCCTCAACGCAATAGAAAACTGGCTATCTTATCTTCAAGCCGGAACACATCAATGCTGTTAACATTGAAGTTTGGCGACAAGGCTTAGAAAACGTGGTGGTATCTGGACTTGGAAATGCCCTTCCACCAACCAAGCCAAGTCTAACAAAGTTAGACAAACAAAGTTAGTAAGTCTAACAAAGTTAGACTTGGCTGGGAATCAAACCCGCGACCTCCTGATGTGAAGTTAATGGACTGAAATATAACGCCACGGAGAGCAGAGGTTAGGGCCTTTTGACATTTTGTAAAAATATTTCGGCGCACGGTTGAACCTACATATTTTGACAGGAAATGCAAATAAAAACTAAAATATACCAGGAAATTTTGGCCTAAAGTGCCACGTTATTGAGATATTTTAGGAGATAGAGAGGAAAATCGGTGTTTCGATAACTCCAAATATCTCAACAATAGGGATGACGACCGCATCAGAAATAAATTATGAACTCTTGATCCTACTTAAACTTCGGAAAAACTTACTCGTTTTGTTTTCCATCAAGTCATTGATGTTTAATTCATCAAATCACAAAGTGAGTACATAAATGATGCTGCAAAACTATGACACCACGCCTAGGTATTTCAAATATTTTTAGAACAAAAAATCGTTTTTGAAAGTAGATAAAAAGTAAATCAGATGACTAGCATTCGTAATCTCTATTGACGCTTGAAATATATAGGTTCAATCTTGCAAAAGATTTTGAAAAAATATATGTTATATTGTCGCTATGCGACGTTCCATAAAAAAATGTTCCAACCCCGTTATGCTTACGAAATTATTGAAGACCTAATTTAGTAACACAACATAAATAATGAATTATTTTTATGTTGGAAAGTTTGACATAGATTTATTATTTGACATTTATAGTATAATATTATCATTTTAGTTTGACGTTAAGACTGCATGCTATTATAATTTAAATACTTATTTCTGTTACAATTATTTTGACCCTTAATCTACCCTTTGACCTTAATTCTAATAAGTGTAGGTACCTTTTTTAAATAAATTATGCATGCCATTGTTTGGCGAATCATGAATGTTTAAATCGTCGGAAGCGTCGGTGGCTCAACCGGTAACGACTCGGTCCATCTAACCAGAGGTACCGGGTTCAAATCTGGACGGCCAATGTACCAATGAGTTTTTCAAAAAACTTACGTACATACTTACCGATTGCTTTAACGGTGAAGGAAAACATCGTGAGGAAACCTGCACACGCCTGCGAAGAAACTCGAAGGTTGTGTGTGAAGTTGACCAACCCGCTCTGGGCCCGCGTGGTCGACTAAGGCCTAATCGCCCTGATTCAGGGTAGGCTCGAGCCCCTCGGTGGGGACGTATATGAGCTGTAATGATGATGATGAATGTTTAAATAAACGTAATATTTTCTATCATATGCACCATAGTTCAGCGAATAAATAGTTCATTTCATTGAAATAGACACATAACAGTAAGTAAAGAATTATTTATGATCCAAAGAACTCTGATATGTATTTCCTTTTAGTTTTCGACGCAGCATCACTCTCAACTGAAGGCAAAGTTTATTCAATGACGGAAGGTAGTTTTAAAGGAGTAGGAACATTTTTAACATCATTTATTTAAGAAAACACAAAAACGTATTCTTTGTTTTACAACTACTGCAGTGTGCATGCAATCGTAAATATCGACTCGACCGCACATGAACTATAAAAATAAAGTTCCGTCAATCCGTATACTATTCGTTTAAAAAATGACGTGAACCGACGTGAAATGACGTAAACAACGTCCAATCTCGTATTTAGGTCGTAACGTAACGCAACCCAATCTATGTCATCATAAACTTGGCAAAATGGCTCCGCAGACCTATTCTGGAAAAGTAACTGAATTATTACAGTTTTCAAAATTAAAGATCATATAATGAATAAATATAGTTTAAAAAAACTAAAAAACACGCTTTTAAAGCACATTAAACTAAAAAGTGAAAAATAATTCTCGGGCGCTTTGTGCCATATTTTTCGTATATCGAGCAACTCACGCTTTTTTCACAAAAATACTAGTATGTTTCGTTCATTATTGTTTTTAGCTTAATATATTAAAAAATATTTTTCACTTTTCAGTTTGATGTGCTTTAAAATCGTGTTTTTTTAGTTTTGTAAACTATATTTATTTTTTAGTTTTTAGTTCATGATAATGAGATAAACTTACAAAATTACTATATTGTCACTTATTCTTGATAAATGTACAAAGTTTGAATTAAATCTGTCCGTTTAAAGTGAGTTAAAATCAAGTGCAAAGAAGTCGGTTACAAACATACATACATACTACATACATACAGGTGAAGCTAATATAAGCGTGTTAAAAAGAAAACTCCTGTACGGTGCGGCCGGGCTTCGCAGGAGTACTAAGCTTATGGCCAACCGTACGTGAGACGCGCTTCCTTTAGCGCTGCTGGACGGGTTTGTAGGCGGAGAGCAGTGAAAGACTCGTTGCTTGTTCTAGAGTTGTCTATCCGATTAGGAGCTCTGTGATGGTCTGGCTGTGGTTTCGTAATGGAGTCGGACAGGCCAGTTCGGCGCTGCTTATATACTATTCCGCGCCAAAACGGGGGTGAAGTGGCGCGGGGAGGCGGTACCGCTCCGAAGAGAGGGACGACTGTGTGAAAGGGACGGAGAAACTAAGACCCCTCTTCGGAGCAATACCGTAACAACGACCATACAGGCGGTACCGCTCTGAAGAGAGGGACGACTGTGTGAAAGGGACGGAGAAACTAAGACCCCTCTTCGGAGCAATACCGTAACAACGACCATACAGGCGGTACCGCTCTGAAGAGAGGGACGACTGTGTGAAAGGGACGGAGAAACTAAGACCCCTCTTCGGAGCAATACCGTAACAACGACCATACAGGCGCTCCTAATTGAATTAAAACACTTAAACAATTGTTTATTCAAGTAAACTATTTACAAATATCATGAAATGCAAGAAACACTATCTATATATAAATTTTAACAAATGCACTTAGCTATATTAAACTGTACAAATTTAATGAAAACTGTTCTGTCTCGCACATTTCTCCCGCCGTGCAGTGCTTGCATCTGCATCTTTGCTTATTGTTGCGAGACGTCTCTGGTTGGCAGGATCACGAGGCGTTTTACAGGTCTTCGCAGGACGCCACCCTTGGTCTTGACGTCCACTATTCTTATGGCTCCATCTGGTCCAGGGTAGGTGGCGATCACGACGCCTCGCGGCCAGGTGTTTCGGGGTAGGCTGCCATCCACGATCAGTACCACGTCGCCTTCTGTGATCGGATCTCCTGTTCCTCTGGGCTCCCGCCTGTTTTGGAGCTCCGGCAGGTACTCTTTGACCCATCTGGCCCAGAACAGGTCGGCTAGGCGCTGCGAGGCTCTCCAGTGGCTTCTGTTGTCCAGGTCTCTGTCATCGAAGGTGCCGGACGTTGGCATCAGGGCGGACCCTCCAAGCAGCAGATGATTTGGAGTTAACGCTTCGTCATCCTCCGTCTGTACTGAGACATGCGTTAGTGGGCGGCTGTTGACCGTGTATTCAGCTTCCGCCAGCAGGGTGTGGAGGACCTCTTCGTGCGGGTGGCGCTCGTGCAGGACGGCGTACAGTGCCGTCTTTGTGGAGCGTACGAGGCGCTCCCACGCCCCGCCCATGAACGGTGCTCCCGGCGGTATGAAGCGCCAGGTGATGGCACGGGCAGTGGCTTCCTTCTGTGTAGCTTCTAGCGCGGCGCGTCGTAGCTCTGCATCAGCACCTCGGAAATTCGTGCCGTTGTCTGACCACATCTCCGCCGGGCACCCTCGTCTGGCTATAAAGCGACGCACGGCGAGAATAGCTGAGTCTGTAGATAGTGATGAAGTCATCTCAAGGTGTACCGCCCTCATAGTCAGGCAGGTGAACAGAGCCACGTAGCGTTTTTGATGTTGTCTGCCCACCGTCACGCTGAGCGGGCCGAAGTAATCCACTCCTGTGTATGTGAAGGCGCGACGGTGGTGAGCGAGACGGCACGACGGTAGGTCCCCTGTAGGTGGCTCTGTCGGCATCGCTTTTCTGATGCGACAGTGTAGGCAGTGGCTTATGACTTCTTTCACGATCGGGCGCAGTCGGAGTATCCAGTAGTGCTGCCGGCACTCGTTGACTGTTGTTTCTACGCCAGCGTGTAGCAGCCGTCTGTGGATGTAGGCTGCCCACAGTTTGGTAGCGCGGTGATTTCCGTCCAACACAGGCGGGTTTTTCTGTTGGTCTGTCACTCCCGCCGCTGCGTTGACCCGGCCTCTCAGATGAATGACGTCATCGATCAGTACTACGGATAGAGAATGTAGTCTGTCTGTTCTGTGTGTTGCTCTACCTTTCCGCAGCGATTGAATCTCTTCGTTAAAGGATTCTTCTTGTATTAGACGTACAATTTGTTTTTCGGCTCTTCTGAGGAGGTACGCTTCAATCGGTAAGTATTTTCTGTCTCGCTCTTTCTGTTCGGACTTCTCTTTCAGGGGCTGTTTGCGGCTCGATTGTCTGTCTCGCTTCCACTCGGGGTCGCGCTCTCTGTTTCTCTTGGTGCGGCTGTACCCAACATGCAGCTGCCTGCCTTCTTTACATTTTTCTATGAACTGCAGTATTCTAGCTGTAGTCCGCAGGAGGCGTTCCCATCTGGAGAACCGGCTGGCTTCTGGAGTGGCGCGTGCAATCTTTTCTTCTTTGTTAGTGGTGAGAAACACGACTGTTTTTTCTTCTCCTGTAGGTTCTGAGTGTGTGAGTTTCTCTGTGGGCCATTCAGACGAGTTTTGGAGGAGAAACTCGGGCCCTCTGTACCATCTGTGCTCGCCGCTGAAATCGGTTGGTACCTTTCTCGTTGCATCGTCGGTCACGTTCTGTTTGGTCGGTATCCACCGCCACTCAGCTGTTGATGTGATTTCTTGAATGGCGGCGATTCGGTGTGCAACGAATGCCTTGTACGACCGTGCTCCGTTTTTCAACCAAGCGAGTATTGTAAGGCTGTCCGTCCAGAATGTCTTGGATTCCGGCTTCTGGCTGTGTTCCTCTAGTACGGCGGCTGCCATTCTGCTGCCCAGAACGGCTGCTTGAAGTTCCAAGCGTGGCACTGAAGTGAGTTTAAGAGGTGCCACGCGAGCTTTGGCTGTAATGAGCGATATGTGCACGCTACCGTCGGGTGCCTCCGCTCGCCAATAGAGGGCGGCAGCGTAGGCAGTAGTGCTCGCGTCTGTGAAGACGTGTAGCTGGAGCGAGCGTGCGTCACTATATTGTGGGTAGCACCTGGGCACGCTGATGTTTCGCAAGTCTTGTAGGTGTTTCATCCAGCTCGTCCACTGGTCAGCCAGGTCTTCATCTATTTTGTCATCCCATTTCGTGCCACGGCGCCAGGCTTCTTGCAGAACTTTCTTGGCTTGGACGGTGATGGGTGAGGCCAGGCCTAGCGGGTCGTAGACGGACATGATGATTCTGAGCGCTTCTCGCTTTGTGGGCGCTTGTTCTGTGAGCAGAGCAGGTGGGATACGAGCCAGGTCGAGATTGAATGTCAGCTCGTCTGTTTGAGGCTTCCAGATGAGGCCTAGCACTCGCTCAGCTTTTGTTCCGTTGTCCAGTTTCACCAGCTGTTTCTGTGTGTTTTCTGCTAAGGCTGTGAGCGTCTCGGAGGAGTTAGACGCCCAGCCCCGCAGGTTGAAGTTGCCCTTGTTGTGTATCTCTTGCACTTGTTTAGAGACTTCGATGGCTTCTTCATAGTTCCGGAAACTGTCTAGGTAATCGTCCATGTAGTGGTTCTCTACTATAGCGGTGACAGCGGCCGGATATACGTCTCTGTATTTTTCAGCATTCTTGTTTTTGACGTATATCGCGGTGGATGGTGAACTCGTCGCACCGAAGATGAGCGAAGTCATGCGATACTCTTCGGGCGGCCCGTCTCGCCTCTCCCCTCTCCACAGGTAGCGCAGCGCGTCTCTGTCCTCCTGTCGTATGCCGACTCGCAAGAACATCTCGGCAATATCAGCTGAGACAGCGACTCGATGCTGGCGGAACCTCATCAGTACTCCTGGTAAGGATTGCAGGAGGTCTGGCCCGGTGAGGAGATGGTCGTTGAGAGACTGACCCTTCGTCTTGGCGGCAGCGTCTAGTACTATCCGCACTTTATCCGGTTTCATAGGGTTTAAAACCGGGAAGTGCGGTAGATACCACGTGCGATCTTTTGTGCTGTCTGTGGGCGCACGTTCTGCATAGCCTTTCTCGATGAGTTCCTCCATTTGCTTGTTATACTTTTGTTTCAAATGGGCGTTCTTGTCTATACGCCTTTCGGTCATCACGAGTCGCTTGAGTGTGCTGTCGTAGTTGCTAGGTAGTTTGATTTCATCTCGCTTCCACAGTAGTGCTGTCTCATAGCGGCCCTCTTCCGTCTCTTTCGTACATTCGTCGAGGATGGCGAGTGCCCTTTGTTCTGGCTCGCTTCGCGGCTGTTTAGGTTGGATATCGATGGATTCCAGGGCGAAGTAGTGCCTTAGTTGTTCGTCCATTCTCTCTTCTATAGTTTCGGCTTGTTCTGACGAAGATGTGAGGTGATGTACGAAGTTGACTTGGCGACCAATAGTGCGCGTGTCGGAACCGTGCAGGACCCAGCCGAGCGGTGTTCGTGATGCGACGAGTTGGTTTCGGTTGCCCTTTCTCATTTCTGTGGCTATTAGGAGGTGCCAGTTATCTTGTCCTACGAGGATTGTGGGCTTCGCATCTTCATAGAGGAGGTGTTGCTGTATATCTTCTAAGTGTTCGCAGCTCCACACGTGTTGTTCTTCTATAGTTTGCGATGATAGCCTCAGTTTTTCTATGGTGTGGGCTTGTATGTCGAACGGTCGGTCTTGCCCTCGTACTGTGATGGTTACGCGGCGTGATGAGTCCGATGATAGATCGTCGGAGATCGTTTCCAAGTTAAGCGGCTCCTGAGGTCCTTTAGCGCCGATCTGTTTAGCTATGTTGGCGCTTATCAGAGTGACGGTCGAGCCGTCGTCTAGGAGAGCGTAGGTGTTGACTTGTCCGCCAGGTCCGGATACTCGAACAGGTATTATCTTCAAGTACGCGTGCCTTTTTCTAGCGGAGAATGTCGAAGCGACTCTCTCTGTCTCTTTCTCTTCTTCTCTGTCTCTGTCTGACTTTAGTTCGAAGTGCAACATGGAGTGATGACTTCGTACGCAGCCGTCTCTTTCGCACTTGCGTCTCGGGCATTTGTGCGTACTCTTTCTTGGGCGTAGGCATCTATAGCAGAGGTTGTGCTTCTTCGCCAGTGCCCATCTGCCGTCACTGTCGGCTTCTGTGAACGCTGCGCATCCCGTCTCCTCGTGCCCCCGACGCTCACAAATGGAGCATGGCTGCTCTTTTTCCTCCTTTTTTGAGGTGAGGTGCGTCCGCTGCCCGCGCTTGTTTGCTCGCGGTGTGGTGTCCTCGACCATCTGTTCGGGCGGTGCGAATCGGCTGACTCTGTCGGCTTCTCGCTCTAAAAAGGAGCTGAACTGTTGCAGGTCGGAATCTGTCTGCTTTTGGTCCGCTGCGTAGTCATACCAGCGGTAGCGAAGCGTAGGGGTTAGCTTCTCTATTATATTCTTCATGGTCTCGGGACTGGCTAGGTAGTGTGCCTTGCCGAGGTACTGTAGGGTGGCCACGCAATTCTTCACTTTGTTTGCGAAAATGCATATGTCACGTGGCGAGTCTGTGGTGCGTGACAGGTTGCGTATCTTCTCTAGCTCGGCGAGTGCGATGGAGTCTGGACGTCCAAATCTGGCTTCGAGTGTCTTCATGATGTCTTTAGGGGTAGAGTTGACGATCAGTAGGCTTCCGACGGCTTCTTTAGCTCTTCCCACCAAGGACTGACGCAATCTGGCTGTGTTTTCCACCGAAGAATAATGATCTGATGACTCGAAGTAGGCGGACTTGAACGGAAGCCACTCGTTATGAGAACCATTGAAAATTGGCAGCTTGCCGAAGTATTTGTGTGGCGTAGCTGTGCGCGCGGCCATAGTGATGGCCCGCGCTAGCTCGGATAAATCTGTTTTTCTATCTTCTTGAGGGAGTGGGCGACTGGATCTGTGAGGCGCAAGCTCTTCTTTCTGTGGTAGCTGTGTGAAGTAAGTTGCTTTCTGTGTGGCTGACATCGCTGCTGGGGCTTCTGTAGTGAACTTCGCTGCTGTGGAGTGACGAACGTCTTCGGATGGCAGGGCGGGCGTGTCCCCTGCCTCTTCTTCAGCTTGGCTCTTCTGTGACTGTACCCAGTTAGCGGTGCGTTTCAAGTTTTCGTTTCGTGATGAAGAGAGACTCTCGTTGTCTTCGTCCTCACTCTCCTCGGTCTCGAGAGCTAGAGCCGCCTTCTGTGCCACGGCGATCTCGAGCTTCAATCTCGCTATTTCTTCATCTTTTTTCGCCATCTGCAACTGTTTTTGGTTTCGTTGCGACGATTTCTTGCTTCTTTTTTCTGTTTGCGAACCCCGCCCTTCACTGCGAAGTGGGTCTGAGGGAGAATTCGGCGGGTTTTCGTGGCGAAGTGGAGGATTTTTCTCTGTCTGTCCTGCGTTCTGTTCTGTGTTCTGTTCTGTGTTGTTTGCAGGTGTTCCTCCATCTTCCTGGTTCTGTGGCGACTCGTTGGCGGTTCTCTCCACGGCGGATTCTCCAGCAGCGGTCATGGAGCGTGTCTTCGGCATGGTTTCTGTTTATCCGGCTCGTCGAAGGACCAAAATGTACGGTGCGGCCGGGCTTCGCAGGAGTACTAAGCTTATGGCCAACCGTACGTGAGACGCGCTTCCTTTAGCGCTGCTGGACGGGTTTGTAGGCGGAGAGCAGTGAAAGACTCGTTGCTTGTTCTAGAGTTGTCTATCCGATTAGGAGCTCTGTGATGGTCTGGCTGTGGTTTCGTAATGGAGTCGGACAGGCCAGTTCGGCGCTGCTTATATACTATTCCGCGCCAAAACGGGGGTGAAGTGGCGCGGGGAGGCGGTACCGCTCCGAAGAGAGGGACGACTGTGTGAAAGGGACGGAGAAACTAAGACCCCTCTTCGGAGCAATACCGTAACAACGACCATACAGGCGGTACCGCTCTGAAGAGAGGGACGACTGTGTGAAAGGGACGGAGAAACTAAGACCCCTCTTCGGAGCAATACCGTAACAACGACCATACAGGCGCTCCTAATTGAATTAAAACACTTAAACAATTGTTTATTCAAGTAAACTATTTACAAATATCATGAAATGCAAGAAACACTATCTATATATAAATTTTAACAAATGCACTTAGCTATATTAAACTGTACAAATTTAATGAAAACTGTTCTGTCTCGCACAACTCCTATATAAATTCACAGAGTTTTTAGGACTGTCATTTTGAAAAGTTGATGCGAATCGTACTTTGTTTCGTAGAGTAAATCAACAAATGTCAAAAGAAAAAGATGTCTTCCAAAAATCTTACAGCCTCAATTTCCAGCTCCAAGATGCTGTCCAGGTCAATTACTTAGCTATCGGGAGAAAAAAACCGACCAAGTGCGAGTCGGACTTGCGCACTGAAGTTTTCGTCCCACCACACCATGACAATCACAAAGACAACAATTATACTGACTGACTAATTATGACTGACTCGGTGGCTCAGTGGTTGGTACTCATGACTACTGATCCGAGGGTTGTGGGTTCGATCCCCACCCAGGGCAAACATTTGTGTGATGAGCAGATTTGTTTGCTCTGTGTCTGGGTGTTAAATATCTACATATGTATGTATTTAAACGTATATAAGTATGTATCAGTCTCTGGTTCCCATAACACAGGGAATCCTACTTTGGGGCCAGATGACCATGTGTGATTAGTCCCAGAATATTTATTATTATTATTATTATATATATTTATTTCAAACAAAAGACATCAATGCGAAGGACAGAATTTTTTTTCTATTTTAGTTTGGACTCCTGCTCGCGTACGATCGAGTAGGACCCACATTTGGTCGGTTTTCATTATTTGTTGTTAAACTTAGGAATATTAATATAATAAATAACACAGAGTTTCCAGTTTGTTGATTTAGCTGCACCTTTGACGGCTCGCGTCAAACACGCCAAAAGGGGCCACCCTGAGTGCAGTCGTTGTCGGCGCCGCGATTGAACCCAGGGCGGCCCCTTTGATGGAGTGTTTGATGCGAGCCGGCAGCGGCGAGCGACAAATCAAAGGTGCAGCTAATTCAGCGAACGAACTACATTACAGTTGTACACACGCTTGTTGTTTAAGACAGAGCAAGAACCAAAACCTTCCAAAACACGTTTCTTTGAGACCCACCCTTGATTGATTGATTGATTGATTGATTGAAAACACGTTTTTGCACAACATAAGAGAAAAACAAAAGATACAATGATTAAGGAAGTTGTACATATACTTTTTTACTTTTTGTTTGTAGATCCCCTATGATAACACATATTATGAGAAATTTTCAGCCAGTTAACTATCATGGTTCAATGTTACAGACAAAAGTCGGATAGATGAACGGACGGACAGTGTAGGCTTAGTAAAAGTGTAGTCCCGTTACCTGATACAGAACCCTATAAAGTTGTCGGTAACTTATAAATTGGTCACATGTTTGACTCTACAGCTCATAGAACAGATGTTGTAAAGTTTTCGAGTGGCGACCACGCACCGGAAGACATGGCGCAGGAACGCCTCCCACGCGGTGGACTGACGACCTGGTGTAGGTTGCGGGAAATCACTGCATGCAGGCAACGCAGGACTGGTCATCGTGGAAATTCTTGGGAAAAGCCTTTATCCTGAAGTAGACGTCTTTCGGTTGATGATGTTTATCTACCTAATAGATACATGCTCTATTTTTTATTTATAAGATCTTTTATATTACTAAGGGCCTCATAAGAAGGCTCAAGGTCACCCAAAGGGCAATAGTGCGTGATATGCTCGGAATTTCGAGGAGATCCGCAGGAGAACCAAAGTAACCGATATAGCTCACAGAATCAAATGAAGTGGCAGTGGGCAGGGCACATAGCTCGTAGATATATGGCCGTTAGTGCCGTAAAGTTCTCGAGTGGCGACCGCCGAAAAACGTACCGTAGGCAGGCCTCCCACGCGGTGGACCGACGACCTGGTGAAGATGGATGCCTGTGGAAGCCGATGGATGCGGGTAGCGCAGGACTGGTCGTCGTGGAAATCCTTGTAGGAGGATTTAGCAGTGGACGTTTTTCGGCTGATGTGATGATGATTGTAACCTAATTTTTATGCTAATAAATCATTTAAAATTTCAAATTTTGATATTTTTTTAATGATATGGCTGGCTATACTGATTATTTGTGATAAGGAAGTTACAGAGATGTGAGGACCATTAGAAGAGGAGTGTCCCAACCACATGGAAACGCATCTCGTAATGCTCATCTTCACGTCTAGAACTGTGCATGACCTTGCTCTCAACCGCCTTCGTGGCGTAGTGGCTGGTAGTCCACTCATTTCACACTAGGAGATCGAAGGTTTCATTCCCGGCGGTTTGTAACTTTAAAGGACTCGGCTTCGTTGGTTGGTAGTGCGATTTGTAAGCCCACCTGGCTGACTACCACCTTCTTGACTAAATATTGCTGCCAAATATCAATGTTAATAGCATTGATGTGTTTCAGCACGAAGAGAAGATAGCCAGTGCCCCATTTTAGGCTTTCGAAGTCAACAAGGAGCCCTTACAGTTTCGTATGTCTATCTTTCTGTCCGTCTGTCCGCGGCTTAGCGCAGATACTATTAGTACTAGAAAGCTGTAATTTGGTATGGGTAGATATACATATTAATATGGGCGTACAAGCTAACTCGCTATTGCAGAACATCTGAAAAAAATGTAAACAGTAGCACATATTATAATCAATTTAAAAGGAAAACTTTCTTGGCGAAGTAGGCTTCCTTAGTTTAGGAGTAATAGTCGACCAACTTAAGATGTTTAGTTGGATTTGTAAAAATTTCATAGATCTTCCATGCAAAATGTACTGTTACCAAGTGCAAATACAATTTTTGTATTTTAAAATAAATATTTATTGTTTGAAAAGACTACGGAACCCTACTTTGCGCGAGGCCGACTCGCACTTGGCCAGTTTTTATATATCTAGTTTACTCATTGAGTTTAGGGAATCTTGGTAAGCCCGCTTCCGTCCAGCACTTAACCATGAGGTAAGATGATGCCAAGGGCTTACCAATAGGGGATCGGGCTGCATCAAAAATAAATTCTGAAATATGATTTCCTAAATTGCTCTTCTCTTGAAGTTTCAAAAAACCTTACTTGTTTTGTTTTTCCATCACATCATTTCATAATCGTCGTTACACTGAGGCTGGTTTTTTTTATTTTTTATTATTCATAATTGGTAAGCCCTTGGCATCATCATCATTTTCCATCAAGTCTTCAATTTTTAATTGATCAAGTTCACAAAATAAGTTCGTCGATAACACTAAAAATCTATGACGTCACTTCTGGGTATTTCAAACATTTTTAGAACAAAATTTAGTTTATGACAGATCACAAAAAGTAACTCAAATGACTAGCAGTCCGATCCATTGGCATTGTCCAGTATTTTCACGAGAGATGAAAATATAAAACCCATTTATACTGTCAAAAGTAAATAAAAAATAAATAATAACTAGATTCATTTCATAATCGTCAATTTAAAATAACACTGAGGCTGTTTTTTTTATTTTTTATTATTCATAATTGGTAAGCCCTTGGCATCATCAATGATGAAACAATTACAATATTCAAAATAGTCTCAAATTTTTGTTTAAAAGAATAAAAAATGTACCCCAACTTTTTTGAACAATGTCCACACTTCAAAATCCTTCAGGCCGTTTAGGCTGCAGGCTCAGCCAAAAAAAATCATACACCCGAAAAATATAAGACTTCTTTTTTGACAGAATAAACACTCTATGACGAATGGTAGTCATCTGATTTACTTTTACCATTTGTCAAAAACGACATTTTGTTCTAAAAATGTTTGAAATACCTAAGCGTGACGTCATAGTTTTGCAGCGTCATTTATGTACTCGTTTTGTGATTTTGGTGAATTGGTGAAAATCAAAGACTTGATGAAAAACAAAACGAGTAAGGTTTTACAAAGTTTAGTAGGAGGGCAATTTAGTGATGAAAAGGTTATAATTTATTTCTGATGCCGTCGTCCCCTTATTGGCGAGCTTTTCGCTTTTGATTCGACATTGACAGAAATCATTCATAGATGTGGAAGGCCAAACAGAAAGGAACAAGATGTTTATAAAACAAAAGCTTACATAACAATGGCGACACAGAATACGTACCTACATCCCTGGCGACAGACTGGCTGGCTCGTCTGACCGAGTTTGCAGTGTGCTCAGCTATATCACACACCACTGCCATTATGTACAAACACGGGAAATAGAAGTCACTTCTGCGAGGTTTAGTTTACCTCCTATTGTGCTGTATGGAAGAAAAACTGATAAGAAAAACTTGATCTTACATTGAAGATGTAATAAGTTCGTTACTTCAGTCACACCCTGGACACTTCATACGAACGGGCCAGAAATGACATTTCAAAAAACGAATGACAGAACAAACAAAATGGCGGCGAAATCCTATACGTTCGACAACCAAACTGTAACCAATCTGTATCAATCTGGGTGACGAGGGGGTGAGGTCGCAATCTAGAGAGCGGCAGGGAGTATGTTAGTACTAATGTATAATATAATTTGCTTCAGTTACAAAAATTAGGGGCATGTACACAACCCTTTTCACAAGTGTTGGCTATTTTGATTCTTAATTTTCATTTAATTTCTCACTAAATTTGCTTTCTTAAAGTTTTGTATTCCATAATATGAACTCTTAAAAGTTTCATCTGATCGTTTGTCCGTATAGTTATACCGCTACCAACGACCATCTTTGTAAACACTTTGTACTTCAGTTATAGATTTTTTATCGAAAAAAAATGTTTTGTAATTTACAGGATATGAGGAGTGATTTTGATTTCCTCGAATTCTGTTTTAATACACAGAACTTAAGAAAACAATATCCTAATGCACCTTTTTTTTCTAGTTGTAACCATAGAACTACTGCAATTTTAATCGAAACATTCGGAACTTCTTAACAAAAAATGTTTTTGTTTTCTTAGTTTTTGGAAATTTTTCTGATTTTATTTCTATTGTATTAAAGGTAAACATTGAATATACTTAATTGATCTTTTTAATTATTCAAAATTGAGATCTTATTCGATTTGAGGCTCCTCCGTCCCTAAAATTAGTAACTTGATTCACGATGTTTCAAACATCGAACGAAATGTGTTGGAAATAAAGTTCTTGTCAGCTCGTACTGCAACGTGGCTGTTACGTCAATCGCAGCGGACGAATCGTGAGAAAATTGTGGTCTTTAAATGAAGTCGTATTTAAAGATATAAGCTCCAAAAGTCGTTCAAAAGGTTTCTTCTCCCTCGGCGTATCTAAACTGAAACTGTGTGACCTAGAAACATATTAAATCACCTATTAGGTATATGTAAGTGTACCTCAAAGGATTTAAACTGTCAATAAAAATTATTCAGGTATCCCGTGATAAACAGTTTTGAAGCTACAAAGTAATGACTGCGGAATTATAGGTAATTCTATGCGTGATCGGACACGCACTTGGCTAATTTTATGGTTCCGCGCGCTCTAAGGATGACTGTATCGCTAAACCGTCGCTGTCCGTCTGTCTGTCAGCGGGCTCTATTTTATGAACCGTAATAGGTAGACAATTGAAATGTTCACACAGTGTGATTTCACAAATAATGAAAATTTAATACAAGAAACGTGTTTTGTTTGAGACGTGAAGAAACCAGTGACATCTAGTAGTATCTTATATAAAGTTGTTTTATGAAGATGTTTTGGTGCAGAACCCTCAGTGCGCGAGTCCAACTCGCGCTTTTTCGGTTTTTACAACCTTTTATTTAACTTGCAATGTATGTATCCATGTGTGTTCGGGTGGAATCTTGCAAGTAAAATTTGACCCACTTCACGGTTTCCGATTGAGCTGAAATTTTGCATGTATATATATATATATAAGGTGTAACAAAATTAGCTGAAACTATTTTAACTGGTGCTTCTACCCATGAAACTGAACAACTTTCCCCATAGAACCCATAGTGAAATCGCAAAAAAAAATGTGGCTCTCCCATACTAACTCGATCAGCTGATCAGCCAACTTAGTATGGGAAGTTCGATTTTTTTTTTGAGTTTTGACTATGGGTTTCATGGGGAAAGTTATTCAGTTTCGTGGGTAGAAGCACCAGTTATAATAGTGTCAGCTAATTTTGTTAGACCTCATATATATTTTAATATAGAATTGTCACGCGATATATAATTTTGCTTGCATATATATGCAAATTATATATCGCGTGACAATTCTATATTAAAAGTTTGTAAGTACCGAAAAGTTTTTAGGTTTTTAGAAAATTAATTTAAATCTTGTACAATGGTACGGAACCCTTCGTGCGGGAGTCTAACTCGCACTTGGTCGGTTTTTTAGTTAATTTCGAAATGCACCTACAAACTTTAACTACTACTATTCCATTCTACTTTAACTTTCCGTATTTTTTTGTTTTATCTCGCAAAAAAATCACACGAAATCCACAGTAAGTGCCAAGTTAAGATATTACGTGTTTTCGTGAAAATTACTTCGACAAAAATGAATCAGCCGTAATAGGCCGTAGATCATGGGAAACAATTTAGTTCCCTCGCGAAGGGGTGTTTCTGAATCATAGTTCCTGGAAAAGGGCTGTGCGATCACGCCCCTTTTATGCACAAAGATATTGAACACCATAATATTCTACGACTTTTCTTAGGTTTTGATTCAATAATACCTCTAAAATCTCCATTTCACCTATACATAAAAGTGCAATACAAAATACTATTACTTTAATATATGTGTTGTTATTAAATTTTTCTGATATTTTTTTTTTTGCTGATTTTAATAGCTCTATCAGATAATAAAGAGCGTCGGTGGCGTAACGGCGAGGGCCGCTACCTCCTGTCCGGGAGGTCGTGGTTCGAATCCTGCTACGTACCAATGTATTTTAGAATTTAGATTTCATATGTACGTTTATCCGACGCTCTTATGGTGAAGAAAAACATCGTGAGGAAGCCTGCACACGCCTGCGAAGGAACTCGGAGATTGTGTGTGAAGTCGACGAACCCGCACTGGGCCCGCGTGGTCGACTAAGGATTGGATCTCCCTAGTTCAGGGTAGGCTCGTGCCCCTCGGTGGGGACGTATATGATCTGAAATGATGATCAGATAGCTCTACCTTGCGATTATTGTATTTTATTGAGGTTTTAAATTTTGTGCCCCAAAAAAGGCGAATAAAGAGCCCAAATTCTTAATTTTATTTTTGCTACACCCGTCACATTGCATTATGATAAATATTTAAATATTTTAAAACACTAACTCTGGAAAACGTAGCGTAGAAAGGCGTCCCACGCGGTGGACGGACGACCTAGTGAAGATCGCGGGAAGCCGATGGATGCGGGCAGCGCAGGATCGATCGTCGTGGAAATCCTTGAGGGAGGCCTTTGTCCAGCAGTGGACGTTTTTCGGCTGATATATGATGATGACTCTAACTCATATGCCCAATGGCATGAACACGAAGAATTTATTCTTTATTATGTTTTATTATGTGAATAAATAGATAAATAATAACAATAAATAATAAATTTATTTCATTACCAAAACACAGTTTTACGATAATATACAGTAAGTAGTAGTAAGAGTAACACTAGGTAATGGTGTCGATTCGGTGTCTTCTCGATACAGAAAGTAAAAGACAGAATGTGTAAATTTAGTTTAATCCTGTCAAATAAGTTTATTCGTGTAACACCGAATCGACACCATTGTGTCGCAAGCACCATCGGTAGTGAATTTAACACTAGCTAGTTACTTGAATAGTGTCAAACAATTTGGCACGCTACAGTTATATGCACCTTCGTCATTTTTACTATGCCTTCGTTTTCAAGCACAGACTTATATTTACTTGTCAAGCCACAAAAAACGCTTATCACGTTAAAAAACCGACTTCCATCGCAACAACTTCGAACAATTTTGCATTATTATTTTTGGTTTTTATTATCTTTTTAATAAATAGGCCTGAATCGTGGGGCCGAAACAAAAACTTAACCAGGCTGCAAACATGACATACGAAAAGAGTATTAAATTTTATTTCTTAGAAATATGCGAATAAATTTATAAAGGAACAAAATATATAATATGTATGTGTGTATGTTTCGTCATACCGACTATTTTTTTAAATTTAAATAAAAATAAATAAAAAAATATATTTTAGGTAATCAAATTTATATTTTATTTATTAAAATTTAAAAAGAAGTGTGTGTGTGTTGGATTGCACGATAACATATAGTTTTATTGTGTTTATGTTGTACTAGCTGTGCCTGCGACTTTTACAAATTTCCCACGGGAACTTTTGAATTTTGCAAAATATGTTAACCCGAGTTATAAGAAACCACCATACAAAATTTCATCGAAATCGGCCTGGTAGTTTTTGCGTGATGCGCGAACATACAGACAGACAAAAATTCCAAAAGTTGTTGTTTTGACCTCTATATCGTTAGCAATGTCCACCACAGTTATTATTTTCCAAAAATATTTTATGTAGCTACAGACACGACCCCGTTACAGTTTTAGTATATGAATTATATAATATGTATATGATATGTGCAGAGGTAGATAAGTGTGCATCTAACGGAAACTCTGACCGCCTACTAACACGGAACTGTGACAACGTTAATTAAGCTTCAAATATTAATTTAACCCAACTCGCTGTGCAACTTCGCAACTCATTAAATGGAGTGTCATACACACTCCGTACTTTGTTGGTTCTAGGAAATGCGAGTTTTAGAGTTGTTCGGTTTGGTTTTAGCCTAGGTGTTCGAATTTTAACCTGAGGGCTTTTACTTTACTCATAATGGTTTACATAGTGTTTTTCCTTTCAATTTTTATCATTCATACACATGCTTTATAGGGTTTTGTACCCAAAGGGAGCCAACAGGACCCTATTACTAAGCCTTCGCTGACCGTCCGTCCGTCTGTCTGTCAGCGGGCTGTATTTCATGAACAGTAATAGGTAGAAAAGACTGTTGAAAATTTCACAGAGAGTGTATTTCTGTTGCCGCTAAAAATAAAAAATAAAATAAATTGAAAATAAAATGGGGGCTATACAAGAAACGTATTTAAAAATTATTTAAAAAGTAAATAGTGTTACATCTTGTACGATGGAACGAAACCCTCCGTGTGCGGGTCCAACTCGCACTTTGCCGGTTTTAGTTTTTATCTTGCTTCTATCATTATTACCCAAATTTCACGGAATTCTACGCTTTGTAGGGGTACATACCTACCTACCACATATATCGCAGCGTAAGCGCTCGTGGCTCGACTCGGCTTTGTTCGCCAGTCGTCCCGAACTCGCGGCGACGCAGAGTCGCTCCCGCACCGCGCCTCGCTACAGACTCATCGACTCAATTTAAATTTCATTTTTTTTATCCACGTGTCCATGGACTAACTTTTAGCCGTATCCGGGGCGACTCAATTCCGTCTGTAGCGAGACTTCAAAGGCAGCGCAGCACAAAACTCACCTATATATACCTACTCGGTAAATAGGAACAGGAAACCTTGGCAGAAGACATCGACACACCTTCGTCAGCAACTCCACAACGACCCTCCAGCCGGTAAAGTAAGCCGCAGCAGTCCGTAGTCCAACGCAACGAAGCCACATCAGGTTCGCAGTTATCGACGACAAATCGAACTGACGAATCTGCAGCTTCACGCTCCAGGCAGCAAGTTGTCGGCAACTCACGCACCGAGCACGCGCTCCGCGTCAACCTGCTTCTCTTGCTCCGTACGCCTGAAGCACCTGCTCCTCGTCTCGACTCACCGCCTATCGTCTCGACCCGAGTCATGGACCCGAGTGAGCACATCGGCCCAGCAGCGTCTCCGCCCGACGCACATGCCGCATCGCACCGTTTGGACTGCCAACTCACCATGGACCAACCTCCGGCTCGGAAGGGGAGTTACGTAGCGGAACCTGCAGTACCCGCCACGGAGTTCAGCCACGTGTCAACGTCACCACGTGTCAAGCCACATGCAAGTACCAACACGCCGCACCAATCGACACAACGCAGAGAGAATCTGGAGAACGCAGTTAGAAGTTGCCGTACATACTCGTATCAACGCGATCGCTGCATACCGACGCACCAGACTCGTGCTCAGGGCAGTTCTACATTATCTAGACCATAGTATGTGGATGCGCCCAGCTATTTCTCCAATCCTGCTCTAAAGCTCAGCAACGTTTCGGTACGCGCAAAACCTAACACAGTACCACCTCGGTACCTACAATAGGAAATTTTATACTTTAGATTCGTAAGTTCACGAGTGTAAAAAACCTTTTTTCTGTAACTTTTATTTTGCATCATCCTGTATATAAAGGTAATGAAACTTTTGCATCAACCTGTGTAACGAACCTTTCAAATAAGTTGTAAATCTAAACCTGTGCATCAATGCTCGTACCTTATTATTTAAGCTAACTAAGCAAACTTGTATAGTCAGAATGTAAAACAATAGCACAGAGCTATGTACCTACTACCTATAAAAATGTAATATACTTACCGCTCATGTTGATAAAAGCGCTCGTAGTCAGCGGATCAAGTATCATCAATGTTATTGTACTGCATACTTTGTTTGAGATTGTTTCATAATGTAACCTAATGCGTTAGTAATACTGTATAACTTCTGTTCGAATTTTATTTGTAAAATTTGGTTTGTATACTTTTCAGTTTACCAAATTTTAGGAGGGGTGTGATGTAGGGGTACAAACCTACCTACCACATATATCGCAGCGTAAGCGCTCGTGGCTCGACTCGGCTTTGTTCGCCAGTCGTCCCGAACCCGCGTCCAGATATAGACATACGTACAAACACTTGAGTTTTGTAAATCCTATTTTCAAACCAATATAAGCGAAACATTCGTGAACTGAAGTCTATCCTTTTCATTGAACATTCCACGCAACCTTAAACAACTGGTCCCCAACCGAGGACACCTAACAGCTTTATCAAAGAACAGGGTAAGTAAAGTGAGGGTATTTTTTACGTCACTTTTCAGTAAACAGTTAAAAAAAATTCATAATTATCATAAGGACGTCCACTGCTGGATATAGGCCTCCCCAAGGATTTCCACGACGACCGGTTCTGCGCTGCGACCTTCACCAGACCTTCAAAAAACATTTTATTATTATTAATATTTCTTCTTCCTTACTTTAAAAGCACTGTTCTTGTCTGTGGAGTAATCTTCAATTCTTCCTATCTTCAGCCATCGTCAGGTCTTGATACGACACGACAGCAGCCTCTTTTTTATTTGCTTTATTTAGTTTCGCCTTGGTTGCTCTATTTAGTTTCACCTAGGTTGCTCTATGTAGTTTCGCCTTAATTGCTCTTAGTAGTTTTGCCTTGGTCTTCCTCTGCCTCTGCCTCTACCCTCTATCTTTCCTTCTATGACGGTTTTCAGAAAGTATTCGTGTAATAGTGTCGTTATACTCGTATTGTCTTATAGCAATTTCGTTAATATTTATACATAACCTATGTATGTTGGTACCCACTAACCTTTTTATGTTTTTTTTGGAACATTAAGACCCTAATTACATAAAGCTTCCCAACTAACAGCAAAGTTGCGGCCATGTCGCTCGTCTGAGTGCAAGATAAATGTCCTCTCGCATTGTTTGTTCCGCTTTCATATTCAAATTGCAAAGTTTCAGCACACCGCCGCCGCCGCTCTAAGAATACCGAATTTTTATGGATTTATGTAAAGAATACAAGCAAAAATAGTCTTTAAGTAGATATTTTCAAATTCCGAAGTGATGATAGTATTTTTCAAGCATTTGTTCTTGGAACACTTTGAAGTTTTGAGATTGAAATAGTGGAATATAATAATATAATATGTATTTCGTTCTGAAAGTTTGATAATTTTCAAGAAATGCCTGTTAAATTGCCATTGTCGATGGAAATTTGGAAACGATACTTTTCGCACACTGCAATACGGAATGTGGTGTAGGCGTTATGAAGAAATCGCTTGTTGTCTTTGGAAAGCTAGCTAAGGTTGTTTTTGATTTAGTTTTTTAATTTTTGTCATTTTCATACGAATCGCTAGAAAATTCTGAGACGTACATGTTTATTTTTAATTATAAGTAATATTAATGTAGTTGTGGATAAATCAGATGTAAATTAATAAAGAAAACTTTTTATACAGACATTTTTTGTGATTTCAGCCAAGTTTTAAAAATAAGTTTATTCAGTCATTTTTAGGGTTCCGTACACCTAAAAGGGTGACCAATTGGACCCTATTGGTAAGCCTCCTCTGTCCATTCGTCTGTCTGTCTGTCTGTCAGCGCAGGTTGTATTTCATAAACTGTCATAGGTAGACAGTTGCAATTTTTACAGTATTTGTATTTTGATTGCCACTATAACAAAAAATAACAAAATTAGAAAAAGTAAAAATTAAGTATATAGAAAAATAAACTATACAGAAAACGTGTTTTTTTAAAACTTGGTCTGAAGTAAAACAACAAATAATAAAAACCAGCCAAGTGTTATCGTACTCACGTCCAAACTAAATGAAAAATAAAGCTTTTCTGTAGCTCGCGTTGATGTTTTTTGCTTGTAATGTGAATAAGTATCATTGCCATAGCTATGTGAAGAGGTATGGTGGTACGGAACCCTCGAAGCGCCAGTCCGACTCGTACTTTCCGGTTTTTTAATAATGTTGGTTACTTGAAGAACTTGTTTATAAAATACCACTGCATTCAATTACCAGTACGTAGTACGTAGGTACAAACCACAGAAATCGGAATAATATAGGCACGTAAAAACTTATCTCTCTTATAACTAACAAACGTTAAACAACGCTTTCAACAGTTTCAAACTTAGTTTCGACAGCTTAAACGTCATCGATCCGTTCCACACTGTTAACTATTCAGAAACAGATAGAACTTTACTACTAAGGACGAGAGTGTGCGGTTCTCTGCGGTTCTCTGCGGTTCTCTTAAGTCCTCTTTTCCTTACTTTTGAATTTTCTGAAAAATACAATATTTCACGAAGGCATTAAAAACCGGCCGTATGCGAGTAGGAGGACTAGCACACAAAGGGTTCCGTACCATTGTACAAGAAAAAAACAATCACGTTTCTTGCAAGGGGCTTTTCATTTTTAGGGTTCCGTACCTTATTATAGGATCACTCGTACGTCTGTCTGTCCATCAGTCTGTCACAGTTAATTTGCTCGGAAACTACTGGACCGATTCAGTTGAAACTTGGTACTCGATATGTAAATTAGTGACCCGAAGACGGACGTGTAACGAAAATAAATAAATTTTAAACATGGGACCACTTTTGAGGGGTAAATTAGAATTTAAAAAAAAGTTTTCAAAATATATTGTGTGACATAATATCAAATAAAAGGGATATAATTGTTGTACGAATCTCAAATATATTTTTTTATTTATAATTTTAAGATAAACAGTTTTAGGTTATTTAAGAAAACAGACAAAAATTTATTATTCCCCTCTCTCTCCCCCCGCCCTTATCTCCAAAACAACTAGGCCCTATTTACCTAGAACAAAGTATGTAATGAAAGGTCTTTTTCTGTTGGTAGTTAAAGTTTTGGTGCGGAATCCTGTTTGAGTGACCCTGAGTCACACTTGGCTGGTTTTTTTTACTGTTTACCTATAACGGTCCAGAAAATACAGCCCGCTGACAGGCAGATGGACGCACGGACAGCGGAGGCTTAGTAATAGGGCCCTGTCGGCACTCTTTGAGTACAAAACCCTAAAAACAGGTTTTTGAGGCCAGATGACCGTGTGTGATTTGTACCCCGTATATAATAATTATTAAGTAAAATTATTAAAAATATAAAATTTAAGCTACTCTGCTCACTGGGCACGAGGCGAAGTGGCAGGAGCACCACCAGCGGAAGCAAAGTCGGCTGAAGTTCAGTGCGACGGGGACAGAAAGCGTCGGTCTATCCGGGCATTGTCGAGGAGGACTGCTTTCTGTATTTCAGTCTGCCTTGGAGTTAGCAATTCTTCTACATAACATTTTGACGTGAATACGTCTTTAAAATTACCTCCATAGGGATGCAATCCAAAAAAACTAATGATAACAAAATCGGGGGAAACAGTTTAGTGTTGTAGCTACATATCTATCATCTCCATCCAAATTTCGTTTACACCACTTGATAGCTAAAGAATCAAAGAATTTATTACGCTAAGTAAGGACTGTAACACATCGCGCGCGGGGGAGGGGGCAGCCCCGCCATTTTGAAGGTCATTTTGCTGCGTATCGAGATTTCCATTTAGTATAACTTTCGACTCGGTGAAGCTACGACGTTCATTCAAGTTTCAATCGTCAGCTCTCGTCAAAATCTATCGATTATAAATAAAACATTAGTGTAAAATTTTAACTGTGATTATAATAAGGTGTTTAAATAAAAAAAATAATATCAAAAAATATATAATGTCGGCCTATACGCGTCGAAAAGCCAAATCGAAATACAGAGATCGTATACGGTTGGAAAGGGCATCTCAACAGCAATCGAATGGTACCAATAAAACACCATATGATCGAGTCAAGCAGTGCCGGCAACGTAAAGTAATGAATGCGGCCGAGCGGATCAACGACGGTGCCAGTACATCTGCAGCTGGGACGGTTGAAATTACGCAGATAATAATATTAATAATAATAATATTTTATAAAGAAACTACATATTACCCGTTACGAGACGTATTCACGTTAAAACAAACGGCCGTGTGCCCCGACACAGCCCCACCCGTTTTTTTGAGGTCTTTGGATACGGCTTTAACGATTTGGATTAAATGTTGAATTAAGGAGTGTTTTATTCTAGTTCTAGATAGTTTTTATCCCTTAGAAAATCCGTTTTCACACATCATAAAAATATTTTAGTTTAGTTTAGCTACTCAACAGTAGATGGCGCTACACGCCTACGAGACTCTGAGCAACGCTCGGTTCCCCAGGTTCTGATCACTTAAGAGGATTCGAAATAATTTACTTTAAAAAACGCCAAGTTCGACTACGAAAGAAAGAAGTTTTCCAGTACCATAATAATATCTCACACAAATGTCTACTGCACTTTGCACATAAGTTGCACTAAACTGTCTACCCGCGTTGTGGTTTTAAACTGTGTGAACTCCATCAGAGCCTGAACATTTGAAACAAGAGCATGTAATTGTTTTGAGCATTTACGTGCATAGTGTATGTATGTCAACTTTTTGTTAATTTTGACATGACCTACCAAATCCGATTCAGATATCGTAGCTGTTGCTTACGAATAAACATTTGCAAGATTTTATTCTACTTCGAGGTGATGTTGTTTTGTACGGTTCAAATCTTGTTATCGCTTTAAGAGCGATTTCGAGGAGTGATTTAAATTGAAATCTTATTCAATACTTATAAAATCGTTTGCCCTGACTGACATCAACGCGCAGCTCAAACTACTGGATGAATCGGGCTGAAATTTGGCACACAGGAAGCAATTATGGAGAAGGCATCCGCTAAGAAAGGATTTTGGGTAATTCCCACAGAAACGGCAAATAACTGGATCTGCACGGGCAACGCCGCTCTGGGCTGCCGCTAGGTTGGTATAAAACTGTAGTTCCATCGTCTATTGTTTAGAGTTTTAGAATCTTAGAAAATACTGTGCTCGCCCTTTTTGAATTTGGAAACATGCATTATGGGTCCCGATAATGCCCGATCAGATAAGTACGACCAATGAATGTACAGCCCGATAATGGCCAGCCGATAACTCGTGTCAGGACTTGAATTATTAGTACACTGAAATAAAAGCTTGTACCTAAAAAAAAATAAGTTTGTGTCACCTGTATTTCAAAATGTAACAGGGAGATACCTAGGTACTTACCATTTAAGAATCAGCAAAAAAATTGTTAGATTATCAAATAATTTATTTTCATTATATATTTATTTCTACACTAACATTACAAAGTGGTAAAGTTTGTGAGTTTGTTTGTAGGAAGTAATCTCTGAAACTACTGAACCGATTTTGAAAATTGTTTCAATATAGTAGAAAGCTACATTATTCCTGAGTGACCTAAGCTATGTCTACGCTCGCAAGGCGCTTGCGGCTCGCACACCACTCACCCTCGAAGTCATAATCTCTGAAACTACTGAACCGATTTTGAAAATTGTTTCAATATAGTAGAAAGCTACATTATTCCTGAGTGACCTAAGCTATGTTTACGCTCGCAAGGCGCTTGCGGCTCGCACAGCACTCACCCTCAAAGTCATACAGTCATAATAACGATGCCCACGCGAGCGAAGCCGTGGAAAAAAGCTAGTTAACTAATAAAACTAATTGAAAAGCTGTTTAATGTATTTTAAACCCAAGGTAGTTGAAATATGTAAATAAATTTACTTTCCCATGATTATCAAATAAGTTGTAACAGAGAGCATAGTTATACTTTATTTTATTTTTAACTGACTGTTCAAAAAGAAGGATAATGTTTTTCAGGTATATATCTGTTTCTTTAGCTGAGCCTAGTCTTGATGGACTCTGGAGTGCGAGGTGTCGTTAGATTTGTCTTGATCCCTGAGTGACATAGGATACGTTTCTGCCCGACTGACTAAACTGAGGGGTAATGTTTTTATGCAGTCGTGTTCTTTATATTTAACTAGCTGTTTCCCGCGACTTCATCCGTGTGGACAACGTTTCTATGACTTTTCGAGGGTGCGCAGTGCGCGAGCCGCAAGCAGCTCGCGAGCGTGAAAAAAGTTGCCTATGTGTTAATCCAGGTCCTAATCTGTCTACCTACCAAATTTCAGCCAGATCCGTTTAGTAGTTTTTGCATGAAGAAGTAACAAACATACACACTCACAAACTTTCGCCTTTATAATATTAGTGTGAAGTGTGATTAAATTTATTAAGTTTTTAATTATTATTACATAAATTGTCATTAAAATATGAAAGTAGTGTTTAAAGCCACCGAGAACCGTCGCCACTCAAAGGAGTTCGCAACTCATTTGCACTCCAATCGCGAACTCTTGCTGTTTACTGAATGCGTCTGCTTTTTAACACTACCACGAAATGGAATGTAGTTATGATAAAATATATGATGTTGCTGGCAGGAAGAGTGAAAAGCATAAAGGAGTGGTTTATGGAAAGTTAATGACTTTTTCCAAAAAACTATAAACCGTTCGCTTAAACTTTTTGGACACATGGGAAGCTCATTTAATAAAATATACATGTTAAATGTTTATTGTCTAAATATTATAATGGTAAGAATGTATGATACTAACATTTCATATACTTTTTTTAACTCTCTCGCTGCGCTTGATTGCTTGAACGTAAAAATGGATCAAGCCCATCATCATATCAGCCGAAAAACGTCCACTGCTGGACAAAGGCCCCCCCAAGGATTTCCACGACAACCGGTCCTGCGCTGCCCGCATCCATCGGCTTCTCGCGATCTTCACCAGGTCGTCGGTCCACCGCGTGGGAGGCCTGCCTACGCTACGTTTTTCGGCGCGCAGTCGCCACTCGAGAACTTTACTACCCCAACGGCCATCTGTTCTACGAGCTATGTGACCTGCCCACTGCCACTTCAGTCCATATCACATACCTTTTTATGCTTGCCATGTAGGTTCTTGATGGAACACTAAATTGAACATTTCTTCAGGCAGTATTGCCTGAAGATGGTCATGAAACCGGTTACAGTTTAAACAAATTTGTGTTTTACCAGGAGGTCGCAGGTTCGATTCCCGGTGGGGTCAACTCGAAAGACTCGGTTTTGTTGGTGGTAGGGCATTTTCTAAGCCCCCCTGGCTAGCTACCACCATCTTATCTAAGGCTTGCCGCCAAACATCAGTGTTAGTAACATTGATGTGTTCCGGCTTGAAGATAAGATAGCCAGTTCTCCATTGCGTTGGGGAATCTTGGTAAGCCCGCTTCCATCTTCGGCATCATCGTCACTTACCACCAGGTGAGATGATGCTAAGGGCTTACCAATTATGAATAAAAAATACAATAATTGTGGAATAGTGCAAGGAAAATCATAAAATGTTTATTGACCGAGCGAGCGCTTGGGCAAAAATGCTGTCCTATGTCTGTCTGGTGGATGTCCGGATGTTCTCGTCTATTGGTTGCATTTCTCAACCGATTCTCGTGAAATTCTGTAAGCAGATTCGATAATTTATATGGTTTTTTTTCGTGGATTCATTTTCGTTTTTTTTTTAATATTTCAGCCTATATTCATAAGAAACTCGCGAGGTATAAAACTCACAGATGTAAACTCACTAGTGGCTAGTGTAACTTTGTACATAAATATGTCACCTGTATGCTGTCATCACATCGTGAGCTTGCACATACGTTATTAAAACAAAAACAACCAAATTACAAGCACTTAACAGTTATGACAAGTGTTGCAGCAAAAACTCGCATCTAAACGTGTGAAGCAGACGCAGAACGCTCCAACTCACGTTAGCGTTAAACGCAGTTAAATTTAACGCCATCCACTAAACGTTACAGTCAGATATTTCAGGCCCTAATTACACCATTATTAGAATATGTAAGAACATTTGCGTTACCAGAAAATGTTCAGTTTAAAACACGTTCATAAGGGCCGGTGCAATTTTCGAGCGAATCTTTGTAAGAATTTTTACAAAACACCAAATAACCTTAAATTTCTGTGGTCAATTTTCCCTTTTTATACACAATTAGTAAGCCCTTGGTATGATCTCTTCTGATGGTAAATAAAGATAATGTCGAAGATGGAAGCGGGCTTACCAAGAATCCCCAACGCAATGGGAAACTGGCTGTCTTATCTTCATGCCTGGACTCACCAAGGCTGTTTACAATTAACATTGATGTTAGACTTAGAAAATGCCAAGCATCATCATCATCATCATATCAGCCAATACACGTCCACCTCCCCAAGGATTTCCATAACGACCGGTCCTGCGCTGCCCGCATACAGCGGCTTCCCGCAACCTCCACCAGGCCATCGGTCCACTGAGTGGAAATACTGCCTACACTAAGTTTATCGATTCGTGGTTGCCACCCGAGAACTTTACTGCCACAACAGCCGTTTGTTCTACGAGCTGAATATTATTTCCAAATAAAATATTGCTAAAAAAACCTACCAATTTAAATATTTTTTTTTAGAAAAACGATTGCATATAATTGACTACACTGAAGACGTGTAAACAACCGCCGTCAATCGAAGTTACTTAAGACTTGATAAATTTTGATGTTTTTTTTTAAAAAGAAGTAAGCTAACTTTAAAAAATATATATGGAACCAACTTTGAAGTTAAAAGAATTATCGAAATCGGACTACTCTGTAAAAAGTAATATTTGATCGATCATACATAAAAAATACGGATTGACTTGAACCTCCTCTTTTTTGAAGTCGGTTAAAAATGTTTGGCACTCAGATAAATCTAAAATTAATCAATCCATTTAGGTTACAAACTCAACCAAGTAAACATACATATTTACTTATTTATTTAATAGTTTATTGTACACAGGATATTCTAAACAGTAAGGTGACACAAAGGGTACAGCTTATTTCTAAAGAAATTTCTTCCAGTAGACCCGGGATTTCTTCCAGCATACATATATACCTACACCCCAAGAACATTGTCCGATATCTAGGGCACTCGTATTATAATACTGTTGCTGTACTATATCTTGCTGGGCACTGGGCCCGCGTGGTCGACGAAGGCCCGATCGTTCTTATTCAGGGTAGGCTCGAGCACCTCGGTGGGGACGTATATATGATGATATGATGATGTACTATAACTGTATTTATTCTTTTAAAGAATTTTAAGGTTACAATATATGTACGTTTATCCGACGCTCTTACGGTGAAGGAAAAATATCGTGAGGAAACCTGCACATACCTGCTGCGAAGAATCTCGAAGGTTGTGTGTGAAGTTGACCAACCCGCACTGGGCCCGCGTGGTCGACTAAGGCCTGATCGCCCTAATTAAGGGTAGTCTCGAGCTCCTTGGTGGGGACGTATATGAGCTGATAATATGACTAAGCTTACAATACAATGTTGGAGATGGAAAAAAAGTACGAGTATGCTGAAGAAAACAAAGCCAAGTTCTAAATTCAATCCACTTTTCCGCTAAGAGCTTACGTTTAAAAACGCGGAAATTCACGCAAAATTAAATCTGCGGCGGCGCTGAGCGGGACATTAAAATTACACACGAACACAATGTGAATACGATTCAGTTGGCCCGACGCGACGGCAGTCGGATAACCGACGGATGCAATTTTTATAACAGATTCGATTGTGTTGCGGCGTGTGTTTGTGTATGTGTGTGTGTGAATGGTGGCGTGGAATCCTCTAGAATCTAGATAGCGGCTTGATTGGTTTTATCGAATGTTACATTTATTGATGTGTGACATCTTTCCTCTCGTGGTTGATTTCGTGAACAGGGATGGAAGAGTGTAACAGGAAATAAGTTTTTTTTTCAGTCACGAAAGCTTAGGAAACATACGAGTAGCTATGCCCTAGCTTAGTACTAATATATATACTTTGCCCTTGCCTTATTTTTTCAGTGACAAAGGCTAAGGAAACATGCCAATTAAGGCCATGCCGCTTAATGCGAGGCCGTTTTTTTCAGTTACCAAGGTTAAGGAAACATGGCCATGCCTCTTTTTTTGTCACGAAAGCTAAGGAAACATGGCTATGCCGTCTATGGCGAGGCCGGAGGCCGGAAGGCCTGTAGGTTTTATGTATCGTCAGATGTTACACATTATATGCGACTACTGTATTAGGCTCGCTCGTTTTTTACAATCATTAGCATGTTTTTTTTCTTAACCACAATTGGTAAGTCCTTGGCATCATCTCAACTATGATGGTAAATGAAGATGATGCCGAAGATGGATGCAGGCTTACCAAGATTCCCCCAACGCAATGGGGAACTGGCTATCTTACCTTCAAGCCGTAACACATCAATAAACTTTGGAGGTTGGCGGCAAGCCTTAGATAAAATGGTGGTAGCTACCCGGGCGTGCTTAATCCCCTTCCACCAAACAAAGTAAGACTCTACCGGAAAACGAAGCCGCTACCTCCTGGTGTTAAGCGAATGGACTGATCATTCATCATCATCATCATCTCACAGAGGTGGTTGAGATGAGATTCAATTGAAACGCAATGTTGAACTACCTTTTTATAATAAGTTTATTTACTTTTGTTATGTGGTTACGTTGGCTTAAACTGCATACATTACGCTTCGTTTTAAGCCTGATCATTACCTCACGGAGGCGATTGAGATGAGATTCAATTGAAATAAAATGTTAAACTACCTTTTTATGATAGGTTTATTTACTTTTGTTATATGGTTGCTTTGGCATAAACTGCATACCTACATTACGCTTCGTTTTAAGCCTGATCATTACCTCACGGAGGCGGTTGATATGAGATTAAATTGAAATGCAATTTTAAACTACCTTTTTATGATAGGTTTATTTACTTTTGTTATGTGGCTACTTTGGCTTAAACTGCCTAAATTACGCTTCGTTTTAAGCCTGATCATTACCCCACGGAGACGGTTGAGATGAGATTCAATTGAAATGCAATGTTAAACTACCTTTTTTATAATGGGTTTATTTACTTTTATTATGTGGTTACTTTGGCTTAAACTGCACACATTACGCTTCGTTTTAAGCTTTTTAGGGTTCCGTAGTCAACAAGGAACCTTTAGAGTTTGGCCATGTGCGTCTGTCCGTTGGCAGGAATAGCGGTTAGGTAACTAAATAGCTGTTTAAATCTGAGTTGTACTTATAATAACCTAATATGCTTCTAAATTAATTTCTGTGGTAAATTCCAATTGTTTTTACAATTGTTAGAAGTTATTTAACACCAATCATCATAATTATTTTAGTTTGTACAAATCAAATTGTATAATGCAAATTGTCCTGAATTTGTTGCAACTGGCCTATTGTGGGGTTAAACGGAACATCTGAGGTCCGGTCAATGACCGCTTCAGTGTTTAGGGTGACAAGTAGGGTGGCTAAAATGCCGTTCTTAGATATATCCTCGTATAGATAACTTCTCGTAAGTCTCGTCACAAAACCTTTAATCAGATGTTTAGGCGATATATGTTAGTTTTCGTCTTAGTCTCAAGATTTTAATTTCGATATTAAAGAGCGCTATTTGTAAGCGAACATGAGTGTTCTTTTGCCCGACTCTTCTTCATCGATCTTTTACTTTTTTTTGTCCGCGACCACGGAGAAACACAAGATGAATATCTCTGCCCACAACTACGGCGTAGAAGCGGAACCTCTATTGAGCCTACGCAGCGTAGCACTGAAGACAAATTATAATAGGTTAAAAACGATCACAAAATATCAAGCGTCATTTTACATGCCTAAACCATAATCCCGATATTAATTCATGTTGCTTACCTCGCGGTCAGCGGGCGCAGGTGCGAATAATGTCGTTACAAATGGCCCACCGTGGCCCACCGTGGTGAATGACAAGTGTGGACGCTGACACCGAGCCCCGTTTGTCATTTCTGTTTGGGTGGCATTTGTTGCAGGGAAATTATTAATTTTTCGCGGACAAAGCATGGTATTGGAATCTAATGATGCTTTTATAAAGCAAACACGTCGGTAGCGTAATGGTTAGGACCTCTACCTCCTGTCCGGGAGGTCAATGTTTGAATGCAGCCACACTTACCTATGTGTTTTCGAAATTCAATTTCCTATGTACGTTTACCCAACCTCTTTTACGGTAAAGGAAAACATCGTGAGGAAACCTGCACACGCCTGCGAAGAAACTCGAAGGTTGTGTGTAAAATCGACCAAACCGCACTGGGCCTTCGTGGTCAACTAAGGCCCGATCGCCCTTATTCAGGGTAGGATCGAGCCCTCAGTGGGGACGTATAATCATAATCATAATCACTTTATTGGTAAAAAAATATTTTACAAGTCATTTTACAGGATGAATCCAAAATAAGAATATAAAATAATAAAATTGTACAAAATTGTTAAAAACATATGAGCTGATATGATTATGATGAAGCAAATTTATTGAAATGAGCTTTTATTTTTATATGTTCCGTGATCTCAGGCTCTTGAGAATAGAGATACGGATATGTGTATACAACATTAATTTTATTTGATTTCCTCATTGAAAAGTTAGTTTTTATCACTATAAATTTTGGCCTTTATGAATTAATTTTACTGCCTAGAAAATTTCATTTATGTATTTTTATTGGAATATTTTTAGTTGCACATCAAACAACTAATCACCTATCAATTAATTTTCATCATTTACTTATGACACTCGTATCAAAAATGCTCATTGCACATCAACTTATCTATCCTTCTCAACTGGACTAGAGTTGAGCGAGCGAAGCTGTTGAGGAGCCAGTTTTGCTTAAACCAGATAAACGCTATACTTTGAGGTAAATAGCTGTGCGCCACGAACTTAAATTTTTGCTTAATTAATTGTATTATGAGGTAAGTATTTTGCTATGCAATCAGTAATTTGAATTGTATTTGGGATTCTTTTATTACACAAAAAAAAAATTATTTGATTTGCGTTTGAATCCTATCCCTTGTATATTTACTTATTGTATTGAGTATCAAACAGTCATATGCATTCAGAAAAAAGTAGTAGACCGTGGGCTGTATTTCACGAACCGTAATAGTTAGATAGTTAAAATTTTCACAGAATGTGTATTTCTATTGCCGCTATACCAAAAAGTAATAATTTTTATTTAAAATTAAACAATAAAGGGGCCCTCGTACAAGAAACGTGATATTTTTTCATTGTACGATAGTATTGAACCGTTAGTGTGTCATTTTTTATTTTTTTATTCCTAAGGACCTGTTTGTAAACATGAACTTTTGTTTTATTTATAATTGGTAAGCCCTTGGCATCATCTCATCTGATGGTAAGTGACGAAGATGGAAGCGGGCTTACCGGGGAATCTTGGAACGCAATGGAAAACTGGCTATCTTATCTTCAAGCTGGAACACATGAATATTGTTAACACTGATGTTTGGCGGAAAGACTTAGATAAGATGGCGGTAGCCAGCCAGGCGGGCTTAGAAAAAAATGCCCCCAACCAATCCGAGTCTTACAAATTGACCCCACCGGGAAATTGAACCCGCGACCTCCTGATGTAAAGCTAATTGACTTAACCATTACGCCATGAAGTCGGTAAAATAACACCTACTGTGGGAGAATAATTAAGTATAACTTATACAATTTTTTACATCTGATAAAGGTGTTATTTTACTGCCTCCGTGGCGTAATAGTTTAGTCTATTAGCTTCACATCAAGAGGTTGCGGGTTCGATTTCCCGGTCGTTCAACATGTAAGACTCGGTTTGGTTGGTGGTAGGGCATTTTCTAAGCTTGACTGGCTAGCTACCACCATCAGATTCTGATTTGAAGAATGTAACACCCACAACACCATCATCATTACAACCACCACTATTCTGACAAGAGTGTCACGAAACGACTACACAGACAAGTTGGTAGATAAATTTACATAAATTTACGAGAAGGTTGAAACACATGAAACAAGATAACAAAAACACAAAACAACTTATCTCCTCTCCGCGTCATAAATTCGTCAAAGCTCATCACGGCGGATCTCCCTCCCGAGGCCTTCCATTCTGATTCACCTGCGGAACCCTAATTAAAGCCATCCGGAAGTGCATGTATAATAATGAAACTCGTGATTAAAACAGGTGGATGTTGCATCATGACACCCCCTTAATTAAGGGGTCGCCATCGACTGGGGAGCCCTGGGACTGAATAAAAGATATTACACGTGTGACCCCGGCTTTTAACCTGGTTTTAATAACACCAGCATAGTTCACAACATGTATAAATTAAAAATTTAAAAAACCCCCGACAAAAACCTCTAAAAAGTAAACAATAATATGTATTGACACTTTGAGTTTAATTTAAGTAGTAATATTTTGATCCAAGAGTCGTCGCGTAGGGGGACCGCTAAGTTGTGAAGTTATTACTAATTAGTTGTAGTAAAGTAAATCAGTTGTATTCTGTTTTTATTTTATTTACTTAGCGGTCCCCCTACGCGACGACTCTTGGATCAAAATATTACTACTTAAATTAAACTCAAAGTGTCAATACATATTATTGTTTACTTTTTAGAGGTTTTTGTCGGGGGTTTTTTAAATTTTTAATTTAATTTTTATTTCGTGCTTTTTAAACTTTACATAACTATTACATACAATCGAAACTCTACCCCCACATTCATACAAATAGTTTTTGGGACGAAATACGATACTGCGACACAAAATCTAGCCTATTTTGAATCGATCAAGCCTGTGGAAGTTGCTCACCTCCCTTGTTTGAAGCTGCAATTAAATGTGTTATTACTCTAAACTTCAAATCCATGGACCCATGGAAGTTTTTTACTTTTTTAACCGCTGCTTCAGCAGATTCCAGGAGATGCTGCGGCATGAGGTCAAGGTTACCATATTATATCTAACACCTATTCATTGAGACTATTCTAATAATTTCTATTCTAATTCTATTTAAAAGTGTGTGTAACACCTATTTGAAATAAATTGTTTTGAATATTTTTTTTGAGCCCAAACACGATACTTCTACTGAAAGTTTTTGAGGAGTTGGGTATTCTGTAGACTCTAGGAGATGCTGCATCAACAGTTCAAGGTTATCATGGTTTTGCAATATTTTTACATTAACAGGGCACCAAATTTTGAATCGATCAGACCTGTATAAGTTGCCCAGATCCCTTAGTCACCTAGATAAGAGCTGATACCCCTCTAACGGCTGAACAGATCCTTATCGATTATAGCTAAGAACCACCGCAAGGAAACTTGTTTCACGTAAAAAAAAACGCATTAAAATCGGTCCATCCGTTCGAGAGTTGCGATGCCACAGACAAACAGACACAAACACACAGAAATTGGCGTCAAACTTATAACACCCCTCTTTTTGCGTCGGGGGTTTATATAAGAAATCAAAGCGAAGGTTTATCTCAATAATATTTAGTTCACAGTTAGTCATAGTTTCAGGTACGTAGGTATGTCAAAAATTTAACGGATTTTAACAACATCAGCTCACCGTGTTGCCACCATTGCATTGTATGCAGAATCAAATACTGATCAAAACGAGTCCAAACACGACATATCTGCTATTATTTTTTTAAGAGTGTACTAGTGTGCTGGATATCCTGGCCGCAGCATGAGCTCACCGTGTTGCCACCATTGCATTGTATGCAGAATCAAATACTGATCAAAACGAGTCCAAACACGACATATCTGCTATTATTTTTTTAAGAGTGTGCTAGTGTTCTGGATATCCTGGCTGCAGCATCAGACCAAGAGTTCCATAATCCTGCATAGTTATTAAGCATACATGAGTGTTTCAAGTTTTTGGTCACATGTATGTTTGAAAGTAAAGTAAATACACATTAAGAGTCTAAGAACCCTACCGCAGCTAACAAAAGAGCTGATGACCTTGAAACGGCTGAACCGATTTTGATAAAACGTATCTAAGAACCATCGCCAAAAAACCTGCTTGTAAATAAAAAAAACCGCATCCAAATCGGTTAACCCGTTTGAGAGCTACGGTGCCACAGACAGACACACAGACAGACACACATACACACACACAGACACACACACAGACACACACACACACATAGCGGTCAAACTTATAACACCCCTCTTTTTTGCGTCGGGGGTTAAAAATATGAGTAACTAGATTTTGCCAGCGGCTTCGCTCGTGTAAACATAGTTTCTACGACTGTCTTCGAGGGTGCGCAGTGCACTCAAGTGCACTCCATCGCTGTCCGCATAATATTTGTAATATTAAAGGATAATTGAAAACGCTTATCACGTTTAAAACTGAGTTCAATCGCAACAGCAACCAAGGACAATTTTTCTTAATTTTTTGACGTGAAAACGTCTAACAAATCGATGGACGCCGGCTGCACGCACGATAAAGGATGACTCATTGTCCCGTTACGCTCATTGTCCCGTTACGTTATGACGTTTGCACGTTAAACTGTCGTCCGTAAACCGACTTTACAGACAACCAATTTTTTTTTGTTGGATTTCTAAAAAGTATTAAACTGATTTTCATAAAATTTGTAAGGGACCAAGAAGGAGATACAACCTATCAATTAAAAAAAATGGGTAAAATACACAAAAAATACATACAGCCGAATTGACAACCAACCTCTTCCTTTTTGAAGTCGGTTGAAAATAACTTAAACTTGAACTTATTAACTTGTTAACAGCATTAATTTGTTCCGGCCTAAAGATGAGATAGCCAGTTCCCCATTGCGTTGTGTAATCTTAAATCTTGTTAAGCCCGCTTCCATTTTTGACATCATCGTCGCTTGCCATTATGTGAGATGGTGCCAAAGGCTTATCAATAGTGGATTAATAAAAACTAGTCCATTTTTTATGGAAAGTCCAATGTTTTTTTGCTTAGGTCGTATACCTGTATGTTCCATGGGAAAATTTACTAGTTTCGGGAGTAATATTTACAAAAATAATTAAATTAATAATAATAAAAAATTAAGTGTGTGGTTTTATGAAACCACGGTAAAAGTGAAACTTTACACAGGACGAAACGATCATGGCTGCTCTCGCTACGGTACAAAGGAAGAAAAGATCATACCGTCAGACGAAAGCGACCGTCACGCGACACGCAACTCACAGACGAAAAAATTTAAGACGATGTAATAAAAGTTTCACTTTAAAAATGATTTTAATAAAATATTATTATTACATTATATATTTTATCACATATTTTTAATTTTTTTTAAATATATTTATTATGTTTCCATAAATTTTTTTAAAGTTATTTTACCACGAACAATAGAAGTTTAATAAAATTTACACAAAAGTATAGAAGCTCTTTACTGTTTTTCACCATATCAGCCGAAAGACGTCCGCTGCTGGACAAAGGCCTCCCCAAAGGATTTCAACGAATCCCGGTTCTGCGTTGCCCGCATCCAGAAGCTTACCGCGATTCTTCACCAGGTCGTCGGTCCACTGAGTGAGAGGCCTGCCTACGCTACGTCTTCTGGTGCGCGGTCACCAATCAAGAACTTTACTGCCCTAACGGCCATCTGTTCTATGAGCTATGTGCTCCGCCCACTGTCACTTAATTTTAGCGATTCTGTGAGCTATGTCGGTTACCTTGGTTCATCGCCACTACGGGTCGCCTAATTCCTGATTCAATCGCGTAGGGAAACTCAGAGCTTTGTTTAAATATTAATAAATAGTCTTGTGAATTCTGTTTATAGCTCTAGAAAAAGATTTCTGAAATAGGTACCTATATCATCATAAGAATCTGACATATTCTGAATCTTTGGAGAGTTAGGTAAAGTTCGTCCGCTGAATTAGCTGCACCTCTGATAAATTCTGCTCGCCGCTACCGGCTCGCGTCAAACGGTTGCGTCAAATAATTAATTAGTATTCTCCGAACGTACCTTATCCATGAAGATCAACACAAGAAAAAGAGATAGGTACCAGGTGGCATTTTTATGACTAGATAGATATCCAATCCAAGTTAATTCCTGCCATTGTTTACGAACATTACCAGGCCTGTCGCACTCTGCGCTGAGGTATGAAAATGATAGAAAATGTACCCTACTCCGCGCCAAGCCGCGCGGCCCCTTGCAAGATGCAAATTCAGTAGTCAGAAGAGACAAGAGTTACGCGATAGAAAGAGAGGAAACTTGTAGGTGAATATTACTGTAAGTAATTAGCGCTGTGCGACCTGAATTTGCACTTTATTGTGTCGTAGCAAGAGTCGCCATTCGTTCAAATTATTTTGCGGAGTTAACTTTCTTTTACGAAGTAAACAGTCTTTATTCTTTGACATTACCTAGGATTTGTGACACTTAATTTATAAGAGTTGACCACTCATAATGTTGACCGTAGTTGTAACTGTTGTTTGTTAATACATGTGTTTCACAAAAATACTACACAAACTAGATCATAATTTGTCTTCGTTAAAAGAAGTTAATGACAAGTTACCTATTTACACTTATATACAAAACGCTGATAACGGCTAAAATTGACTGAATATGAATTAATTGTTTCCTAACTGCAAAAGTTTTTTTTACGAAAAACATTTTAAAAGCCTGATTATTATGAACTAGCTTTTGTCCGCGGCTTCGCCCACGTGGTCATAGCTTTTATGACTCTTTTTGAGGATGAGTGGTGCGCCAGCCGCAATCAGCTCGCAAGCGTGGACATGAGTTTTCTCCAGGTACCTCAGGAACTGTATCGGGCTATTCGGATTAGCAGTCTTTGTCACTTCCCACCCCCTCAACAAATTCTATACAAAAGAATCACATTAATCTGTTGCTCCGTTGCGACGCCACCGACGTGCGCGAGCGTAGAAAACAGTTGTCCCCAGATCTCTCGGGAAGTATGTCAGGATATACTTATTACTAAATTATATCATTTTCCACCTTATCTCTGTGCTAAAAATCACACCATTCAATTTTTTCGTTACGATTTTAAATAAAACGAACAAAGAGTATTGTTTTAGTTTCCTCGGGAACTGCATCGGGCTATGATAATTTCCACAGATAAAAGGTTGACTATTTCATTCCCAGTGATACACGCTAACTGCATGCCAAATTTCATCAAGATTGGTAGAGGTGTTGAAGTGTGAATAGGTAACAAACAAACAAACACATTTTCACATTTATAATATTAAGTAAGGATTTCTAAATCTTAAATAAAATATAAAGCGTCGGTGGCAAAACGGTTAGGGCCACTACCTCCTGTCCGGAAGGCCGTGGTTAGGATCCTGCCACTTACCAATATCTATACGAATATCGATTTCATACTGGTATGTACGTTTATCCGACGACGCTCTTACGGTGAGAAAACATCGTGAGGAAACCTGCACACGCCTGCGAAGAAATTCGAAGCTTATATGTGAAGTCCGCAATGGGCCCGCGTGATCGTCTAAGGCCAGATCGCCCTAACTAAGGGCAGGTCGAGCCCCTTGGTGGGGGACGTATATAAACTGATATGATGAAAAAACACATATACCTATATTATCAAAAAACTAATTCAAATCATTATGGGTATCAATCTAGTAATAAAATTTCCTAACAATATTAATATGGGTCAAATCCTCGAGTCGTATCAGCTCCAAAGGAGCCCAAGACGCACTTCTCGTTGCCGCGCTGGATGGCAATAGACAACCTTAGCAGCAGGTAGGACCTCACGTCACATCTCCTCTCTCGAAGGCGAAGGCCAATCCCTTTGTGAAGGCAAAGGCATCTGAGGGTTCAGCAGCCGGTTGTCTCACAGACCAGCGGCACAAAGCAGTAATTTGCCTCCAAGACCGAGAACTTATTATGCTTCTTTCTCACCGCAAATTGAGCAGCAGTACCGTACGGGTGAGGAGTGAGGCAGAAAAAGTGGCTTCCCAAAGCAGACGCGTTCCTCTCTGCCATAGCACCTGTTTAAACCCTCCGGCCTTTTGCCATCAGATCGACTAAAGCCTGGCGGCTGCAACAAAGATGGAATATTCCATCTGGCCCAGACCAGTGCCCTCCGAGTGAGGTCATTATGGAATTGGTGACGTGGAAATCTTCACAAACAACGACCGCAACTCAGTGAGTGATGGCCAATTGCCTCCACCGTGGACCCGCAAATACATTTATGAGGTTCACAGATATTGATATTGCAGGCGGAGAGCAACTGCCACACGCAAATAGTCGTCATCAGAAGAGTTCCCGTATCTGTGCCTCCTGATAAAAGATGATAAACTCGATTTATGTGTTTTTTTTTACACGATTGGAATCTGTAAAAAAATACCTATCTGTTCGTCTATGAAACACATCGCTACGTGCCATAGTTCCAGACATAAAAGAAATCCACGCAAAAGTATGAAATAATCTTTTAATGTTTTAATACAACTTAAGCGCGTTTTATTATCCCTGCAGTGCCATCTATTGACATTCTGCTGCCAATATTATAATGTGTGGTATGTGTAGTTAATATGTGGAAAAAAGTACTCTATTCTTATTATTGTAAGTATCAATGGATAATTTCCCACGGGACCTCTTTAGTTTTCCGGGATAAAGAATACTCGACTATACAATGATGATCAAAACACCCCATCCCAATGTAAAGGTTTCATATTGTTACGTTGAGCCATTCTAAAGATAAATTTTTTTGCATTCCTGAAGGAACCCTTAACTTTTTTGGGATTCACAATGTCCCAGTTTTAGTTCGCGATAAGGTTATCAACATGTAAAATTTGATTGTAATAGGTCAAGCCACATATGCGTGGTGACCCATTCTATAAATGAATACTTTTGATTTTCCCACGGGAACTCTTGAATTTTCCGGGATAAAAAGTATCCTATATGTTAACCCGGGCTATAAGGAACCACCATACAAAATTTCATCAAAATCGGCCTGGTAGTTTTTGCGTGATGCGCGAACATACAGACAGACAGACAGACAGAGTTATTATTTTCCAAAAATATTTCATGTACAGACACGGCCCCGTTACAGTTTTATTATATTATAGATTATTAAGTGTATTTGTAATTATCATATTGTATCATTTTATTTTCTGCCTGTTACGTAATCATTTTTGTAAACAATAAACTGTTAAATAAATAAATAAGAATGCTGCTTTAATATTATGATTAAATTCAAATTAAACTGTAAATTATAACGGTAGGCATTAAACGCAACGATGATGATGAACTCCAAAATAATGTAAGAGTATTTAAGTAAAGTTATTTTTTTATTTATTCACAATTGGTAAGCCCTTGGCATCATCTCACCTAATCGTTAGTGACGATGATGCCGAAGATGGAAGCGGGCTTACCAAGATTCGCCATCGCAATGGAGAACTGGATATCTTATCTTCAAGCTGGAACACATCACTGTTGCAACACTGATGTTTGGCGTTTGACTTAGATAAGATGGTGGTAGCTAGCCAGGCAGGCTTAAAAAATGCCCTACCACCAACCAAACCGAGTCTTAAAAGTTAAACCCACCGGGAATCGAACCCGCGACCTTCCGATGTGAAGCGAATAGACTAACTATTACGCCACGGAGGCGGTTAAATTCTGTGCAAATACTAAACCCCGCGTGTATACTTATGTACTTTGTAATTTTTGGAGACGGATTCCACTAACATAGGGCAACCAACTTTTGTCTTAGGCAAATGTTCTCTACATAATATAGGTGTTTGAATTTGGAAGGCAACAACAAAAAAAGAAAATAAAATAGCAAAACCTCCTTTGTCCGTAAATAGCAAACTACTTTTTTAATAAAAACAAAAACACAGAAAACTTTTAATAAAATGCAGCAAAGAAACCCAACGGAGGGGTGTTGAAGTTTCTTTCCCACAAGAATAGAATTGTCAGACCCGTGTCAAAGCAAATGTTTACGCATTATTTGAGACCTTAAAATGTTTCCGTTTTACTTACTTTATATTGTCCGTCAAAAGTTTGCTTTGAACTAAACCAAGTTAAGATTTATACATATCTGGCTATCTAGGCGAACTTTGTACCACCTCACACTACACTACACTACACTACCACTAAACTGCCCTACACTACCACTACCACTACACTACTTTTTGTAGATATTGTAGAAATGTTTAGGTATTTTATTACACCTTGGGTTACATTATTTGAGTTTTAGTGAGGATCCCTAATTTTTTGAAAATATAATATAGCAACCGCGGATAGTGTATCTTCTCAACGGTGAAAGAATTTTTCAAATCGGTCCAGTAGTTTCGGAGCCTATTCAAGTCAAACAAAAAAAACAATAAAATCTTTCCTCTTTATAATATTAGTGTAGATGTACATTATACACTTAATGTCAAGCTGTAACCAAGTTGTTGCAAATATCAGCATCAGCATCAGCATCGGTTTCAATATCAGCATCCACATCAACATCCGCATTAATCGATGCTGATTTTATTGCTGATATTCAGGTCGTGACATGATAGAATAAGTTGGTTGGTTATTTTATATTTAAATATTATGTAGTACCTAACTTATAGGTATCAATTATCAATAACAATTATTATTTTTACATATGTTGCTTAATTCATGAATTGGTACTCATATCTACCTATAAGTTAGGTCAAGCAAGATAATATGTAAAAGGATTAAATGTTTTTGATAATTCAATAAAAGTCACAGACTCATACTTAACTTTCATTTAAAATGCCTAGTAAAATTATCACTTTAACTAATAATTTCGTAGTTGGATATATTTCATTTAAGTAAAATCCATTAAAATTTACATCAGAATCAGATGACATTTATCTTCAAAAATCAGCATCAGCATCCGCTGATATTAAAAAACCTGCATTAGCAGCAACCCTGGTTATAACATAAATACTTAACTATCAGTAATCCAAAATAAATATATTATGATACCAATGTAGAAAGGTAGGAAATAACCTAAATTATTTACTATCTAGGTAGGTACGTATGACGGTGCAAATAACTAATACGTATCTAACTATTTTTAAAATCTAAACTATACAAGTGGTTCGCCCCGAGCTGTAAACTCGCAATGTTTTAAAAATATAATTATATGTGTACATACACTCACTAGCGCTTGCGCAATGTAGGATCCCTTCAGCGCCATCTAATGGTGTGTCGACAATCACAACCCTGTATATCTCGGCAACGCCTTTACCGATTTGGCTTATGTTCGACCTTAAAAAATATTTTTGTCTCATTAATTCGCTTAGGTACCAAATTTCACGATGTTCCGATCAACGATACTCAAGTTATTGTCAAACATACGTTTGTATATACATACAAACGCCGAATCGTTCCAGTAGATTTAGAGAACTCGCATCGTTCTTTCAATAAAACGATATAATTCGTTCGCTTATTTAACTGCAGCTTTGACGACTCAAACAGGCCAAAATCTGTCAAAGAGGCCGCCTTGAGTTCAATAACGCCGCCCGCCGCGCCACCGCCGACGTTATCGGCGTCGCGATTGAACTCTGCGCCGCCCCTTCGTCAGAGTGCAATACGAATGTTAGTATAGTATGTACTAGAGTATGGCTTTATAATATTTGCTTTTAAAATGTACTACGATAGTCCTACAATATGTTTTTTTTTAAGTTCCTAAGGTAAAGGTAACATTTACGTAGGTACCTACTAAAACCTAAACATATGTTCCAAAACATCTTGTCTATCTCTTTATTCCTACAAATACTTATGAAAATTACGCCAATGTTCCCAGACTCCAGATGACAGTTTAAAACGAATGAAGAAATTTTAATTCTCAAGGATTGTCTCAGAGGGTCCGGGTGCATTTCAAATGCAAATGAGTGCATTTTGGTGCAACGACAGTTTACGCTTGCGTTCGCACATAATACTCCTGCACCTGAACTCGAGATTTCAGGTCCCAGTAGTTCCAGCAGTTCCAGCAGTCGTTCAATTTGCACGAAAAACGTTTTAAATAACGCTGAATTTCATTTCATAGAACTATTCTAAGTAGAGCGTTTCTTAAACGCTTTTTAGTTAAATGTTGTTTATTTAAAACGCTTTTGTATCTGAACGCAGCTTGTGGGAATGTAAAAATAAAGCTATAACATTTGACAGGAATCTCCATATTTAAGTAAATATTTTTTTTATTCATAATGGCGTTTTTTATTAGTTTTAGTTTTATTTATTTCACGTTATTAATTCATAATTATACATGTCAGGTCATAATGTAAAATTTTAATAGTGATGTGATCGTAAAAAAACAATACGGAGATTAAACTAACTAAATAACAAAATGTCAAAATAAAGTAGAAAATATATACGGTATTTACAATTTTATGGTAATATATTTATATAAAAATGTCAACATGAAAAACTTGTGAAGAACGAAATACATTTTGGTAAGTCAAGTTACTAAATTTTATAATGTCACAAATAATCTATTTTTCTTCAACAGAATAAAATTAACTTTCCAGCAAGACATTATTTTCAAGTGGCTTTGTGGCCAGTTTGTTTTGTTATTAAAAGAGATTGTTATTAGCTTTTGTTGTTAACAATCCATAAATGTCCCTATGGCTAGGGCATGGATCTCTTACCAAACTGGAGTAGGTCAGGCCAGACTCCACAACGGGGGCCAAGTCCGGGTTGGTGGATTTTGTAGTGATAGTGGCGAACCCCACTGTTAGAAGATTTTCAAGCCGTGCGTGATGCCTATATAGGATTACCAGATGTTTAATTGAAAAGACCTGACAAAAAGCCTGTTTTCTTTTAAAAAGTCCTGACATTTTACTGGAACCGGCGCGCGCGCGGTTTGGAGATGCACAGTCATAGTAATAAAATACCACTTATGAGTTATGACATTCTTTGAGTGCCGACCGGTCACTCGCTGACTAACAATCTGCCATTGAGGCCACTCTTACTCTCCATACAGTGAAAACACCATTCGTTTAAGTCCCTGGGCTGCAACAGTACCTTGATGAAGACCCAAAAACACCTAAATAATTCAAAAACTCCTGACATTTTCAAAGTTCGGCCGCAATCCTGACGGGTACCTAAAATTCCTGACAAGTCAGGACAAATCCTGACGTCTGGTAAGCCAATGCCTATAAGGCATCTGACACGGCCTTATCTAGTGTGTGCACCAAATGCTCAAAGTGCCAACTGCACCTACCTACATAAAAAACTTTATATCTGAGTATTCTACCCACCAAAGAGACACAACTCGCTACGAAAGAAAAGAGATTTTATGTGCATGTGTCGGGCGGACCTATACAAACTATTTGTTACATAGATGGCTGAATCCGACCCCTAGATGAGTTCTGCGTCTGAGAGCTTCCTGGAAGTAATGGCGGGCATTTTTCACTGCGATTATTATTATTGTCCGTGCTACCGGGCTACGTCAGCATATGTATGGGATGAGTTACTGTAGTTTATGAGGTACTATTATGAACTATTAGACAGAAGAAAAAGGAAATTCGCAGGTTTTCCTAATAATGTTGAAAAACGTCAAACCAGCCTTTTCAATGCGAAGTTTTGAAGATATTATTCATAGAAAAAGACTTACTGTATAGAATATTGCTAAACTTAAGTGATAGTAGAGCGTCGGTGCCGTAACGGCTAGGGCCGCCGCCTCCTTTCCGGGAGGTCGTGGTTCGAATCCTGTCACTTACCAATGTGATTTTGAATTTAGATTTCATATGTACGTTTATCCGGCGACGCTCTTACGGTGAAGGAAAACATCATGAGGAAACCTGCACACGCCTGCGGAGAAACTCGCAGGTAGTGTGTGTAGTCGACCAACCCGCACTGGGCCCGCATGGTCGACTAAGGCACGATCGCCCTAATTCAGGGTAGGCTCGAGCCTCTCGGTGGGGACGTATATGAGCTGATATCATCAAGTGATAGTAGGCAGGACACAACATAGCTCGTAGAACAGATGGCCGTTGGGGTAGTAAAGTTCTAGAGTGGTGACAGCGCACTGGAAGACATAGCGTAGATTGGATTCCCACTCGGTGGACTGACAACCTGTTGAAGGTCGCGGGAAGCCACTGGATGCGGGCATTGTAGCCGGTCTTTGTGGAAGTCCTTGAGGGAGGCCTTTGTCCAGCAGTCATAGCTGAAAATTCACTATTTACTATTTGTATATGCTAAGTTTGTATACAATTTTAATAACTTTCTACCTTACCTGGGATAAGGAAAGGAGCTACAAGCATAGTATCCAGTCTTCTTCATCATATAATGTAACCTAGTTTTCCTTAAAAAACAAAAAAATAAAATATTAGCCGAAAGACGTCCACAGCTGGACAAAGGCCGCCCGCTTCCATCTTTGGCATCATCGTCGCATACCTACATAGTTTATTTAACTGGGATCTGGATTATCCATATATTTGGAGAATTCATTAGCTTCACATCAGGAGGTTGCGGGTTCGATTCTCGGCGGAGTTTAACTTTGTTTGATTGATGGAAGAGCATTTTTTGCCTGGCAAGCTACCACCATCTTATCTAAGTCTTGCCGCCAATTATCAATGTCAACAGCATTGATGTGTTCCCGCTTAAAGATGAGATAGCCAGTTCCCCATTGCGTTGGGTAATCTTGGTAACTCCGCTTCCAATTTTGACATCATCGTCGCATACCAAAATTAAACACTGATTCTGAGTCGTTTTTAGATAAAAGAAAATTGTAAATAACAAGAACAAGTTATTTAGCACGCAACTTAACACACCATGACGTGTGAATACAACTGGACTATTATGGCAACACCTAACAGTAAAGTTAAAAATGGAAGTTTTCCCAGAACGAGAGCACACCAGGTGGCGACAGAACCGCATTTTATTGCTTTTGAGTTTTGTTTAGAAAGAGCTGAGGAAACAACTTTGATGTGGCCTAGAGCGGTGCTAGGTCCGGGTGGACATAGGGAAGAGACAGAAAAAACAGATGTGGTACTTTTAAGCTATGACAGTTCAAATAAAGTAAAGGAAATAGTGAGGTAAAATAGTTATTATTGCCCTTTAGTACCTGAATAATACGATCGTGCGTTCAAAATAAAAATAATACACTCAGCATATTTCACTAAAATCTACAAATAACTTACATTTTCTTCTCTTTTCATTAAAATTGTATTTAAATGAGACAGTTTTTTTTATTTTTAGAATTGTTGATTTATTTTTTTATTTTTTACACCTTATACGTACATTAACATGTATATCATGCGAAAATAGAGTTAATTTAGTGAGAACATTTCCGTCAAGGTTAGGATCAAAAGGGCTATGGAATAAAACGATTTTTTTGCGTGGTTTTCAGAATTATATTAATGAATTAGACAGATCATTATAATCTTCTAAGGGTTAACAAATTATAAACCATAAAAGTGCATTTTAATGTAGACCCGTTAAAAATTATGATATTTTCACCCGACTGTCCCAAAGAGGGTAATGTTTTTGGGGTACGTTTATGTATGTTTCTATGGCTGTCTTAGATTTGTATTGATCCTCTGAGTAACACGGGTTACATTTTAAGCAATCGGGTTTTTATTTTTAATTACACTGGTTAGTTATATCTTTATTTACGTCACTATGAAAACTGATTACTATTTTTTTTTACTCCCATCACTTTGAAGACAACTCTCTATTTTACGTAAGACATGCCCTTACTTACAATGGTTTTAATTAATACAAATAAGAAACATTCACAAGACAAGATGAAACGTGCCTTAGATGGCAAATGATGAGATAAATCCGTATCTCACGCACTGCAAAATAAAAACGTAAGAACGTAAAACGTAAGTAAGTAGGTATTTTGAGAATTCGTATTATGTTAATGGACTATAAAATTTTAATTCAAATAAGATACTTTTAAGCTCAGTCACACAGTAAAAAAAAATCCTTACTCAATTTAATCGGTAAAAAAAAATAATTTAAGTAGGTGTCTTTTTTTCAATAAATGTATTAGTTTATACGTATTCCAAATAGCCGGAAGAAAGTACGGTACTACTTTATTAGTACCTGATATTTGAAGAGGGCCCTGGGTTCTGAACATTTTTTTCTAAGAAAACTATGGTCAAATCGGAAAAAAAGAAAAAAACGAGCGAGCCTTACAATAGTCGCATATGAAGTGTAACATGTGACATAATATCTATGAAATTTATGAATTATCAGTTTGTATATTTACGGGCCGGCCCTTCGGATAGTAGGTCATCTTTGCCTTTGGCCTCACCTTAGGTGGCTTGTTCATGTTACCTAAGCCTTCGTGACTTAAAAAACGTTCGCATTTCTTGTTACACTCTCCGTCCCATTTCACTAAATCACTCCCCCAAATTGCAGGAAAGCGAGAAGAAAGATGTTACACCTCAAAATCAGGACCTGTCAAACAACTTGATCAGCTGTTCGGCCAGTCTATTTTTTTCCTCTATGCCAGAGTTGTTTAGAATCACGTGCAGAAGTCCCGTATAAAATATTGGGTGTTGAAAAAGTAACACCAAATAATATACCGATGTAAGAAAAAATAGAACAAATTTCTTGAGGAGCTCTTCTGCTCATGAAACTGAAAAACCTTTAGCGAGTCAGCTGATCGATTTGTATAAGAACTCCAAACATTTTTTGCGAGTTAAGCAAAGTTGTAGAAAAGGTTATTCTGTTTCATAAGTAAAAGCTCCCCTGACAAAATACATATTCTATTTTACCTAACACCTTATATACTTTATAATAAGGTACTTAACATGCTTTCGCAATCATTCCTGTAAGAAAAGGAAGACTTTTTTTAATAGATATTTCTCTTTATATTAACTGCGTTTTTCTTTCTCAGTGCGTAGAAATGTTCTATTTTACCTAACACCTTATATACTTTATAATAAGGTACATAACATGCTCTCGCAATCATTCCTGTAAGCAAAGGAAGACTTTTTTTAGTAGATCTTTCTCGTTATATGAACTGCGTTTTTCTTTCTCAGTGCGTAGGTACAAGTGTGTCCCACGGAAGGACCAGCCCATAAAGATCCTTGTCTCAGTAATAAGGGCACGGACACAGTGTAGTGTAATTGAATACCCCGAGTTTGATTAGTTCAATGTGTAACGATCATTGCGACTACTACCCTACTTCATTGCTGATGCGATCTTTGGATATGGGTTTATCTGATATAAGTCAACTAAATTGTTGTATGAATTGAATTTATTTGGAAATTATTTAAATATTATTATTTTTCTTTAGCTTTATATTAAAAATAGGCTAGTTTAAACAGATTTATGATTTACCCAATATTTAAAACAGATTATCGAGTGTCGACCACGCACGTAGCGTAGGCAGACCTCCCACGCAGAGGACCGCGACGGTCTGGTGAAAGTCGCGGGAAGCCGCTGGATGCGGGCAGCGCAGGATAGGTTGTCGTGGAAATCCTTGGGGGAGGCCTTTGTCTAGCAGTGAACGCTTTTCGGCTGATATGATGATGATGAGGTACAGTAACAGTACCTGGGCGACCAAGCTTTGCTAAAAAGCAAAAAACAAGAGAAATAACAAAAAGATTTGACACCGAACTATAAATCGAACCCATGATCTATGAGGAGGAAGTCCAACGCTATGACCACTTATATCGCTTATCTATATCTGGCGCAGTAAAAAAAATATTATTGCGTGGCAAAGACGATGGGCGTAAAAACTCGGAAAAATGCGTTTTCCCAGATGTGAAACCTAGCTAGATTGATTTTGCGCCTCCAAAAACCCTCAAATAGCAAATTTCATCGGAACCGCTACATCCGTTTTCAAGATCTCAAAATATACAAAGTTACTATTGACTTGCGCCTGTACTCGTACTTCAACCACGTAGTTACGAAAAGTTCGTATTAGTTGTGTTACTACTGAATTGTGGCTGTACTTCTAGACTACGCAGTTACGAAAAGTTACTTTTAACTTTCGGCTATACTGCTAGACTACGCAGTTACAAAAAGTTCATACTAGTTGTGTTACTATTGACTTCAGGCTGTACTTATAGACCACGCAGTTACGAAAAGTTGTTTCAACTGACTATTATACAATATCTTTGAAGTTGACCCCAGAAATAAATGTCCAGTGCAACTTTCGCCAAACATCATGAAAGTAGAAACAGCCTCTCATCTCATTAGATAGCGTAACAGAATGATGTATTCCATAATATGACATCAAAAACCCAGTGATTAACGCACGCAGGTGCGCGCATGCACAACGATCAAAACGAATCAGAAACTCGCAAATATTTAGGTGAGCTCTGGCATCCTGGACATACGCCAACTTTATTGCATTTTACAACCTCCAATGGAAAATAAAATATACACCTAACCATTTACAGAAGCAATTTCATCGACCTAAGGACGAAATTACGACACTTTTCTTTAATGTAAAGAAGTCCACCTATCAATCAAAATGTATCTCTAAACACACAACACAGACTACTGAAAGGATAGACTTCACAAATCAAAATGCGTCGTTATGAACCTGGAACTGTTTTGTCGAGTAACGCGAAACATCCGGCGCGAAGGACCAGAGCACTAATTGCGTCGGTCTCGGGCGTTCGGCGTTCCTGCGCACGCGCCGCCTTTGACGCACGCCGCGCACGCCGACGTGGTTAATTAGGATCAAGATTGATTCATTACTTGGATTGACGATTTGTTGTGGACATGTTTTGTGGTATAGGAATAATAAAAGAAATACGCCACGTGGAAACTGTTTAAGTAAAGCTTTGTTTTTCTTGCCATTGAGGACACAAAAATTAACTGAAGAAGAGAAGACAGTTAAAGATCAAGTGGCTAGATGACGCTGACTATCAGCGCACTCGGTCCGCGTCCCCACCCGTACATTAGATATTGTAAATATTTAAATATCAATAACCTGGTATAATTATGTATTGCCCTTTAATACTATTTTAAGTAAATGAAAGTTTTATGTTTAACTGAGTTTTTTTTTCGTAAATTTCACTTATTTTTATGAAAGATTGACACCGTATAACTCTTATTTTTGTCATTCCATTCCTCGGCTCGTGCCAACAATTCGTTCAATGCTGCAACCCGCATACTATAACCCTTACAAGTATAGATCGCGATCGTCATTGTCCATTTGTCCTCACTGCGTCGTTAACTGCTCTTGAAATATCTTCAGTGAATAGCTTTGTAGAGCTTGACCACACACATTTCTTATCCTTACATTAACCCTGATATTTATTCGATACCTAAATCCATTAAATTTACTAATAATGTATATGAAAAATTTAATCTTCTGAAGAAAATATAAATGGACTTTATTGCGTCTCATTGAATACAAGAGAAAACTTAACTAAAAAAATAATGAACAAAGCAATGGTACGCAAAGGTGCCCTTATCGCTTCAAGCAGGATTTCTGACGAAACTATTTATGACTCCTCCGTTCCTAAAATTAGCAACTCTATTCACCATATTTCAAACATCAAACGAAACAGCTTGGAAATAAAGTTCTTGCCGGCTCGTATTGCAACGTGGCTGTTACGTCAGTCGGTGTGGACGAATCGTGCGAAAATAGTGGTTCTTCATCTTATCAGCTCATTTACGTCCCCACCGAGGGGCTCGAGCCTACCCTGAATTAGGGCGATCAGGCCTTAGTCGACAACGCGGGCCCAGTGCGGGTTGGTCGACTTCACACACAACCTTCGAGTTTCTTCGCAGGTGTGTGCAGGTTTCCTCAAGATGTTTTCCTTCACCGTTAAAGCAATCGGTAAGTCTAATATGTACGTAAGTTTTTTTGAAAAACTCATTGGTACATTGTCCGTCCAGATTTGAACCCGGTACCTCTGGTTAGATGGACCGAGTCGTTACCGGTTGAGCCACCGAAATTGTGGTTAATTCATTATAATTAAAATAAGAAGAATTTTCAAAAAACTAAGACAACAAAATCATTTTATATTGTTTTGTTAAGAAGATCATAAATTATCATAATGTTTTGATTAAAATTGCAGCAGTTCTATGGTTACAACTAGAAAAAAAAGGTGCATTATGATATATTTTTTAGTTCTGTTTATGAAGATAGAATTCGAGGAAATCAGAATCACTTGATTATTGTAAATCTTCATCTTCATCTTATCAGCTCTTTTACGTCCCCACCGAGGGGCTCGAGCCTACCCTGAATTAGGGCGATCAGGCCTTAGTCGACCACGCGGGCCCAGTGCGGGTTGGTCGACTTTACACACAACCTTCGAGTTTCTTCGCAGGTGTGTGCAGGTTTCCTCACGATGTTTTCCTTCACCGTTAAAGCAATCGGTAAGTATGTACGTAAGTTTTTTTTTTTTTTTAAACTCATTGGTACATTGGCCGTCCATAAAAAAAAAGTAAAAGCAAGTCCGTAAAAGCGTCGGTGGCTCAACCGGTAACGACTCGGTCCAAAAGCGTCGGTGGCTCAACCGGTAACGACTCGGTCCATCTAACTAGTGGTACCGGGTTCAAATCTGGACGGCCAATGTACCAATGAGTTTTATTGTAAATAACAATCAATAAATCATGTTAATTACAATACAATTTTTTTCGATAAAAAAATCCTTAATTGAAGTACAAAGTGGTTACGAACTTGCACGGTCGTTGGCGGCGGTATAAGCCTTAAGCAGAAATGACTATGTTTTTCATTGTTTTTGTATATCTTTATTAGATTCAGCTTACTGTAGGTTTAGTTCGAAACATTTTTAAGGGTCAATAATGAATAGTCGAGTACACTATTTCAAATCAGTTAAATCGACTACATTTTTTTTAGTTCTCCTCATATGATGATAAAAAGGATCTCTTATAACATCACTCATGTGTCTGTCTGTCCGTCCGTCTTTCACACCGATTTTTTTCCGAATGTACAGGACGAATAAAGTTAAAATTTTATATAATAATATATGTATAAAATTTGATGACCCAAAGGTAGACGTAGCGTAAATGAACGAATTTTGAGTTTGGGGGCCAAATTGAAAAAAAATAATTTAATGTGTCATGTGACATATTATCAAACTTTGGTTTGTTTGTTATTTTCATAATTAAAAATGCATAGTTTGAAAGACATTGAGAAAAACTTACGAAAATCGAGCATTCCCCCCTTATCTCCGAAACTACATAGCCTAAAATTTTAAAAAGATAATTTTGCTTACAGTTTACAGGAAAATATAAACGAAAATCCTGTCGTAACGTTCTTTTAGAAAACTGACTGGTACATAACCTTCTTCACGCGAGTTCGAATCGCGTTGACCGGTTCTTCTTTACCTCACAAAACCTAAAACGCTGCGATCTGCACAGTTCGTGTGAAAAGACCTTAGCAGTAGAGCTACTGGAACTTTAATTAGTTCATTGACTCGTTGTACAATAAATAATGTCGCCATTCAATTAAGAAACTAACGTTAGCGTTTTGTATGGAATTGTATGAAATCGATGAAGTTTACTTTTAAAGGCTGTGTGGCATTTTAATTTGTGTTTAAGTGTTAACAAAATGATTGCTGAGCAGATTTCAGTTTTTTCATGTGTTTATGTAGGCTCATAAAACTATTTTTGTTAATTACTTTTATATAAATTAGAAAACGAAATAACGAACATCACACAAATATGGTAATCGGCAGTGAAAAATAAATCTTACTATAAGCTGAAACCAATAATGAACGAAAAATACTTGTATTATTGTGAAAAAAACGTTGGTTGCTCGGTATACGAAAAATATGGCACAAAGCGCCCCACGCTTTTTTCACAATAATACTATTGTTTTTCGTTCATTGTTGTTTTCATCTTATATTAAGAATAATTTTTCACTTTTTAGTTAGATGTGCTTTGAAAGAGTGTTTTTTTATTTTTTTTAAACAATATTTATTTTTCAGTTTTTAGTTCAGGATAATGAGATAAGCTTACGAAACTATTGTATTGTCACTGATTCTTGATAAATGTACAATGTTTGAATTAAATCTGTCCGTTTAAAGTGGGTCCAAATCGAGTGCAAAGGAGTCGGTTACAAACATACATACATACAGGTGAAGCTAATATAAGCGTGTTAAAAATGAATCTCTATTTGCCTCGGTCATCGCATCACGCGTGAACGGCCGGACCGATTTCGCTAATTATTTTTTTGTTGAGTTGTCACGAGAAGGTTCTTATGTAGGGTAGGGTAGTGTAGGATAGTGTAGTGTAGGGTAGGGTAAGGTAGAGTAGGGTAGGGTAGGGTAAGGTAGGGTAGGGCAGTGTAGTGTAGTGTAGTGTAGTGTAGTTTAGTGTGGTGTAGGGTAGGGTAGGGTAAGAAATGGTAGGGGGTAGGGTGGAGTAGGGTAGAGTAGTGTAGTGTTGTGTAGTGAAGGGTAGGGTAGGGTGTGTAGTGTAGTGTAAGGTGAATTAATTATGAGATTTTTTGCCCTAATTGACGCTGAAAAACTATGACTTCACGCCTTGCTATTCATTTTTTTTAATATCAAAATGTCGTTTTAGGCAGATGATACAAAGTAACTTAATCGACGAGCCTTATCTTGCTTCTTACCTTCGACTTATCATCATGATGGTAAGTGTAATCATTTAAACTCATGTTGAACTTTTAAGAGGACAAAATATTATGTAATAATCAAAGACAGACACTTGTTCCTTATAGTTTCCGCATATAAAGATATATCATATCAGCTTATATACGTCCCCACCGAGGGGCTCGAGCCTACCCTGAATTAGGGCGAGTGGGCCTTAGTCGACCACGCGGGCCCAGTGCGGGTTGGTTGATTTCACACACAACCTGCGAGTTTCTCCGCAGGCGTGTGCAGGTTTCCTCACGATGTTTTCCTTCACCGTAAGAGCGTCGGATAAACGTACATATATGAAATCTAAATTTGAAATCACATTTGTACGTGGCAGGATTCTAACCACGACTTCCCGGATAGGAGGCGGCGGCCCTAGCCGTTACGCCACCGACGCTGCTATATAATGCTGCTTTTTGCACTATCTACCCCAGCATACTTTATCAAAGATAATATCATCCACCGCGGTGTTTAAGTCCAAGCTCAGGAAATGGCTATCTCATAACCAATTTTATAGCCTTGATGATTTTTTATATTTAAAGATTTAATGTATTTTATTATTATTTATTGTAAAATTGACATTCGCTATTGCGACATTGTTATTAATTTAAAGATTTAATGTATTATTGACATTCGCTATTGCGACATTGTTATGATTGATTATATTTAGATATATTTTTGTGAACTAAATTTCGCAACCTGACCTGCAACACGAAAGTTGTCAATAAAATTATTGTATTGTATTGTATTGTAATATTCTGCCTAAAGGTTTCCTGGTACAAATTGCTACCTAGCAAGGCCGACTATGTTTCTGATTTTTTTTTACTGTTTTTTTCTTCTTTTTGACCGTCCGACTTTTGAACGACCTTGAATATTGACGTTCCCTTTAGACCGACCCGCCATTTTCCAGACTGGCGAAAATGGCAGAAGTTGACAAGAAAATTGACAAATTATGAAAAGTTTTTCTATGTTTTAACCTTGACCTGCGTATGGCGCTAGAAGCCAAGTCCGTATGGATAAAGTCGCGTGTTCGTTACCGGGACCGATGTATCCCAGTTATCATCATATCAGCTCATATACGTCCCCATCGAGGGGCTCTAGCCTACCCTGAATTAGGGCGATCGGACCTTAGTCAACCACGCGGGCCCAGTGCGGGTTGGTCGACTTCACACAAAACCTGCGAGTTTCTTCGAAGGCGTGTGCAGGTTTCCCATGATGTTTTCCTGCACCGTAAGAGCGTCGGATAAACGTACATATGAAATCTAAATTCGAAATCACATTGTTATGTGGCTGGATTCGAACCACGACCTCCTGGACAGGATATGGCGGCTCTAGGCGTTACGCCACCGACGCTCTTATAACTCTTATAACGTTAATATACTTTTAAAGAAAAAAAATATATAACGCTGTTTTTTGCTCTACCTACCCTAGCATACTTTATCAAAGACAATTTCCTACCTTAAGGTTGCCCGGTACAAATTTCGAGGCCGACTATTGTTTCTGTTTTTTTTTACTGTTTTTTTTTCTTCTTTTTGACCGTCAATGCCGACCTCGAATATTGACTTTCCATTTAGACCGACCCGCCATTTTCTAAAATGGCGGAAAATGGCAGAAGTTGACAAGAAAATTGACAAATTACGAAAAGTTTCTTTATGTTTTACCTTGACCTGCGCATGGCGCTAGAAGCGCTATTTAAGAACGACTTAAGTCCATAAATCAATCGAAGACAGTTTCAAAGCAGTTTTAACTATATTTGCATACTTTAGAGCATAAAGTCGCGTGTTCCTTACCGGGATCGATGTATCTCAGTTATAGTCAACGGAAATAACTAATTATTGGGATTGAGGGACCCCATTACTACTCAAGCGGGGTTCCCTACCTCAAAAGGAAAAAGGAACTTTTCGCTGTAAGTCTGTCTGTATGTCAAGACCTTTTTTCTCAGGAACGCGAGGTGGTATCAAGTTGATATTAATATCTAATACTAAGGTAAACTTGTCAAAGCAACAATAAGATACGGCCATTTTACGGCAATTTTTGTCACATATTTTGATATTCGCAAGTAAATCAAAATTATACGGTTCTTTCCGTTGTCTAGAATCATGAAATTTGGCAAAAAAGAAGGTTTCACAGCGCAGGTAAAGGAAATAAACTGTACGGCAGAATGCACTAAACTTTCTCGACAATTTTTTTTCATACAAATATTAAAATAAAAAATAAAATGTTTTTCATGAATTTATATTTCATGATCCAATATATACTTATTCGTAATAAATGTCAATTCCATAGCTCCAACCATTTCTGAGTAAATCGCAAGTTTCAATTTCATTTGTAAGAGAAACATACAAACACGATTTTTCCCAAACCAATGGGATGACCATGTTATAGATAAATTTATGCAACTCCGGCATGCAAAGCTTTATCAAAATCGTTAAAGCCGTTTTTGAGAAAAAAATAATTTCAGTTTTTGTTGTACGGACAGACGCACGCACGCACGGACGCAAGTTTCTCCTTCAATTCGATTGTGATACTAGTTGATACAATTATGTTTGTAGGCTTTCGTACCCAAATGTGTTTTGGTACGGGACCGTCAGTGTGCGAGTCCGACTCACACTTGGCCGGTATTTCGTTTATTTTTTGCAATAAGTACATTGGTTTGTATCAGAGTTCGAAAGGATAATTATCAATGATAATTATCGTGATAATAACAAATGGATAATTATCGGCTGATAATAACAAAAGATTGCGTTCGTGAAAGTGAACTGTATTCGAACTTGTATTTCCGAACTTGCGTCTATCCGAACGCACTAAGTGTCAACGTGCCGCGCCGTGTAGTGGGAATTCCCCTTACAATAAAAATTCAGTTCGGAATTTCGGATTACGGGATTATGCAAAGTTGAGTGAACTTAGTGTCATTGGTTTTTTAAGTTAAATATTGTTTATTGAGTTGGGCTCGGTGCAAAAAATGTAGCAAAGAGATGCAAGGAATACTATATAGAAATTATATATTTTTTTTGTAAGAATAGCCCAAATTATAATGCATTTGTTATGAAAGAATATAGCAAATGAATTTCTTACACTGGTGATAATTATCCGATAATTATCGGGTACCTAATTATCGGATAATTATCAAGCAGCGTAATTATCTTGATTTTTGCGAACCCTGGTTTGTATTGTAATAATAACAAATTCCATGATAAGTGCAGGTAAATTCGGCAGACACAGCAACTTAAACAATATCAGGGTAGACGGTAGCACAATTTAGAAGATCATCCAACTACCCTACGGCAGTTAATATATACGTTATACGTGGTCCCGCACGTGAAACGAGACGAGCAAATGGGCGGTAGTTTAAACTTTCCCCTATACAAAGTGTATGGGAGATGGTGTACGATGATACTGCTGTAGGGTAAGATTTATTATGTGTTTCATGCTTGTATAGTAAACGAGCTGTTGCCCGAGGATTTGCCCGCATGGATATCGAGGGTGCGCGGTGCGCTCGCGATCTTTTTGCAAGCTTTTTATTAGCTTGCCGTGTTAGATAGTTTGTTTGTTTGTTTGGGACAAATCTTGGAAGTTTAATTAGAACCAGTTCTCGGTTTTCGATTGAGCTGAAATTTTGCTTACACGTAAATTTTGGAGCACAATGTAGGTTAGTTAAGTGACGTCATTCTAAATCTAATATGGCGGACTCCCAAAGATGGCGGACCAGTTTTTTTTTAAGAGCTCCCATGGTAAAGGTATCAAATGGAAAGGTTTTTTGAGAAAAATAGGATATAATTAATTAAAATTCTATTTGAAATTAAAATTTGTACCTAAAAGTTTAAAGGTTTCTCGAAAACCATTTTAGCCTTTGTTGATTGTGAAGGTTCATTCTAAATATTGGTGAAAGAATTTATGAAATTGGACGAGTAATTTCGGAGATTACCTTTGATGTTATAAGGATGATGATGACGCGGGTTATAGAACAGGTCGCAAGCATATTAGTGCCTTATTAAATCTTTGTAGTAATTTGTTTCTTAGTAATTGCAATTAACTCGTTCAGGATCTTTCATCATCATCATATCAGCCGACGGACGTCCACTGCTGGACATAGGCCTCCCCAAAGATTTCCATGACGACCAGCTCTGCGCTGCCCGTATCCAGCGGCTACCCGCGACCTTCATCAGGTCATCAGTCCACCTAGTGGAAGGCCTACCTACGCTACGTTTTCCGGTGCGCGGTCGCCACTCGAGAACTTTACTGCCCCAACGGCCATTTGTTCTACGAGCTATTTGGCCCGCCCACTGCCACTTAAGTGGTACAGCATTACTTACAAAGTAGTAAATCCAAATTGTAACTAAAGAAATAACAAACTTCGCTACATCGCAAACTGCACTGACATATTCCAGTTTTCCACATCCACAGCGTACTGGAAAGCCACAGTCTAAATACAGACTGAACGCAAACGGCGCAGGAGTGACGGCACGGGTGTTTGACCAGAGGTGCCGGTTCGAGCCCCGCGGCGGTTACTACGACGGTCCGAAATGTAATGGAATCCCCAAGTTTCGCCAAGTTACGAATTGCTCTGGTTGAATTTAACTTGTTGTGAAGTTCTGAGCATGTTTTATGCCACTTGGTTACCCGTCCATGGTTTTGGTGGAATCGTGACATTTATTTAATTAATTTGTATTACGAGCGTCGGCGGTGTAATGGCTAGGGCCGCCGCCTCCTTTCTGGGAGGTCGTGGTTCGAATCCTGCCACGTACCAATGTGATTTTGAATTAAGATTTCATATGTACGTTTATCCGACGCTCTTACGGTGAAGGAAAAACATCGTGAGGAAACCTGCACACGCCTGCGAAGAAACTCGCAGGTTGTGTGTGAAGTCGACGAACCCTCATTGAGCCCGCGTGGTCGACTAAGGCCCGATGACCCGATCGGCGGGGACGTATATGAGCTGATATGATAAAGCGTAATATTTATTGTTGATTGAAAAGCATGTCGAGAAATTATGCACAGCGTGGCCATACCATTTATTTAATTTGATATACTAGTTTTAAGACCATCGGTGGCGTAACGGCTTCATTTCTAACCTAAATTTTATCCAAATCCGATTAATATTTTTAGAGTAAGAGCCCGGACAGACACAAAAAATGCACACATATACAACAACGCACGCAAGCACACACACATACACACACACGAACAAACACTATTTAAACCAACAAAATCAGCTATTGATATACATTTTAACCATAATCCACCTGCAATCAACTTAGACATATATACAAAAACAGACTTTTTATTACTTTCTGCACTGATACGAGTACAGGTACTTACGTGATTTGTAAAAATATCTTCAACCTGTAAAGGTTGACTTTCGGCAGATTTTTGATGTGTAACATCTTTGCTCTCGCTTTCCTGCAATTTGTGGGACTGATTTCGTGAAATGGGACGGAAATGTGTCCCATGTGTAACAGGAAGTCGCGTTTTTTCAGGCTTTAAAAGCGTGGAAAAGGCAAAGGTATCTATGACCATACAGCCTAGTCTGCCGTATCTTTGCCGTCCTTTTTTCAGGCTTTAAAAGCGCGGAAAAGGCAAAGGTATCTATGACCATACAGCCTAGTCTGCCGTATCTTTGCCGTCCTTTTATAAAGTATTTTGTCACATATTACACATCATATGCGAGTACTGTAGGTCTCGCTCGAATTTTTTTTTGCATGTCTACGTGAAAATCCCGGTTGCATCTTGATAACACGATTACTAGTTCTATAATACGGACTAAAGTTTATAGTGAGTGAGGCGCTTACAGTTAAGGCGATGCATTGGATACCTTAGTTGCAGGGATCTCGATTTTTCTCAGCAATTACAAAACATAAGGAAGTGATATTTTATAACCTGATTCTTCATTTCAATGACTTCATTTTGTCAGTTGCAGAAACACGATTTGTTAAATTTTAAAGTATAAAAAAAATATATCAAAGAAACGCCTTTTAAAACAGAGATTTGCATTCTACAGGCAAACCAGACCGAATAAAACCTCTAAATTTGCTTAGTCGATTATTCTAAACATACACTTCGATATGCCAGTTGGATTAAAAAAAAATATTAAACAGTTTTTAATTGAAACGAAAAAACATTGAAAAAGTGCAATAGTGTGGTTATTTTCTTTACTCTTTACACGTTCAGAAATAAACAGAGGCACTTGTTCTAATCGATGCCTCGCCATAATTCATCAATCAATAGCAAAATATACAGTCGGTACCTTTAAATACCAAATAAATACCAACTAGTGCAGACGCGCACCCTAAGGAATAGGCACAAAAGAAAACCTCATCTTTCATCAACGATCGCACACAAAAGAATGAAAAACGAGGGCCAATCAATTAAAACTCAGGCAATCAGAGCTGCACGGCAGTCTCGGAGGATTTATTAGAATCAGAACCAAACCAGATACTAAATTGCGCTGGCAAAGTGTAGGCTTTCGCAATGGTTTTAAAACATAAAACACAAACACTCTGTCAAAGGTGCCGTTCTGATTTCAATCGTGCCGCCGCCGCGGCGCCGTCGGTGCGGCGGGCGGCACCTTTGACAGTGTTTGTCGGGAGCCGGCAGAGATGCGGTTAAATGAGCTAACAAACTATAAAAAAGATAATATCATGCAAATCGAATAATTTGTCTTTAGTTCACACCGAAAACGTCTGTAGGAGAATCAAAGTAACCGACATAGCTCATAGATTTGCTTTCTTAAGTGGCAGCGGGCGGGGCACATAGCTCGTATAGCAGATAAATGTTTGGGCAGTCAAATTCTCGAGTGGCGACCGCGCACCGGAAGACGTAGTGTAGGCAGTCCTTCACTCGGTGAACTGACGAACTGGTGAATAAATCCTTGGAGGAGGCCTGTGCCCCGTATGTCGCTGATATGATGATGATGAGACACAAAAAAGTTGTAAAAATTAATGACGTAGGGGAAATAAGCATAATAACTGACGACCAACACCCGACTTTTTGTTATGGTTGCAAACTTAATACTAACTAAGTACTGTTCTAGTAATATAAAATCAAAAGATGATTAAATATCAAGGCAAACTTACAAAAAAATGCTGCCTGCTAGACTTCATTACGTAACACAACAGGTAAAAATCAATTTTCCAATCATCAATGTGGAAACACCGAACGATCCAACCAAAAGTGTTGTTAAACATACCTTGTTACAAAAAAGCGATGTCTGCGAGCCGGTGCGGTGCAGTGAAGCAAAAAATGTATTTCGCTGAATTTTACAAATACCCCCTTTTAATTGAACAATCGGTATCGTGCCACTGATCGTGTCAAAGATTATGAGGATCGTAGATGTGACAAACTTACTCTACCAATAAAAAAAATAATGTTAAAGCACTATTTGCTTCTGCAAAGAAAAAAAATGTACGAATTGGAACAAATGAAAGCCTATGCGTTATTCTCCTCGAATGGTTAAAGTATTCAAAAACTAGAAGAAAGGAGTTAGTTACCAAAAATGTATTAGGTATTTGAGTCTGCGTTTATCATCCCCGACTACAAGGTCACTTTCCGGCAGGTGAGATGTAGTCAAACGCCCTTATATTTTTAATTTAAAAAACTGGTTGTCTGTAAAGTCGTACGGAAGATAATTTTACGTGATAACGTGTCACAAGCCGAACGCTTAAGCCAATCGTGCCTCTCTATCGCTTGTTCCGTGCTGTCGCTTGCCCGCACGGCTCAGGCGGGATGTGACAAGGACGTAACACTTTTTCGTGAGTAAAACCGGCGTTCATCGTTTTATAAGACGTTATCACGTCCTCGGCTCAGGCGGGCCGTGACAATGAGGACGTGACAAAGACGTGATACTTTTTCGTGAGTGCAGCCGGCGTTCATCGATTTATAAGACGTTATCACGTCAAAAATATACAAAAAAATCGGTATCTACAGCAGTGGGGAAGTTGTGGTTTGTAACGAAGATGTTAATTGTATCTAGTTTGCTTGATTAAAAAAATATCAAGCACAGTTTTAAGGCTTATTTTTTAATTAGTGTCATATCTCGGTGTCTCATCTAAGCGATTGCGAGTATTAAAGGTGCGCAACGAGGATGGATTCCCCGACAGGTCCCCTTATTGGGGAGAACATTAATTAATAGAAGCCAAATATTGTTCACTGCCGACGGATTAAGGTGAAGACTATAGAAACAAATTTAATTGGAGATATGGACAAAAAGATACGTAATTGGTCTGGCTTGTAAGTAAAATAAAAAAACGTTTGGAAAAATTCAAAAACCTATCTTATAACACTCAATAACTGAATTAATTTCATATAAGTTAACTGAAATTAAAACTGGGGCCGTTTTTCTCATTGTATTTAGCCTGTGACGTCATCACTTTGTAACATTTGAAAAATAAAAAAAAATGTCCAATGGTTAAAATGAAAAAAAATATTCAAACTGAGTTTTTAAATTGTCTACATTTTCATTAAAAAATATCCACCTTTTTTACCAATGCCAATTATGAAATTCATGTTTTTGTTACATTTTCAGTTTAAGGGCTTTAAGGTGACTTGAGGAGTGAAGGAAATACAATAGTAAGAAGTAATTAGTCTCCTTAAAACACAGTGCTCTGAATTAGATACAGTTTCTCGAAATTTTATTAGTAACATCCAAAAAGTCAAAGAAATATGGACAAAATTGGTATAAGTACGGTACAAAAGATCAAGAATATACACGTTTTTTATGAAATTTCTTACCACAGTTACAAATATACTAAGCTTTTGCGCGTGGGTTCACTCGAGTGGACGTCGTTTTTAGACCGTCTTTGAGGGTAAGTGGTGCGCGAGCCGTAAGCGGCTCGCTAGCGTGGACATGAGTTTTCTCCAGATAGCTCAGGAACTATATCAGGCTATTCTGATTAGCAGTCTATGTCACTTCCCACCCCGTCAACCAATTCTGCATCCGACTATGCTATTTTCACGAGATAAAAAGTAGCGTCTGTCCTTTCCAGTGACACAGGCTACCTGCATGCCAAATTTCATCAAGATTGGTCTAAGTGATGAAGGGTGAAAAGCTAACAAACAAACACATTAATATTAGTAAGTACTAGTAAGAATAGTATGATACAACCAAGTATGGTAGGGTGGAATAAGGGAAAAAATAAGTAGGTAAATACTCGTACAGCCTCGTATATTACAGGTTATGTACCTTAGCAGTGCCATCTTGGCTGATCTATGTCACAAGCGTGAAAAGGTAACAAACTAACAAGCAAACAAACACATTTTCAGATTTATAATATTACTATCCGTCCGCCCACGGCTACGCACGCACGTTCTTTTCGATTTTCCCGTGGAAATAAGACTTTATCCCGGGATAAAAAGTAGCCTATATCCTGTTTCAGGACCTAACCTATAAATGTGCCAAGTTTCATCCCAATCCGTCCAGTGGTTGAAGCGTGAAAGAGTAACAAATATCCATACATACATCCTTACATACAAACTTTCACATTTATAATATTATTAGGCAGTAAGGTTATCTTACTCAACGCAAACAAAAGCATAATGTTAAAAAATAAATAAACTTCTATGACAAAAATATTACGAAAAAATATTTTATTGATAATTTAAAGAAACACCCTTCCAAATACAATGTTAAAACATTTCTATACTCTATTATGAACCGGTATAAATGTTTCAATTCCAGGCACAATATTTGTTAAAGCACAAGGATTAGTCCCCTCCGAGGAGAAGGTGGAACTCAATCAGGCGAACCATTCGATCAAACCTTTCAGTGTCTTTGTGCGGCGAAATTGGAAACGAGACGATTTGTGTCAAAAATTATAAGGAAGTACGCACAGATGGTCCCTTTAATTATCACGTAGACTAATTAAACGCGTATTCACAAAATCGTTTCCCATACAAACTTAAAATTACTACTTCTTAAAAATGGATAGGCCGATTCAAATGAAACTTTATACACATAAGCAAGTCACTAAACTCGAGTTTGTAGATAGATTACGTTTTTTTTTTTAAAAAAAAGTATTCTCAATAAATAACTGTGTTTTAAGGTTTTCGTAGTAATTTTAAAATTCGCTAATCGTTTTATAATAAAGTATTTCGAAAATTTAATCTATCCACAAACCAGAATTTCGTGACTTGCTTATGTGTATAAAGTTTCATTTGAATCGGCCTATCCATTTTCAAGAAGTACTTAGTAATTTTAAGTTTGTATGGGGAACCATTGTGTGAATACGTTCTTAAGGTTAACTGAACTTAGAAAATTTATCAAATGACTACAATTCGCCAATATAAATGTGTAAATAGGTAAATCTTGGATCACATGCAGTTTCGTGAGAGTCCTATAACGAGTGTCCAAAACGCTTTAATCAAATCTTTAGCTAAGTTCCTTATCGATAAATTAACTTACCTTGATAAGTTTGTTCTGCAGCTTGGTGACAGCCATTCTCTCCCTCTGTGTCTTTCGTTTCTCTTCCTCCAGCTGAGACTCCAGCTGTTTGATACGTTTCTCCAGAAGTTCCTGAAACAACCAGAATATAGTGCATTACTCTGAAGAAAATCTATCTATCTAGCATTGTTATTTGCCTATATAAGGTCTAACAAAATTAGCTGAAACTTTTTTAACTGGTGCTTCTACCCATGAAACTGAACAACTTTCCACATGAAACCCATAGTCAAATCTCAAAAAAAATTTAAACTTTCCATACTAAGTTGGCTGATCAGCTGATCGAGTTAGTATAGGAGAGCCAAATTTTTTTGCGATTTGACAATGCGTTCCATGGGGAAAGTTGTTCAGTTTCATGGGTAGAAGCACCAGTTAAAACAGTTTTAGCTAATTTTGTTCCACCTTATATAGTAGGTCTGTCTATCTGTCCAACTTTTATAAGGCTGTATTTTGAAACTTAATAGATAACTGGCTGGAATTTGAAAAATGTGAAAACAGCCAAGTATGAGTCGTACTTTCCAACTGAATGAAAAAAAGCATTTTTCTATTGCTCTTATTGATGTTTTTTGTTTGAAATATATCATTTGTTTTTTTAGGTAGGTGTGGTAGTACGGAATCCTCGGTGCGCTAGTCCAACTGGCACTTGTCCGTATTTTTTTGCAATCATTGAGACTGCCTTGTGGTTGCACTTAGAATCAACCGAAGTCGCGTTAAGGACATTATCCATAACTCATTAACCACAATCATGACATTCTGACACTACACGCGATGACAGGAAGATACACTGCATATTGTCACAGAAAAACTTTATCATAATAAGGCATTATCACAATAGCTTTTTGCACATTTCAAAATTAAAAATGTTTATTAAATAATTTTAATGTGTTATACTTTTAGTGGCATATTGTTTTCATGTCCTAATGTAATTACTTGTTTTATATTAATGTTTTTTTTTACATTATTAAGTATTTATAAGTAGTGATTGTTGTTTTAAAATTTTTACAATCTTTGGCAATTTACTATTAATAGGTGCACGATAATAAACATAAAGTAGTAATTACATTACACTGTCAAAGATTGTGATAAATTTGAAACAAACAATTATCACTTAATAATTAAAAAAAATATTACATTATGACATGAAAACAATATGACACGAGACGTAATACATTAAAATTGTTGAATTTGTGATTAGAGAATACAGACACTTGCTTAAAAGTAGTATGGTAGTTTCAACTAAATTATAAAATAATGAACCCATAACTGCACCGATAATAGGCAAAGAAAGTGAATTAAAACAAAAGAAACAGTTACGACTCCGCCCTAAGACCGTTTACTTTCAAAAACGGTCATTAGAAGACGCCATTTTGTTTTTTAATTATTCTCCTCGCGCGCCAAACCGTAATTCACGAGAATTTTCTGCATTTCCGCTTAGAATAACGGTGCTTTTAACTAGGACTTTGAATGCCAACTTCAAGGTTTTTATGATTTGTGTTTTTAATTTATACATTTTTACAGATATTTTTAATAATAACTTTATAACTTACAATTCGCTATTTTTGAAAGATTTTATTAAGCTTGCTATGTTTGTGTGTGTGTATGTATGCTAGTTTGTTTAGGTCAAATCTTGCAAACGATTTTAGAGCGACTTCCAGAAGTCCGATTAAGCTGAAATTTGGTATGAAGCAGTATTACCGGTGACAATAGATCCTTTTCATATTTTGAAGTTGATCTGATGACGAACTATGGAGGTGGAATCAAGGTCCATGAATCGTCTTTTATTTTCAATAGAATTGTAGGAAATATTGTACTCGCCTTTTTTGGAAACGTTGTGTACTTATGTTTACATATTATATAGCACACTGTGCATTTGGCTTTTGAGCATAAAAACTCTTTACAAATAAAAGCTTGTACCTGAAAGTTTTTGGAAAATTTAGTAATTATGAATATGCAAAAATTCCTAATATCGGCTACTTGTATGTAGTTACTTTTTGGCTAAAAATAGATATCAGTAACAACAGCAAACAAATCAATCTACACATTTTTTATTGCTTCTTTAGTGGTGTTTTAATCGAACAACATTCACCTTTAATTTACGTATGCCTAATGTACAGAGGCCAGCACATCAAGCTAGACACTCGTTGTGCGATTCTGATCCATACGCATACGGCATAAGAACCGTACAAAGTGCAAAGTGTTTAACTTGATGTGCTTACCTCTGTACTTGTACAGTTGCAATATTAAATTCTCAATCAAAATTATTACGCAAACAACACATAAAAAACATAAAATTAACAATGCCCATGCCCGTAGCTACAGTTTTAAATAAACTCTCCTTACTCCCTGCATATTTCAAATGCACTGGCAACACAGGGGGGACTTCCGGCTAATGACACTGGATAAACGACGTCACATCCGGTACCGTTTTGCTTGATCGCGCTATTTCCTCAGTGTTAACTTTAGACAAGTTAAATTGAAGGAGCTGTTTGGTAAATGAATAGAATGTCTGTGTGCGTTTTTTTTTCTTTCTTTTTTTGTTGAAATAAATGGATGGAAGATTGGAAAGGATTTTCCTTCGTATTTTTGTATAGATTGTTTACTACTTTTAGGAACTTCAGGCTAGATAGGTACTTGAAGTATATACTAACCAGCTTTTGCCCTCGGCTTTGCCCGCGTGGATGTCGTTTTTCTATGAATGTATTACACTATATTAACCGCCTCCGTGGCGTAATGGTTAAGTCCATTAGCTTCACATCAGGAGGTCGCGAGTTCGATTCTCGGCGGAGACTAACTTTTTAAGACTCGGTTTGGTTGTTGGAAAGGCATTTTGTAATTCATCTTGTCTTATCCAGGTCTTGCCGCCAAAATTCATTGTTTACAATGTTAATGTGTTCCGGCTTGAAGATAAGATAGCCAGTTCTTGGTAAGCCCGCTTACATCTTCGGCATAATCGTAACTTAGCATCAGGTGAGATGATGCTAAGGGCTTAGCGAGGCACAAGCGGATTTAAGCGTAAGGAGCGTAGAAAGCGTTTCGGGAACTGTACATTTTCCCGGGTTAGTTCTACCTGCGGTTTCCTCTAATTATATCCAATTGGATATAATTTTAATTATAACTGTCTATAAGGATGTGTGGTGCGCGAGCCATAAGCAGCTATCGAGTGTGGTTAGCCTTTTTTCAATATCCTTCGGGAACTATGCATTTTTCTGGGACGAAAAGTGTTCTCCGTCCCTTACCATAAATTTAAGTAGTTTTCGAGTAAAAGAGACGGACATACATACCGATAAACAGACGAACAGGTACTTTCAGATTAATAATATTAGTATGGATGATAGTTTGAGAAATGAATCTAATACTAAGTCGTATGTTCTTTATTCTCGACTGTACCTCTCTAGCAATATAAAGAGTAAGGAATATTGTACTTTCCTGTACATGTGACTGTTTTTACCCGACTGCCTAAAAAAGGAGGGTAATATTTATCGAGTGAATGTATGTACCTATGTGTGTGTATGTGACTTAGGCATACTGTATAATTCGTCATTACTCTTATTTACAATTTGCCGTATGGCATTTTGACAATTTGCCTTACTCGGCATGGACCGTTTATATACGGACGAATTATTACAATTTGCCGGGCTCGGCATTTTACAATCTGCGTAACTACAGAATTTTACATTTTGACTGACCTTACATACAGACGAATTATTACAAATTCCCTGAAGCGGCGAACAGTATTTTACATTTTGCCTGACCGTTTACATACGGACGAATTATACAATTTGCCTGACCGTATGTAAATGACTAATCATACAATTTGCCTGCTACGTATGCATGTATGTATGGCTAAGTATGTAGCCTAAACGGTTTGATGGATTTTGAAATGCGGTGTGTCCTTAGAATCGTCTTTATCTGCCGAGTGACTTAGGATACATTTTTACCCTATAGCTAACAAGTAAGGTATATGCAGCCGTGTTTTTAATTTTTAATTAAATTGTATAGGTTATGACGTATTAGTATACTGTCGCGCAACCCGGTCGCTTGCATTCGTCAGTGTTTCATACTTATTCACACAAAGCAATGGGTCGCGTGGCCCGATTTAGAGTAAAAACCGGCCAATTGCGTGTCAGAACCGCATACATAGGGTTCCGCACCATCATACTAGGCGCTAGTTTCTTCAGTTCCGTATTATCATACTAGATAGCGCTAGTTTCTTCATGTTTTAAAAGAACACGTTTTTTATATGGAGACCCCCTTTATTTTTTCACTTTTTCTAATTTTCAGTATTTATTGTTATAGCGGCAACAGAAATACATCATCTGTGAAAATTTCAGCTGTCTAGCTATCACGGTTCATGAACTACAGCCTAGTGACAGACGGAGAGCGAAGTCTTAGTAATACTCAGAGTCAGGTAGCTTAAAGAGTAAAAATCTACGATGTAGAAAACTATTATGATTAATACTCTTTCAAAATTGCTTCCATCGTAGATTTTTACTCTTTAAGCTACCTGACTCTGAGTATTAATCATAATAGTTTTCTAGACGTTTACAATGTCATTGTTCTAAAGCTTCGTTAGCCAAGGCAGAGTTTCCGAACGAAAGCCCACGAACAAAGCCTGGGAATAGATACAGGCTTATAAAGATATAGAATAATAGAAGGAGGGAACCCCAGTAAAGGGCGGGAGAGGCGCCAATAGTCTCTGAATAATATTTGAATGTAGAATGGGAAATGAAACTGTGCTGCTCACTGAAAGGAAATCAGTCAAAGAATAAACAGGTAGGTATTTATAGAAAGGACTTTTTTTTTTATATTCTATTGGTAAGCCCTTGGCATCATCTCACCAGATGGTAAGTGACGATGATGCCGAAGATGGAAGCGGGCTTGCCAAGATTCCCCAACGCAATGGAGAACTAACTATCTTATCTTCATGCCGGAACACATCAATATTTTAACACCGATGTTTGGCGGCAAGACTTGGATAAGATGGTGGTAGCTAGCCAGGCGGGCTTAGAAAATGCCCTACCACCAACCAAACCGAGTCTTACAAGGTGACCCCGCCGGGAATCGAACCCGCGACCTCCTGTGTTAAGCCAGTGAACTTTGCCTCTGAGCTACGGAGGCGGTTGTATTAACGTGGTTGGACACTAAAAGTAAAAGCTCATACTAATTCGCGTTGTGGAAGTAACTAGTATCTCATCTGTGGTAACTAGTATCTCATCTGTGTCTGTGGCGTTGTTAAAAAATAGTACATTACTACAGCGGCCAGCAAGAAGCATTGATGGACGAACGTGTAAAGTACGTAAGTCCATCAATGCCTAGTTGTGGCCAAAGCTTGTATAGTACTTTTCTCAAATAATGTGCGGAAATTAAAACTTCAATAATTACGTTTCAAAATCACTGACGAACAACGGACAATAATAATTTTGCACCTGCCAGTGTTTATTTGTTTTTTTTTCAATAAACAGCGTTCTATTTGCAGTCCGAAATTTAAAAAAAACCTTTGATAAGTTACCTCCTTGGTTGCCTGTTTCTATATCCCTATATGTAAAATATAGTTCCATTTTTAAATTACACGACATATATACGTTAACATAGTAATTTATTTGGCCGCTAAACACGACAGATATGGATTTTCATACAACTTTGGCCGGCCGCTGCTCGCATTTATTTGGCCAGTACAGCAATTTCGATTTATCTCGAAGAAGGTTGTCGAAATAAAGCTCAAATTCAAAGTATGTTTGAGAAAAGGTATTTTGTAATGAAAATTTAGAATTGTTTCGTGAACTGGGGTCTTTAAACTTGATTTATAGGCCCAAAGTAAGTTTTAATTAATCTTAATTTTATATTTAAAATGTATAATATAGGTAGGTATTAATCTAATGACGTTGAACAGGCTATGAACTCAGTATTAAAATAGTGCATTGTATAGGCAAAGCGCCTGACGAACATTGAGAGCAATTACACCAAAAATACCAATATTGGCTGTTTTAGCTGGCAGCAACAAGAATATTTTAATAAAACCATTGGATTTTTATTTTCACTGATTGACTATTGATTTAATAATCAATTAATGGAGGCCGCTGGATGCGGGCAGCACAGTATCGGTCGTCGTTAAAATCCTTGGGGGAGGCATTTGTCCACCAGTGGATATCTCGATTGATATGATGATGATTGGATTTTTTTATTCACTGACAATATTTAAATGTTTTTTTAAAGTTCGTAAACTGGTAATGTCAGGCTCAAACTTTAATTGATAATATTGATGCTTATGAACTGAGACCAGTTGTATTAATTATTTTCAACGTACTTTTAACACTGTAAAATCGAAGTATCTTTGAATAGTTTTAACATTTTCATGTCTAGTAATAAATAAGTTATTTTTGCATTTGGCATAGAGAATTTTAGTATGGAAAATCTATGAAATTTTTGCATTTTTTTGAAGTTGGTCGACTACAATCTTAAATTACTCATTCATCATTAACTAAATAAATAGAGTTTAAAAAAACTAAAAAACACGCTTTTAAAGTACATCAGACTAAAAAGTAAAAAATAATTCTTAATATAGGTTGGAAATAATAATTAACAAAAAATACTAGCGTGGGGCGCTCTGTGCCATATTTTTCGTCTATCGAGCAACCCACAATTTTTCACAATAATACTAGTATTTTTTGTTAATTTTTATTTTCAACTTATATTATGAATTATTTTATACTTTTTAGTCTGATGTACTTTAAAAGCGTGTTTTTTAGTTTTTTTAACTCTTATTTATTTTTAATTTTTTAGTTCAAACTTATGAAATTATTACATTGTCGCTGATTCTTGATAAGCCTACAAAGTTTGAATAAAATCTGTCCGTTTAAAGTGGGTCAAAATCGAGTCCATAGGAGTCGGTTACATACAAACATACAGGTGAAGCTAATAAAAGCGTGAAAGAAAGCGTACTTGCTGTGATAATTTTCCTTTTTAATTGATTGTACACTACATTACTTTTCAGACACCTATACTACTTTATTGATGCCAAGGGCTTACCAATTGTGGACTAAAAAAAACCTCACCACTCCGGGAGTGACGACAGAAGTGAAAACTTTTTCCAGTTTTATAAGTTTTGACCCTCCGAGTGTTCCTGCTTATTGAAACGGTAACAGGTAACAAGTAACGGTAACAGTGTCGCGAGTTCAATGGTATTTTCCCATAACTTTTTACAGTTTAAGTTTTGACCTTCCGAGTGTTCCTGTGTCCGGTAAAGGTAACAAATGACAGGTAACGGTAATAGTGTCGCGAGTTCAATCGTATTTTTCCATCTTAAAAATGCGCAACGCGCCCAAAGAAGTTTTCACTTCAAAAATATTGAGTATAGGAATCAATGATCTTTGCAAACCATCAGTAGTTCCAAAAGACTTATTCAACGATATCACACATAACAGGGTAAGTGAACAAAAAAATAACCCCCACTTTACATGTAGGCGGGTTACCCTAAACTTTTTACTTAGAAATATCTCGAGTGAAATGGGTCACTTTCTTCCCTTGATTAACAATCTAATATTACAGACTTTTGCCATAAATTTACAGGGGTCACAGATGTGTATAACTATACCAGATTTCAGCTTTAAAGCTTTGATAGTGTTTGAGAAACTGTTGTGACATACCGACGACGGACAGATAAACAGACTGACATGGCAAAACTATAAGGGTTCCTAGTTTGACTACGGAATCTTAAAAATATGCGTACTAGTAGTTGAACAAAATATGACTTTTTGGTACAAAATAAAAATGTAACTGTTTTATCGAAAATTTCCTTTGTCTCCTTGTTAGTACGCATGCGTAAACTATAGTTATACATGCATTGTGTGAGAGAAGGGAGTGAAATCTCTTGGAATGATCGCCAAATTAATGGGTCTCTATTGGATATTGATATACTGCTCTATCTTACCCTTGTTGTCATATTAACATGCAGTTTTGTCTTTGTATTTTAGTGAGACGAAATGCTTGGATTTGTTACTCTAGGGATAAAGCATGAAGGAAAAAAAAATGCGACAAACAAACCTAGTACTTTATAGTTACTTTGTTTTGAATTTGACATGTTTTAACCGCCTCCGTGGCGTAATGGTTAGCCCATTCGCTTCACACCAGGAGGTCGCAGGTTCGATTCCCGGTGGGGTCAATTTGTAAGACTCGGTTTGGTTGGTGGTAGGGCATTCTATCTAAGCCCGCCTGGTTAGCTACCACCATCTTATCTAAGCTTGCCGCCAAACATCAGTGTTAACAACATTGATGTGTTCCGACTTGAAGATAAGATAGCCAGTTCTTCATTGCGTTGTGGAATTTTGGTAAGCCCGCTTCCATCTTCGGCATCATCGTCACTTACCATCAGGTGAGATGATGCCAAGTGCTTACCAATTGTGAATAAAAAAAAATGTGAATGACTGATGGATGAGCATCTATCTATTTCTAACGTTCATACGTTATATTCATATTCGGAGATGTATGAAAGAGTCGAAAGAAAATCCCTTCTCCTGTTTCCACCTACCTAAAATCTTTCCCCTAGAAGCTGCCGCATAGGTTTCGATACAAAATAGGTATGACAGCTACTCTTTAACTAAATAGGTATGACAGCTATTACTTTAAGGCGTCGCAATATTTTTTTTTATTTCGTGGGATAAAGACCATTGATTGGAACAGTTGTCTCTGTTTTTTCTTTACGTGTAAAGAGTAAAGAAAATAACCAAACTTTTGCACTTTTTAAATGTTTTTTTTGTTAAGAGTCAATTTTCTGAATGAAAGCATAAAAATAATAAAATTGCTCACTTTGTATTATCATAACTAATATTGTTGTATATTTTATTAAATTTATTCTTCAAAATATTAGTCATATCTAGAGTTGAAAGTAACGGTGGGGTTTTTTCTATTGACCCAAAACTGCTCAATCGTATTTCTAATAGCTTTTGATATTGATTGATTGATGATATTCCTTAATATCATCAACAATAAGGGTTTTTTAAACTTGGGTTTTCTATCGTTTAATAATCATCTGTAATATTACCGCCTTAAAAAACCCCACAGTGAGATGAACGATGTCAATGTGTTTTTTACACAATATGTTTAAATTCATGTATTTAAAGTAAAACGTGTATATGTATGTTACCAACTTAACATATCAGTTTTTGTTCCCAAAATGCACGGAATCCTAATTCTGGGCCAGCTATACCGCGTGTGATTTATTCCCGAATATTTATCTGAGCCATGTTTACAACTGTTTTCGACAGTCGCAAGGATCGTCTCGCACGCAGGTTTGCCGACTTCCAGCCTCCCGAACAAGCCGGCTGTCGAAAAGGCTTTAGTACGATAGACCACATACACGTATACGTTGCGGCAGATTCAATTCAACTCAATTTTGTTTATTTTCTCACCACAAACTTGTCTCTAATTTATACATTTTTCGTTCATTATATTATAACGTAGTTTGTGGGAGACTGGAGCCTAATCTAGGAAAATAAAATTTCCTCTATTTTAGATCTCCAGGCCCTCTCAACGGCTTGTAGGTAAATATATTATTGGTTCGATGTAGCAGACGTTGAGACATTAAAACACATATTTCTAAAATAAAACCAGTGAGGTATATGCACGTTATTAAAATAAAGTAATGTAATGTAAAAAATATATATGTTATAGGCAATGTGTATAATGCAGGCATTCTATACAATACCTAGGAAATATATAGAATGCCGGGGTCGTTCAGGGCAATGTATGAAATGATATTCAATGTTTAAACTATTTTACACTTTACTTAGGAAATGTATAGAATACCTAGGCATTGTATAGAATTCCGGTTGAAGCATAGGTAATGTACGTAATCGAAAAAATACGTCTGCATAGAATAAAGGAGTGCTGCGTATAACCTAACCTAACTTAACCTAACCTAACCTTACGTAAGGTAAACCAAAAATTTAAAATAAAAATGAACTGCTGTTCGTTAGTCTCGCTAAAACTCGAGAACGGCTGGACCGATTTGACTAATTATGGTATTGAATTATTTGTGGAAGTCCAGAGAAGGTTTAAAAGGTGAATAAATACGAAAATGCTCAGAATTTAATAAAAAAAAACAAATATTGCATCCTAGAATAATATAGAACCCTCTCAATGGGAGAGTTTGGCAGAATGCGCAGAATTGTGAATAGGCAAGTGCGCGAGTTCGAGGATCAACGTAAAGCTGACCTTGATACCAAACGCGACCAGTTAAAGGCCCGACCACCTGCGACCATTTCATACAATTACGAGGGTGGCATACTTAAATGCCCTCAGTGCGCGAGGAGTTTCGCTGCGAAGATTGGCTACATAAACCATCTTCGAGCGCACGCGCGGCAAACCGACTAGGAGTCGAAGTGGTCGCCATGACCGAAATCGGTCGGATAGATCATCATCATCATCATCGTAGGGTAGGGTAGTGTAGTGTAGTGTAGTGTATAACCGACTACTATAGACTATAAAGGCTCTTTTGGCTAGAACACAACAAAAACCGGTCAAGTGCGACTCGGGGTCATTCGAACAGGGTTCCGCACCAAAAAGCCATTAATGTTGTCAAACTTTACTTGATTTTTCTGTTCTGTTTTTTTTTTTTTTGTTCCTCCCTCAAGACCCGCATCATTAAGTGACCAACCTGGCAGTTATCAATTTTTTTTTCCAAATCGGTTTATAAATGACGGAGCTCTGAGGCTACAAAGATTTAAAAAAAAAAGAATAGAATTGCCTCCTTTTTGGGAGTCGGTAAGTGTATTTTTAAAGATGAATTTTTAAACGTTTTTCCTGTATTCTATATCAGATACTGACTAACTTCACAAAATATCAATCTTGATTTTTTGATTTAAGTTTGTTATATATTTAATTCGAATGTTGCACCTACTCTTCAAGGTCTTTAGGGTTCTGTACGCAAAGGTGTGGTGGTACGAAACCCTTGGTGCGCGACTCCCACTCGCATTGGGGCATTTTTTTTGATACTGTGAAACAGACACAGGCATTTCGGCGCCGCCCTCCCAAGCCCCTGGCTTCGTCTGTCGCCGCCCTGCATCATTTTTCACGCACTCGATAAATCGCTTCGCCTTGTCGCGATGTCAACTCGGCGGATCGCTTCATTTGGTGTCCGTTCACACTTCCAGTTGTCTGTTGAGGTATTTATACAAGGTTATTCATTTTGACCTGACACCCGTTGGTCCACTTATTGTTCAGGTCAAAGACAAGAACTTTTGTTCTGCCACTTTTTAAGTAAACGGCAAAAAAATACTTTTGAAATTGATCAGATATGTTGATGACAATTGTATGGAGAGTCCAAAAACTTTTGGCTTTTATTTTCAAAGTGTTAGAACAAAAGTAGTTGCTTTTGACCTGAACAATAAGTGGACCAACGGATGTCAGGTCAAAATGAATAACCTTGTATTTTAAATGACTTCAGAAAAGTAGGTTCGATTGTTTGACCAGCAATGGGTCGGTAGCCGCATGTAGGGTGTGGGTTGTTTCAAAATGAGTACCATTCTGATCAAGAAGAGTACTGACTACTGATCAGCATTTTTTGATCCATTTTTTACCAATTTTTACCGAAATAAATACAGATAATAGTTTCAAGCGCGTGTTTACAAAATAAATAAATATTTATCAATTATATTGTTTAATCAAAGTTATTGCAAGTGGAAAATATGCATCAAAATATGCTGATCACTACTCTTCTTGAGGCATTACCTAGATAGGCATTGCAATCATTTCGAAACAACCCACAGACCTACATCAAACAATGGAACTTTTCTTTGACCTGACATCCGTTGGTCCACTTATTGTTCAGGTCAAAGGCAATAACTTTTGTTCTGGCAGTTTGTTAGATAAAAGTTTAAAAAAAATTGAATCTACATACAAACATCAAATATTAAATTGTTTATATTCAATTATGTACCAAATTACGTATATGGGCTGACTTTTAATTAGTTCCTGATAGCAAAGGATATGAATGTACTCGTGATTACAAACAACTTTCCCAAAGAAATTGTATGTCAAATATGAAAAAAAATTTTGGGCCTTTATACATTTTTGCCGATTTGATAACCTGTTATGTAACTATCGAGGACCAATTTTATTTTTCTGATTTAACTTCCAGTTTCTTTGGGAAAGTTGTTTGTAATCACGAGTACATTTATATCCTTTGCTATCAAAAACTAATTAAAAGTCAACCTGTATAGGGTGTATTTTTAACACCGAGCAAACCGTTAAGAAACTGAACAACTTTACCTAAGAAACCCATACCGAATTCGCAATTATTTTTTTGGTCTTTTCATAGGAACCTATCATTCCGATTAGCCAACTTTGTATGGAAAGTCTCTTTCTGCGATTTCAGTATGGGTTTCTTGAGGAAAGTAGGTCAGTTTCATAAGTAGAGCCCACTCTTAACGGCTTGCTCGGTGTTAAAAAAACACCCTATATATGCAGCGCGTCAGCGCGCAAAGGCGGCCTGCATGTACAATTGTACACTAGCCTGAAGTAAGTCGATGATCTTGTGAAATCGTGTTGAAAGGATATCTTATAATAATTAACTGGACTGTCACCGATCATTTACCAGAATTCGTATCATTCTATTCTGTGTTGTCCGAAGGCAGAGATAAAAATAAATACAAATTAATTCGAACAATTCATTTCTCATACTCTGTACGCAGTCCAATCTCTCGACCCCCACGGTCCACCATCGCACTGTATCGGCCCCGTTGTCTCCTCTAGCATTTGTCTACACAACAGGGCTCTATTGTCCCCTAATTATTTTCTGGGGCTTTTTTGGACTTGGTAAGAATAAGTCGTTACGTAATAGAGTGAATTCAACTGACAAAGCTTTGGTAAATCAGGTAAATCATGTTGTTTTTGGATATATTTTATACCAACTTTGTACTAAAAGGCAAATAGACTTATGGCCTCTTGCAAACATACTCAATCAAACCTATTCACCTATCGACACACACGACTTAACCTGTTCATATCCAATTTCAGTAACTCACTTCCCGACCTTTGTTTTCAACACCTAACACCAGAAATTCTAATTAACCCGGCACTTACCGAGTCAATGTGATATTAATTTAAGGCCTCTGGGGGTACATATTACCCAGTTGATGTTGACATGTCGCTGGCCACTCGACCCGGACCAGAGACAATGGAAGATTAACCAGAACGAATTAGAGGGACTCTGTGAAACCTTAAAAGGATGGAGGATGGGGCACAAGTCATAGAATTTACCGTAAAACTCAATTTTGTAAGCTAAACTGTTAGGTGTTCGATTATTAGGAATTAGGTTTTTTAACCTTCACACTTGTGTGAAAGATAGAATTATTTCCTCACAACTTTTTTAACTGCCTCCGTGACGTAATGGTTAAGTCCATTAGGTACACATAAGGAGGTCGTGGGTTCGATTCCCGGCGGAGTCTAACCTTTTTAGACTCTGTTTGTTTGGTGGAAGGTCATTTTCTAAGCCCGCCTTGCTAGCTACCACCCACCATCTTTTCTAAGTCTTGTCGCCAAATATCAATGTTAACAGCATTGAAGTGTTCTGTTTTTAAATATAAGAAAGCCATCTCCCCACTGCGTTGGGGAATCTTGGTAGTCCCGCTTAAAAGTGAAAATGAATCTTCGGCATCATCATCACTTACCTTTAGGTGAAATGATGACAAGGGCCAAGGGCTTCATCGTGTCAGCTCATATACGTCCCCTCGAGTGGCTCGAGCCTACCCTGAATTAGGGCGAACGGGCCTTAGTCGACCACGCGGGCCCAGTGCGGGTTGGTCGATTTCACACACAACCTTCGAGTTTCTTCGCAGGCGTGTGCAGGTGCCAAGGGCTTACCAATTGTGAATTTTAAATAAGTCCCACCAGTGTGACAGAGCAGTATGATGGTAAGTCAGGCGCGGTCATAGCTCACTCCATCATGTAAAAACAAATTTTATGATTAGACAGTGGAATCTCTAGAACTCGAATGTCAGGGGAAATGCAAAAAAAATCGAGTTAACCAGTTTTCGACTTAACAAGAACTTCGAGATACATAAGACTTAACTGCTGAACTGCTCGAATTACAGAGGCGCGATTTCTAAGTGTATATTTCGATTTGTAGAGTTGAATTTGAATAATAATTCAACTTACGTTTTTTATATATATTTTTTACATATTAATGATGTAAACTGTACACTAAAAAAAATCCGTTATCTTCTTTTGATTTAAACAATTTGCAGATTTTTTATCAATTATTTTTTAAAGCTCAAACAACACACTTCTAAATCAGGAAACTCAGCTAGACGCCGTCTTTTGCTAGATAATTTGCTACTTGATTCATATCTTCGCAATATTTCGGCTTCATTCTTAATTATTGTAGACAAAGTGCTTGCTGGCAATCCATATTGAGCTGCGACGACTTTTTTTTTCATGCCACTTTTTACCGCATTGAGAACATCGCTTTTTTCACGTAGAGTCAAAGTCTTTAGTTTCCGCTTTGTACTCATGTTGTTATTAGTTAACAGGCAAAATATGTAATACTGACGGACAAGCTCCGCTTTAAGTAATCGTGTCCTGTGTCGACAAGGAACAAACATCACGTTCACAGCTGTGTTTCTTAGAAAGTTTCATGAATGTATTCATTCATTGCACGTGTACAAGACAAAAACAATAGATTTGAAGCCCTGAACCCGAACATTCATTTTGGATTTTATTGCTATTATTTCGGGGAATTCCAATTAAGACGTCATTATATTTTACTAACTACGACTTACGGAGTCTTCTTTTTGAAATTCGAGTTATAGAGTATAAATATGTATCATCAATACTTCGTAGGGAAATAACATTTTGTTCGAGTTACAAAGTCTAAATAATTCGAGATACCGCGTATTTAGGTGTTCAGCGGAAGGAAATGGCAATTTTTTTCGACTTACTGAGGATTTCGACTTAACGAGGTTCGAGTTATAGAGATTCCACTGTATTTAATTTTGAGCTGAGTTTCTTTTTAATTTTAATAGTAAGCGATGATAGTGTCAAACACAGACAAGGATTTTCGCTGATGCCAAAGGTGGAAATACGGATTTACCAGAAATGAAATGAAATGAAATGAAATGAAATGATCTTTATTCGCCTTGAATTGGGTAACATTACATGGAGGTACTGCATAAAATTAGAGCGCCAATTCAGCCATAAAATATAGCATGCAAACATTATATAACACATTTTAGATAACATTTAATACTATTATTATTCACATATACGAGTAGGTAGGTATCATATTTATTTATAAAACTAGATTTACAATTTATGTTCTAGAAATTCTTGAATTGAATAAAAATTACGCTGAGACAGCCATCTATGCAAGCTAGTTTTAAATTGAGTCAAGGGTAACTCGCTCACATTTGCTGGAAGTCTGTTATAGATTAACCTGCAACCTCAATAGCAATATAGAAACCTCAATAGCAATATCTACCTACACACCTTTAATCAGAACGCCTCAAACTTAAACGTTAATGTTCTTTAGTTTGGTCTTACCTTCTCGCTATGAGATCCATGCCAAAGCTTCCACCTTTCCCCTACACCACACCCAGATCACCATCTACCATCACCTCACCCCTGTCATCCATCATTAGCGGACAATGGCTAATCTTCGAGTAGGGGCTCTCTGTCAGATCGCGATCAAAATTACCGGAGATTAGTATGGCAGCATGTAGCTGATAGAAGATAAGTGGCAATTGTGCCAGGGTTCGGAAATGAAGATGGTTATGTATGAAAAAAGAGGGAGAGGAACGTTATAACTTTTTAAGTTTCTTTCAAGCGATTTCTAAAAAAACTTTTCCACAATTCGACTGAACTGCAGTCGTAGGTTCGATTCTCACTGAGGCCAAAGTATATATATTATAAGTACTAATATACAGTACTGACACTCCATGCCACTCTCTAGATTCCGACCTCACCCTCCCATCACCCAGATTGATTCAGATTGGTTACAGTTTGGTTCTCGAACGTATGGGATTTCACCGTGATTTTATTGACTCGTTACGCCACCAGTAATATAGAAGTCTTGGGCTCCATCATTTTGTTTTTAGAAATGTCATTTCACGACTGTTTGTATGTGTTAGGTTTGACGGCATTTCTAGCGGATCATATGGTGCAACAAGTGAATACAGAATTATTTCGAAAACATAACAGTTTATTTATTGACTTTCATCAAAGAATATTTTTCAAGCGAGTGACAGAACTCAAGGCTCTGTAACAAAACAACACCATAGCAACAATGCCATAGAGTTTTCCATAGCTCAGAATAGCCAAAAAGTATACATTGTATGTCTATTCTTAACAGTATGCAGTGTCCGGGGTGTGCCGAGGCCCAACATTTGTGTGATGAATAGGTTTTATTTTTTTGCTGTTTAAAGTTGCAGGGTATAGCAATATAGAAAATAAGTCAGTTTTAAAAAAGTCGCAAACAATTTTTCGACATTCCATTATCTGCACTGCAATGAATATCTTCACGTCCCAAATACCGCAGTGTCTCTGTGTGTTTCCAGTGATGACTTACGGAACTGAGACATGGTCTCTTACTATGGGCCTAATAAGAAGGCTCAAGGTCACCCAATGTGCAATGGAGCGTGCTATGCTCGGAGTTTCTATGCGTGATCGAGTCAGAAACGAGGAGATCCGTAGGAGAACCAAAGTAACCGACATAGCTCACAGATTAGCAAAACTGAAGGGGCAGTAGGCAGGGCACATAGCTCGTAAACCAGATGGTCGTTGGGGTAGTAAATTTCTCGAGTGGCGACTGCACACCGGAAAACGTAGCGTAGGCAGGCCTCCCATGTGGTGGACTGACGACCTGGCGAAGATCGCAGGAAGCCGCTGTATGCGGGCAGCGCAAGACCGGTCGTCGTGGAAATCCTTTGGACAGGCCTTTGTCCATCAGTGGACGTTTTTCGGCTAATGTCATGATTATAATGACTGCAATGAAAATGAAGTGTTCAAATATTTCCCTTTGTAAAAAAAAATCGTGACGATTTTGAAACGGACTTTATTATTCGGTCATCATATCAGCCGAAGAACGTTCACTGCTGGACATAGGCCTCCCCCAAGGATTTTCACGAAGACCGGTTCTGCGCTGCTCGCATCCAGTGGCTTCCCGCGACCTTCACCAGGTCATCGGTCAACCGAGTCTATTATTCGTTATAAGGTACCTAAGTACGACTAAACGCTTCATGCACCCCGAAATATTTAAGTCGCCTTAGCCGCTGGATGCGGGCAGCGCAGGACCGATCGTCGTGGAAATCCTCGGAGGAGGTCTTTGTTCAGCAGGGGACGTCTTTTAGCTGATACAAAATATCTTTATATTTATTTAAACATTTTTAGTAAATACAATGAATATATCGGTCTCTGGTTCCTATGCCCCTAGTATCTACAGGGAATTTAAGTTTGGAGCTGGATGACCGTGTTTGATGCTTTGTCCCAAACTTTGACCCTATAGTTACGAGGCCAAGTAGATTTATACGAAAACTAAATACTTGAACGTCTTGGAAATATTTTAATTACGTTCAATTTCTTCTCATCAAAATGTCTTCTCATTATTTTTTCACTAACTTTCACTTCCAGAAAAATTTCCCATCTTGAAAGTTCCTTCCCGAAGCCCGAGATTTATTAAAGGCGCTATAAATATAAAAATCTCCACTTGATAACAGCTGTAGTGAGAACTGAAGTGTTTCTCCTTTATTTTTCTTCCCATTGCATCGTTTAGCGGAACGAGTTGCAGTTTGTAGTGGCCATTTTCTTTTTATTTATTTGTTACTTAGCACGTTTTTACACAATGCCGCCGCGCTGGCAAGTATCGTTTGGTTTGCGGTTGAAAATTCATTCTTGTTTCATACCTTTTTTCTCTCGCTTCTCTTTTATTATTTTATATATTTTTGCTCTATTTTCTAATAGAATTTATGGCAATGGAACCAAAAGATGAACAATTAATAGTTTTTTATACCATTGCTCCTCTAAAAAGCTTATTTTATTCACTGAAAACAGTGAATAAAAAGCTCTTTTAATCACTATTTTGGTGTTTTAATTTAGAACACACCAATATATTCGACCTCGTATTTCAGCTATACAACCTCCTTGCGCAAAAAATACTCTATACAAACTGCTACCTTATCCAAAGAATATTTGACAAACTCCTTGTGCAAATAATTCCTCGAGATTTGATTGTTCGATATTTTCGAAAAGGAGTTTAGCATTAGAATAAAAACTGTTTTGTGTTCTTTGCTGCTATTTCATCAGTAAATTAACGCTATTTTGAATACTATAAGATGTACGAACACAAAGAAAATTACTCTTTATTTTTATAATTGTTCCAATTTTAATTAATTATTTAATTATTTTAACATTACATACTTTTATCTTCATTAAATGTCTATTTTCGCTTAAATGTTTCTTTTTCTCGATGTCATGGTATAAAGTATATTGTGCAACTCTTGAATAAAACGGATTTATATCGAGGGCCATAAAAATCACACGCGTCGCTCAGGGTTCTTCCGACAGACGGGCAGACGAACAGACATGGCAAAACTATAAGGGTTGCTTGTTGACTACGGAACCCTAAAAACAGAGTCGACTGAGCCCTCATTACACATTCTTACGGGTATTTATCCTATGATTTTGTAAAAAATATTTTTTTTCGTATACCATAACATATTATATGATTTTACGGTGATATTATTTATATGAGACAAAATGTGCCACGACGAAATCCTAGATCTAGTGGATCAGTTAACTACATATTGGAAAGCTGGATCGTATAAAAAATGTCACAAATACTTCTCCTTTTTTAATTTCTTAAGTAACTGAAATCGAAGAAGCCCAAAGCAAACACACAGGATGTGTTTATTTCGGGCCCCTTTTACTCAACTCTCAATCTATTTATTTTCCCGTTTGCCCCTTATTTTCCATTTGTCCGACGCGATGTCAGCCTTGATTGATGAAGTTTTTAGAAAACCCCTTTTCTGACCTTTTCAATGGTAGTAAAGTGACAATAAATAAGGCAATTACTGAAAATAGCGGTAAGAAGATTGAAAGAGTGGTGATTGATAAGCAAGTATACTATTTTTCATGAGGTACCTACCAACCTACATTTAAGGCGGTAATATTACAGATTTTCGTTATTTTTGACGTCAATTACAGCTAAACGATAGAAAACTCAAGGTTGAAAAAAATACCCTTATTGTTGATAATGTTTCTTAAAGTCAGAAGCTATTAGAAAAACGATTGAGCAGTTTTGGCTGGAAAGAAAAAAAATACAAAGATAGGTCTGCACCGTTACTTTAGACTCTATATATGACTAATATTTGGAAATATAAATTTTAAAAAACATACAACAATATTTGTTATGATAATACTAAGTGAGTAAATGTTATTATTTTTATACTTTCATTGTAGTGTTTGATCGAACCGAAAAACCATTGACAAATTGAAAAAGTGTGGTTATTTTCTTTACTCTTTACACGTAAACAAAAAGGCAGAGACAACTGTTCTAATCAATACCTCGCTTAATTATTTCTCAGCTGAGTTTATTTATTTCGCATTATATTACTTAGGTCATATAAGTAAAAGAAAAGCAGCAAGAAACAAAACAGGCTCCGATGGTTCGGGCATGTATGCAGAAGACCTACTGAATATGTAAGAAACATTGTGACCAATATGAACATGTAGGGGTCCAAAAGAAAAGGAATAACGAATAAAAGGTGGGTCAGACCTAAATTCTTGGAATGAAAGCGCTGATGACGCGTCTAACAGACCGAAGTGGAGAGAGAAGACAACTAACGGAGATTTTACCACTTTGTGTGTGTGTGTGTGTTTGAAAGAGAGAGAGAGAGAGAGAGATAGTACTTCTTGAACGAAAAAATTATGCAATGTTGCATATTTTCTTTGAAGGAAATCGTCATAATTAAGACTATTAAAACTTGAGCTCGTTACTGTGATAAAAAAAGTACCAAGTGCGAGTGGAACTCGCGCACCGAGGGTTTCGTACACAATTATGACAATGATACCTATTCACATTACAAACAAAAGACATCAACGCGAGCGACAGAAACATCCTTTTTATTATCCAGTTCGATTTCCTTAGCGCGAGTACGACTCACACTTGGCTCGTTTTACTTTAGAATTTGTACTACGTCAAGTTTCACGCTTGTGTTTATTACCGTTTTTAAAGAGCTAAATTTAAAATACCTCTAAAATATAATACAATACAATACAAAATTTTTGCATCGCAACTTATAAAGAAAAATACACCTATGAGTATCTATTGTGTTAAGATGGAAGCGGGCTTATCAAGATGCCCAAAGAAATAGGGACTGGCTATCTTATCATCAAGTCGGAACACATCAATGTTGTTAGCATTGATGTTTGGCGGCAAGACTAAATAAAACGGTGGTTGTGAGCCAGGCAGACTTAAAAAATGCCCTTCCACCAACCAAACCGAGTCTTACAAAGTTAGACTCCGCCGGGAATCCAACCCGCGACCTCCTGATGTGAACCTAATGGACTTAACCATTATACCGCGGAGGTAGAGTGGTAAATTCCTTTATCTTTGTATTTTGATTAGGTGTATATGGTTTCAATATAATCGAATGATTTAATAGGGGATCGAACCGCTAGTCATTTGAGTTACTTTTTATGATCTGTCAAAAACGAAATTTTGTTCTAAAAATATTTGAAATACCCTCAAGTGACTTCATAGATTTTAACTATTTTAAGCGTCATTGACAAACTTATTTTGTGAATTTGATCAATTAAAAATTGAAGACGTGATGGAAAAATAAAACAAGTAAGGTTTTTTGAAACTTCAAGACGAGAGTAATATAAGAAAATCATATTTCAGATTTTATTTTTCAACCGACTTCAAAATTGTCAGCAATGCCATCGAACCTAAAACATTTGATACGTAAGTAGCTGTGTACTGGTACCGACCTCAAAAATAAATTTAGGCCCCTAATTTAATTAGTACCCACCTTTGATTTCGTTATTGTTGGTTAATGTTTTGTATTTAAGTCTATTAATATTAATCCATAATTTTAAGTGAATTTCATATTGAAGTCGGTTTTTAGTTTTTTAAACTTTTTTTTTTTTGAAGTCCGATCCCATATTCAAGACATTTTAATAAAAAGTTAAAAAGGAAACGATTATGTATGCTTTTCAAAAAAGTCATATTCAAAAACATACATGAAATACCCTCTCTATCGAATATACAGCGTGTTTGCTATTACACCAAGACTATATATACATGGTGTTCGTTTTGCCTCGTCTGGCGGTTGATGGAGGTACATTTGTTAAGGTACCGCACCTGCACTCCGCGGCCTTGTTCAAGATAAATCGTTTCCGTTACCTAAACCTCCTGTATATGTGGCAGCCATGTTGTAAAAGAATCCTAAACTATCATGTAACGTAATTAACAAATGGCCGTTGAGGCAGTAAAGTTCATGAGTGGTAAACTAACAGTCTGTGTGTCCGTCCATCTGACTCGGTTTTATTAGGAGTTTTTTTGGGTTCCGTAGTTAAACTAGGAACCCTAATAGTTTACCATGTCCGTCTGTCTATCGGTATGTCACAGTTTTTTTTCTCAAAAACATTAACAGCTATCAAATTGAATTTTCGTAAGGTTATACAAATTTATGATTACAAAAATTGGAGTTAAGGAATAAAATGTATAAAAAAATTTTTTTAGAGGTTCTACTTCCCCTACATGTAAAGTGAGGGTGAATTTATAACTTAACGTGTTGGTTATCGTTGAATAAGTCGATCATTATTCAAATAAATGTCGTTAACGATTTTAACCTCTCAAGTGTTAACCGATTTGGACCAATTTTCGATAGGTTGTCAATCAAAATTAAAGCTAGGCTTATACGTTTTTGTTTTTTCGATAAAGTTATTAAGTTTAATTTTATTGTCGTTCACGTATTTTCATAAAAAACTAATTTTGTCCATTTTTTGTTTATTTATAATCAGTAATTAAAAAAACGAAACATGTAAGCCTAGCTTTTGTTCTGACTGACAAAAGTCAAAAATTTTAAAATTCAAAAATTAGTTCAAATCGGTTAACATTTAAGAAGTGAAAATTGTTAACGCCGTTTGTATGAAAAGTCGCAGCTTCACAATCCTCTTAAGTGGTGATATACATTCGAGTTACATCCCCGCCGGCTATACCTCTATTTCAGGACATCGAAAAATTATTGTAAACAGTAGGACATGTAATTAACATAACAGGAAAATTATCAATCATAGTCAAGTAGGCTTTCTCAATTAGGAGTAATAGTCGACCTACCTAAGATGTGCAGTTGGGTTTCTTAAAAGTTCAAAGATTTTTTCCTTTAAATTATTCTGTACCATTTTCAAAAAATACTTTGCTTTTTAAAACATACATTTATTTTTTATAAGATTACGGAACCCTACTTTACGCGTGGTCTGACACGCACTTGGCCACTTTTTTATTCATTAGTTTACAAAGCGGCTAGTTTTTTCGTAAAACGGCCAATTCTACAATTTGACTGTGTATTTTAGTGCTGATAATTGCCCTTTAAATGGGAGCTAGACGGCTTGAGGCACTGTGGCAAATTATGTGACAAAGTAAAAATAAAGTTCAAGATAAACATTTTGGGATTAAACCTTTATCCAAGACACTTGGCTAACTTAGTTACCTATCTCTTTTACACGACTGCCCACAAAAAAGGAGTGTATAGCTTTCGGGTCTTATGTATGTACGTATGTTTCTATAATCCACGATATCTTCTAAACGGCTTGATGGATTTCAGAGTGCGAGGTATTGTTTGATTCGTCTTGATCCCGTGAGTGACAAAATAATACATTTTACCCGACTTTCCAAAAAACAGGTTTAATGTTTTTTTTATTTTTGCAGTCTTGTTTGTATTATTTTTTTGTAAAAAACACAAATAAATAAACGTTAGTCGAATATTAATATACCTATTGCTTTGGTATATCTCTTTAACGATGATACCAATATTTTTTTTCTAAGTTGGTGGTTCAGTGGTCAGCACTCCTGTCTACTGGGCTAAAGGTAGTGGGTTCGATCCCCACTCTGGGCAAACATTCGTGTAATATATAGGTTTGTTTGCTCTGTGTCTGGGTGTGTAATATCTATACAGTGTGTTACAAAATTGGTGTAAGTCCCGTAACTAGGGCTTCTACTTATCATACTAAACAATTTTCTTCAAATACTCCGCCAGGAATCGAACCCGCGACTACCTGCTGTAAAGCTTATGGACGCTACGGATGTGTTTATATATATATATTAATTTGTAACGAGAGGTTGTAACCAATATATATATATACAGGTTGTAACCAAATTGGTGTAAGTCCCGTAACTGCGGCTTCTACTCATCATACTGAACAACTTTCTTTAACTATGGGTCCATAGTCAATTCAAAAAAAATAATTAAAGATCTATACAAAAATGTTTAAAATCGGTCTATATATATGTAGTCTCTGGTTACAAATTAAGATGGGTCAAATGACAATATCCAATTCAAATTATAGAATTGGAAAAAGTATATACAAAAAGTGATAAAAAATCAATTTAATTCAATACAATTTAAGAAATATAACCACTTTTGATGTAAAAAAAATGCAGACCCTGTTTTTGGCACTAATTGCAAAATTTCTCGAAAACAAATAGTTAATATTGAATGAAACCAACACACAAATCGGTGATTTTAAGACCTTTCATTTTAATTGAACTCATTTTTTTAAAACTTATTTGGAAGTGAAGAAAAGTAAGTAATAAAAACATGTAAAAATCGAGAATTGGGCGTTCGGTTTCAACGCAACAGCCGCGCTGAAGCCTGCATTGATTTGAACATAATAATTTTCGAAGAACCTAAAAACTTCTGGGTACAAGCTTTTCGTTGCTTTGCGTTGCAGAGCACTGGGACTCGCCGCTGATGGCGCGCTGGGCGCGCGCGGTACTTAGCAAGCTCCCGTCGCAGTCGCGCCTCGTCGCCTCTAGCCGCTAGACAATTTTAATTTTTGTTATTTCTTCATTTACATTATTATTATGTGATTTTGTTGATAATATGATAATTTGAATTCATATTTTTACTAACATAGTTTTTAAGTGGTTGAACTAACAATTCTATGGATTTTTACAATCTGAAATAAAAATTGACTTGATTTGATTTTGACCCGAACAAACATACATAATGTTACATTGCAATGCAAGTTAAATAAAAGCTTGTAAAATGAATAGACTTACGTTCGATATTATTTTAACGCGTATCAACCTGCTCGGATTGAGTCATCTTAAAGCCTTAATATGTATAAACACCTCCGTAGCGTAATGGTCTATTAGCTTTACATCAGGTGGTCGCAGGTTCGATTCCTGGCTGGCTTATCTTCAGTTTGGTTGGTTGAATGGCATTTTCCAAGCCCGGCCGGCCAGCTAACACCATTTTATCTAAGTCTTGCCACCAAACATCAATGTCAACAACATCATGTATTCCGGCTTGAAGATAAGATACCTAGTTAGTTTACCTACTGTGAATTAAAAAGTTTCCGGTTATGATGTCTAGGGCTTATCAATTCGAGGATTTTAAAAAGAAATATAGTACAGGGAAACCTAGTTTGGGGCCAGATGACATCTGCGATTTATCCCTGAACATATGAACACAATTCGGGTTAAACTCATGTGTTACATTACGCTAAATGGAACTAACAACTAGCTATTTGTCTACTACGAGAATATGAAAATTTGGCTCATCCTGTTATTCGCCTGTTATTCGCCATTAACATAGCCCTAACATGGGTCATTTCACAATACTCAATTAAAATTATTCAAGGACTGCGTAAAGCTATCACTATGGAAAAAGTATAAAATGTACTTTGAAGTAATAAAAAATCTGTTTAATCGATTACAATTATATTATAAATATACTTTTGATGCCAAAAAAATATCCTGTTGATCCTGTTTTTGGTAATTATTCTAGTAAAAAGTTCATCAATTTACCATACAAAATGTAATATTACCAACTTCAAAAATATTTTTGTTTAAAATATACATTTACATTTGAAAAGATTACTGAACCCTACTTTGCTCGAATCCGACTCACACTTGGCCGGTTTTAAGTAGTTATAAGAAGTCCGAATTAGTAAAAAAATTGTTGTATTAAAAGTCCAATGCCGGAAATTGGTGCTTTTTTTGTTGGCGCGGCCATTGATTAAAACTTCTTATTTGGATACAGGATAACGTAACAAAAAAAAACGTAATATGGCATCTATATTGATAAACTCAGTCCGAACTAAGTTAGAAAGGTTATAAGTTAAGTAACACTTTTTTATCACAATTTTTAACCAAAACTTGTTATTTGGATACAGGCGTGACAAAAATGCCTGAGTTGAATTGTAAAAATTTGAAATAACTAGGTTTGGTTAGTGACCGTGTGAAAAAAATATTTTTACTTTTTACTACTAATTTTCATAACTCAGCTCGGACTGAGTTTAGCGATATATATCCTATACTAAGTTTTGTTTGTAACTTTAACGTGTATCCAAATAACAAAGTTTGGTTGATGGCCGCGCCAAGAAAAAAAAGGCACCACCTTCCATATAAAATCCGGCATAGCCCTTTAGCCAACAGTTACAATTTCACTTTGTATGTTTATTTTTTAGTTTTATAGTTCCTTACCTTAACGTAACTTGCATTCTGATGCCTGCACAAACTATAGTTATAATTATTATACATTTCACACACACACTCACACACGATAAACACTAAATTAGAAAATAATGTAGGCTAACCAAACTTTTTAAAAACTGCCAATTGAATAATTAAAACTGGAGAGATACTAACTATTGAATTTTTAAACATAGACATTGTAATAGTAAATTGTTGAACATCGATGCGCCTGCGACATCGTACAGTACCAACTGAGAATGTCTTGAGAGTCAATTCAATTACTAATGCACAGATTAGTTACAGATTCAGAGAGTATAATTTCCTTATATTAGAGCGTCGGTGGCGTAACGGCTAGGGCCGCTACCTCCACCTCCTGTCCGGGAGGTCGTGACTCGAATCCTGCCACGTACCAATGTGTTTTCCAATTTCGATTTCAAATGTACTTTTATCCGATGGTCTTACGGTGAAGGAAAACATCGTGAGGAAACCTGCACACGCCTGCGATGAAACTCGTAGGTTGTGTGTGAAGTCAACCAACGCGCAATGAGCCCGCGAGATCGACTAAAGGCCCCGATTGATTGCCATAATTCAGGGTAGGCTCGAGCCCGTCGGTGGGGACGTATATGAGCTTAATATCATGATGATATTAGATGTTTAATTTGCAAAAATCCTTTCTTGTTGTGAAGATATCAAGGTCAAAACGGGAACTTACTGTCTTTTTTTTAAATTCAATAGTTTTGCCACTGCGTTGACAAGTGAGTCAGTTAATCAGTGGAGCTATCTGTTATAAGCGATTGTGGCGAACATTTCTGTAGCATCGAAATAAATTAACTAGTACTAACACATTTTTCGTTCTTAATAATAATGTACCTACAGAGACTATCGTGTTAGCTACTCTATGTCCGTTGAATTGTGATCTTACAATGTCTCGTTGATTCCCCGTCAATGAGCACTTGTTCGACTCTATCTCATCTCATTGCGCATACGCATAAGACAAATAAACAATGACTACTGATACATTAGCATTACCTATTATTTACTTACATGTAATAAAACTGTAACGCGGGACATGTACATGAAATATTTTTGAAAAATAATAACTGTGGTGGACATTACTAACGTTAAAGAGGCCAAAACAACAAATTTTTGAATTTTTGTCTGTCTGTCTGTATGTTTGCGCATTACGCAAAAACTATCAGACCGATTTTAATGAATTTTTGTATGGTGGTTCCTAATAGCCCGGGTTAACATATAGTATACGTTTACCCCGGAAAATTCAAGAGTTCCCGTGGGAAAATTCAAAACCTCCACGCGAACGGAGTCGTGGGTACAGCTAGTTTATACTAAGTTTGTAAAACTATACTTAAACAAAGTATATAATTATATTACGCGCCGACTACGGAACACTCCGACGACGAGGTAGAGAGTATGTACGAGGACATCTCTACAGCCTTACATAGCACCAGGACCCATTATACCGTTGTTATGGGGGACTTTAACGCGAAACTGGGCAAACGAAGCGATGGTGAGCTGAGAGTGGGGCAATTTGGATATGGAGTAAGAAATGCACGTGGCCAGATGCTGGCCGACTTTATGGAGAGGGAGAGCCTCTTTATGATGAACTCCTTCTTTAAAAAGTCAAAACAGCGGAAGTGGACATGGTTGCATCCCAATGGCGTAACAAAAAACGAGATAGACTTCATCTTGTCGACAAGGAGGCAAATATTCAATGATGTCTCCGTGATCAATTCAGTCAAAACAGGAAGTGATCACCGGATGGTCAGAGGCACATTGAATCTAAATACCAAGCTAGAAAGATGTCGACTGATGAAGTCTACGCTCCGACCAGCGCCCATCCAGCTCCAAAACCCCGAGAGCTTTCAGCTCGAGCTGCACAATCGTTTCGAATGCCTAGAAGACTGCGAGAATGTGGACGATTATAATGACAGGTTCGTGGAAATTGTTCAAACGGTCGGGTCTAAGTTTTTTAAAACTCGCCGTTCGAACAGAACCAAAAAAATCTCCGACTTCACCAGCAACCTCATGGAACAAAGACGCAGACTGGTTTTGCAGTCCTCTGAAGACGCTACTCAGTATCGGCAACTAAACAGGCAGATCTCTAAGTCCCTAACTCGCGATTTACGCCAATATAATACAAATTGTATTAAAGAGGCGATTGAGCACAATAAAGGCTCAAAAGTGTTCGCGAGAGATCTGTCTGTTGGACAAAGCCAACTGACCAAGCTGAAGACTGAGGACGGCAGGACCATATCGTCTAAGACTGAGTTGCTGGAAGAAGTTGAGAAGTTCTATGGACAATTGTACACGACCACACGTTTGCCTGTCAGTGATCTGGCTGAAGACCCAAGAGCCAGACTAACCCGACACTATACCGAAGATATCCCGGACGTCAGCCTGTACGAGATTAGAATGGCTCTCAAACAGCTCAAGAACAACAAGGCACCGGGTGATGATGGAATTACGGCTGAACTTCTGAAAGCAGGTGGATCACCGGTACTAAAAGCTCTTCAAAGTTATTTAATTCCGTTATACTCGAGGGACAAACGCCTAAGGCATGGCACAGAAGTGTGGTCGTGCTTTTCTTCAAAAAGGGCGACAACACCCTGCTGAAGAACTACAGACCCATCTCACTTCTGAGCCATGTCTACAAGCTGTTTTCGAGAGTCATTACGAATCGTCTCGCACGCAGGTTTGACGACTTCCAGCCTCCCGAACAAGCCGGTTTCCGAAAAGGCTTTAGTACCATAGACCACATACATACGCTGCGGCAGATTATACAGAAGACCGAAGAGTACAATCAGCCACTATGCTTGGCGTTTGTGGACTATGAGAAGGCCTTTGATTCAGTCGAAACCTGGGCTGTGCTACAGTCTCTCCAGCGGTGCCAAATTGACCATCGATACATCGAGGTGTTGAAGTGTCTGTATGAAAACGCCACCATGTCGGTTCGCCTCCAAGACCAGAACTCGAAACCTATCCAGTTGCAGCGAGGGGTGAGACAGGGAGACGTTATATCTCCGAAACTGTTCACCGCCGCCCTGGAAGATGTTTTTAAGCTTCTGGACTGGGGTGGACTCGGCATCAATATCAACGGCGAGTACATATCCCACCTCCGATTCGCTGATGATATCGTGGTCATGGCTGAGACTATGGAAGACCTAAGCACAATGCTCGATGGCCTCAGTAAGGTCTCTCAACAAGTGGGTCTTAAAATGAACATGGACAAGACGAAAATAATGTTAAATATCCGTGTCGCACCCACTCCTCTAAAGGTTGGAGACTCTACACTGGAAGTTGTTGACGAATATGTATACCTGGGACAAACAATCCAGTTAGGTAGGTCCAACTTCAAGAAAGAGATCAATCGACGAATCCAACTCGGCTGGGCAGCGTTCGGGAAGCTTCGCAATATCTTCACGTCCCAAATACCGCAGTGTCTCAAGACTAAGGTCTTTGACCAGTGTGTGTTGCCAGTGATGACTTACGGAACTGAGACATGGTCGCTTACTATGGGCCTCATAAGAAGGCTCAAGGTCACCCAAAGGGCAATGGAGCGTGCTATGCTCGGAGTTTCTCTGCGTGATCGAATCAGAAACGAGGAGATCCGCAGGAGAACTAAAGTAACCGACATAGCTCACAGAATCGCTAAACTGAAGTGGCAGTGGGCAGGGCACATAGCTCGTAGAACAGATGGCCGATGGGGCAGTAAAGTTCTCGAGTGGCGACCGCGCACCGGAAAACGTAGCGTAGGCAGGCCTCCCACGCGGTGGACCGATGACCTGGTGAAGGTCGCGGGAAGCCGATGGATGCGGGCAGCGCAGGACCGGTCGTCGTGGAAATCCTTGGGGGAGGCCTTTGTCCAGCAGTGGACGATTTGTGGCTGATATGATGATGATGATAATTATATTAGTGCTAACATACAGTATGGACACTCCCTTCCGCTCTCTAGATTGCAACCTCACCCCCTCGTCACCCATGTTGAAACAGATTGGTTTCAGTTTGGTTCTCGAACGTATTGGATTTCGGTGTGATTTTGTTTGCTCCGTTATTTGTTTTTAGAAATATCATTTCAAAAATCAAAAAAAAAAAAAAACAAAAACAATTTATTTCAAATAGGTGTTTACACACACTTTTAAATAGTCAAAACAGAAAAAAATACAATTAAAATAAAATTACAAATAATGTCATGATTCAGATTACAGTCTCAGGTAATGGTATTTGTTTTAGAATCAACATATATATCTTTGTCATTTACATAATCTATTATTTTATAATATCCTCTAGAGCACAAAACTTTTTTGACATGAGTCTTGAATTTATTCTCTGACAAACTAGTTACATTTTCTGGAATTTTATTGTAGAATCTTATACACTGCCCCACAAATGACTTTTTAACCTTACTCAGTCTCGAAAAGGCTATGTCTATTTTATTTACATTTCTTAAATTCAAATTATGCCTGTCACTGTTTTTAGGAAATAAATGCAAATTCTTACGAACGTACATGATGTTTTCATATATAAATTGACTAGCAACAGTTAAAATATTGATTTCTTTGAACTTATTCTGTAACGAGTCACGTGATCGCATCTGATAGATTGCGCGGATAGCTCTTTTCTGCAGGATGAAAATAGTTTCTATATCAGCCGCATGCCCCCACAGTAATATGCCATAAGACATTATACTATGGAAGTAACTAAAATACACTAGTCTCGCAGTATCTACATCCGTTAACTGTCTTATTTTCTTAACGGCATAAGCAGCTGAACTAAGCCTTCCCGCTAAAGTTTCAATGTGTGGTCCCCATTGAAGTGAAACATCCAAAGTTATACCAAGGAACACCGTGGTATTTACAAATTCTAATTTATTACTGTCTAATATTACACTATTATTGACCTTTTTTACATTTGGCAAACAAAATTTTATACATTTTGTTTTCTTAGCATTTAATAATAAGTTGTTCACAGTGAACCAGTTCAGTATCTTTGAAAGAGTGTTGTTTACTTCGTCAATTTCGTTTTCTTTCCTATTCACTTTAAAAATAAGAGAAGTATCATCCGCAAACAACACAATATTTGACAGATGTTGCACCATAAAAGGCAAATCATTAACGTAAACAAGGAAAAGAAAAGGCCCTAATATGGAACCCTGGGGCACACCCATTTTCACTTTAGATCCAGATGAGTTCGTGCCATTCACTTGTACTTTTTGTATTCTGTTGTCTAAATACGAATTTAAAAGACTGAGAGCCCCTTCCTCTACACCATAATGCTTTAATTTCATAAGTAATGTTTGGTGTTCAACACAATCAAAAGCCTTAGATAAATCACAAAACACTCCAATTGCATTCTGCGATTCCTCGAAGGCATCATATATGTTTCGAATGAGTGCTACTCCTGCATCGGTTGTTGATCGTCCTTTAGTGAAACCGAATTGTTGGTTATGCAGTAGTTTGTTTTCTGTAAAATATTGTAGCATTTGGTTAAGCATAATCTTTTCAAACACTTTACTAAGAACTGGCAGCACAGAAACTGGTCTGTAGTTGCCTGCATCAGTTTTTGAACCAGATTTATATAAAGGTATCACTTTACTAAGCTTCATGAGATCTGGAAAGACGCCACTATCAATGCTAATATTAAAAAGACAAGCTAAATATGGCGCTAAAGTATCAATTACATTACTGATCAAGCTTACCGATAATCCCCAGAGGTCTTCGGTTCTTTTCACTTTAAGAGATTTAAAAGTTTTTACAATAGATTGTGGTTCAATTACTCTGAAGGAGAATTTTTGATCACAATTACTAACATTATCCTTTAGCAGTCTTTGAGCATACATGGGTGATGAGTTTAGGGCTTCAGTAGTCTTAAGTGGAATATTTGTGAAAAAAGTTTCGAATTCTTTGGCTACATCGGCATTCGAACTAATTTTACCTTGATCTGTTTGCAAAACATATTCTTTGTTGCGAGGTTTGACTTTACCTGTTTGTTTGCTAATGATATTCCAAACAGTTTTTATTTTATTATCTGATTTATTTTTCTAGCCAGAAAATTAGATTTTGCTACGTGGCAAACCTGCTTAAAAAATTTTGAATAATTGTTTCACATAATTTGTAAAGTTCTCATCAAAAGTGTAAGTTTTTTTGTCATAAAGGTCAAACAAAGTTTGGCGACTTTTGTATATACCTATAGTAGCCCATTCACTGAATTTAAATTTGATGTTACTGATTGTGGATTTAGACTTAAATATACTTTGGAATTCCCTATCCAGTACTGTAAAAAAATCATTGTAAAAACTGTTGGCTTGCACTTCATTATCAAAATCTGGTATGGGCAGTTTTTCATCTAGCACTGTTTTAAACTTTTCTATTCGATTAGCAGTGACCGGTCTCGTTTGAATTTTTATGTGTTCTGCAGAAATACTTACGGGAAAGCTAGCCATTACTCCGCTATGATCTGACCTCAAACGATTAAAAACCTTTTGATTTAAATAACAGCAATTACAAAATATGTTATCTATACATGTGGCAGAGGTCTTTGTTATTCTTGTGGGTTCCAGAAATACATAATTTAAATCAAATGACTTGAAGAGACATGTAATTCGAGTCGTCAAGGACTTTTTTTCCAACAAATCAACATTGAAATCGCCGCATACTATCACGGATTTACGGCTTTTACTAACGATATTTAATACATCTTCCATTGCCGATTCGAAGCTAACAAAGTTATCGTCATATGGGGGCCTATACACGCAAATAATTATGTGGTTCTCCAGCTCCACACAAGATAATTCCACAGTTTTTTCAATCGAAAGGCCAACAACGTCCTTCCATTCTTTAAACTTTAGAGAATTTTTGGTAAATATAACGGAACCTCCACATTGTAAGGACTTTCGATTGAATGCACTGGCTGTACAATAATTTTCAAAACTAAAAAGCATTTCATGGCCATTTGTATGCATTTGTGTGACTTAACGGTCTATTAATGGTCTTACTTGAAACTCAGGACGTTATCACACTTGCGGTTTGCGAGCGAGTTTGAACTCGCTTTGAAGCGAGCGAAGCTGTAATAACACATAGATAGGTGCAGAATTATTAAAAGAATTTTCTAATATTATTTATGTATGATACATTGCATCTCAAATTGCACTGCCGAAACGTTAAAATTTTAGTTTGAAATTGGCTACATAAAATCAATATAGGGACTTAACCCTACTCGTAATTACAAAACCATTACCGAGTAGGTTTACACAAATACTCACGCAGCACAGACAGACGAGGACTGAGACTTCAAAGGGCTTCCATTTGCAAAATTTGTTTTTCCATTACTCAAATTGGGTTCCGTCGCAGTACGAGACGTGCCAAATTTGTAGGCACTAATCTTGTTTTCAACCGATTATAAAAAAGAAGGAGGTTCTCAATTCGACTATGTGCTTTTGAGCGACGAAGGAAGATAGTATTGTTATGGCAACAAAAATAGAAGTTGAGATTTTGATGGGGATCGGATGTTTTACATTAATAGTCTAAAAGAACTAATTTAGGACGAGAGTGAATAGGCACTATTTGAGCTTGCGTGTTACATCCTCGGCTACATCGGCACTTACCATCAGATGAGGTGCAGCAAAACGCTCCAAATTTTTAATAAAAATTATAATAATCAATACTTTGACCGAACGCTGTCTTGGGAACCCCAGGTTGCCGAAGTCAGCCGGAAAATATTTGGTTCTGTCAGGTCCTTAAACCGTTTGCAGAACTTCCTTCCTACAGCCATAAAAAATATACTAGCACAAACCCTTCTGCTTCCCCTCCTTGATTATGCTGACGTTTGCTATTCTGATCTCACGGGAGTTCTCTATAGCAAACTTGAACGTCTCCAAAACGTTGCCATTAGGTTTATTTTCGGTCTACGTAAATACGACCATGTTTCTGATACAGAAGTAAACTTAAGTGGCTTCCCGTCCGCCGGCGTAGGGACCTACATATCCTTTCCCTTCTATATTCTATCCTGTCCAATCCTAAAACACCCTCTTACCTCAAAGAGTCCTTTCAGTTTCTCTCCTCTACTCATAACCGTACTCTCCGCTCCTCTGACAATCTCTGCCTCTACATTCCTACTCACTCTACTAAATTCTTCGCTCACTCGTTCACTATACAAGCTATCCAGCTTTGGAATTATCTTCCTGTTTCTATCCGACAAGCTCCTTCTCTTAACTCGTTTAAATATCAAGTTAAAAAATACTTCTTATGTCCTCAATCAACGTATTAGCACTATTCCTTGTCTTACTGATCAATATTTATTAGTATATTAGTATATATTTTTATTGTATCTAAGTATAGTTCATATAATTATTTTAATTTTGTATAGTATTTTTATTAGGTACATTTTGTATTATTATTTAGATTTTTTTATTATATTTTTTATATATTATATTATATTTATAGTAAATTGTTCTATTTTCAATATTGTTGCATATGTTTGCTTTGCACAGCCCTTACTTTATTTAATTGTATCCATTCTCTGGGTTGCCTGGAAGAAATTGCTTTAAGCAATAAGGCCGCCTACATTGTACAATTTAAAATTTTACTATTTATTCTGTACTTGTATTTTGTAATTTTTGTAGTTGTACAATAAAGCATATTTGATTGATTGATTGACTGAATAGTAAAAAAAAACTATAAAATAAAAATTGATTGAATGTATGTGTATCTGCCTGTGAGTCTGTGTATCCGTCTGGTGCCTAAGCTACTGGATGGAATGGGTTAATTTGGGTTAAAGTTTTATTATCTTTACATCTTGATCTAGTTTTCCTTCAAACTTATTTTTTTAGGGTTGCCACTATACTTAAAAATCATTTTTTTCTTACGTTACTATAACATAAAAAAAATATATGTTTCGCTATGTATTTGTGAAATAAAGCCAGTCTTCCATTGCTTTGGATATGGTATACTCACTTTATAAGTAAGCCCACTCACACTTTCGCCATCATCTATTGTTTTATTTATTTTATTTTATTTTATTCGGAAAACAAACAGTGATACACTATCTAATTAATTAACTTAAATAACTACTAAGCACCATTTAAATGTTTTTAAATTTAAATTTGTCACTAATAATCAGAAGAGATGGTGCCAAAAAGATATGGAAATAAAAAACCGACCAAGTGCGAGTCAGAACTGCACACCTAGGGTTCCGTACTGTAAAGATCGTATAGCTTTGCGTTCACCTCCTTTGCAATCGTGCTATCAGCGGGTCGTAATAAAAAGCTAAGTTTAAATAATTACATAATTCAAACTAGTAGGTCTTTCGAAAGCTTTTCTGGAACAGTTGAGTCGCATTCCATTCGTGACCGCATACAGGGCAGAGGTCCCTTTTCTGAGTGTGATTTTCATAACAAGGGTGCAACATTAGGTAGATCGAGTAATCTCAATCTAATAATCAGCCAGCCGGCGGAACCCTATTACTGATCCTACTAATATTATAAACGCGAAAGTTTGTAAGTATGTATGGATATATGGATGTATGTTTGTTACTCTTTCACGCAAAAACTACTGAAGGGATCGGAATAAAATTTGGTAGGTTGACAGATTAGGACTTGGATTAACACATGAGCCGCTTGCGACTCGCGCAGTGCGCACCCTTGAAAAGTCATAGAAACGTAGTCCACGCGGGTGAAGCCGCGGGAAATAGCTAGTGTGAAATAAAGAGTGCTCTACATCTTACTTCACAACTTAGAACCTGTTTTATCAATCATCATCTGAGCTTACTCTCCCTGACGACTCATTGGTGCGTCATAGTATTATCATACTAGATGGCGCTAGTTTCTTCAGTTCCGTACTAGATGGCGCCAGTTTCTTCACGTTAAAAAAAACACGTTGTTTGTATGGAAACTTTCACTTTTTCAAACTTTTAGTATTTGTTGTTATAGCGGCAACAGAAATACATCATCTGTGAAATTTTAACTGTCTAGCTATCACGGTTCATGAATTACAGCCTGGTGACAGACTGACAGACGGACGGACAGCGAAGTCTTAGTGATGGGGTCCCCTTTTTACTCTTTGGGTACGGAACCCTAAAAACCGACCAAGTGCGAGTCGGACTAGCAATCTAAGGGTTCCGTTCTACTACAACTCTCCACACAACTACATAGCATAATAACAATAAGACCTATTCCCATTACAAACAAAAGACATCAACGCGAGCGACAAAAATATACTTTATTTGTCGTTCACTTCGGACTCCTTAGCACGAGTATGTGATTTTAATTGTATTGTATTTTTTTGTACGACTATGTAGTACTATTGTAGTACTATTATCGCATAAAGTTTCACGCTTGTATATATTACCGTTTTTACGATAGATCTAAATCAAATAATTTTAAAAACCTATGAGTGGTATGACTAGGAAGCTCCTGAAACTCGGGAGACTCCAGCTCCGCAAGGTAACAACAACCATTACTGGTGACGGTTATTTTAACAAACATCTTTTTACCCTGGGGAATACAGACAGTCCGCTGTGCCGCGCGTGCATGGCGGCCGAGGAGACAGCCGACCACATCCTTCTGGACTGCGGAGAGGTGGCGGCGTACAGGGCCGAGCATCTTGGAAACCTGAGGACACTCCCGGAAGTCGTCAGCAACCTGCGGGGGCTGCTGGGCTTCCTGGTGGAACTGGTCTGGCAGTGAAGTCAGCCGCCACGAAAAATGGACGCACTAAACGGCTGGTTGCGGAAACCAGCCCGATCGTACAAGTACAAGTACCTACAAGTAAAACCTATGAAAAACACGTTTTTGGTATTGTTTTTTCACTTTTTCACGTTTTTAGTATTTGTTATCATAGCGGTAACAGAAATATACATTCTGTAAAAATTTCAACTTTCTACCTATTACGGTTCATGAAATACAGCCCGCTAGCAGACGGACAGACAAACGGACAGACATGCCCTTCCGTATATCTACCAGATACGCTTAACTACCAGGTTTATGATATAGCGTCCCCACTCACTGACAGCTAGGTCACATAGTGAGACAGACAGACAAACGGACAGACAGCGGAGGCTTAGTAATAGTAATAGGGTCCCATTGGCCATCCGTTGGGTGTACGGAACCCTAAAAAAGAAAAAAAAATGTAGCTCCGGCCGAAACTTAACCTGTGTATCGCCAAGCCCAAAAACAGTGTTTTTATTTTATTTTATGGACTTCCCATTTATTGTTTAGTTTGTTGTGTCTTTTATTTTTTTGGCTTAACTTTTGACATACAAGTCGAATAGAGAATCCACTTGAACCGCGGCCAGTTAAATCAGATTCCGTAGTAAAATATTCCTATAGTTTTTTGAAATGGCTGAAATACTATATTTTTACGTTTTCAACCCCGATGGCTCCGCCATTTTGAAATATATCCATATTATAATTACCGAAGCGACTCACAAAATTTAACGAGAATCGGATGAGACATTCGACCTGTAGAGGAGACACCGGACATAATATTACGAAAGCATTTTTGCCCAAGCTAAAACGAAGACGCTTCGCGCTCGCTCGGTCAAAAAAGCGTATCCTGGATTGCCCGTGTACCCGTGTATTTAAAAAACTAAAAACCGACTTCAAAAAGAAATTCACTCAAAAGTATGAAATAATATCTTTATATATAAAATTCTCGTGTCACAGTGTTAGTTGCCATACTCCTCCGAAACGGCTGAACGGATTTCCATGAAATTTTCAGTGTATATTCGGTAGGTCTGAGAATAGGTACAGAAATAATTTCACCGGCATCTGCGCGGGCGAAGCCGCGGGAAACAGCTAGTTTTTTACATATAAATACACGAAATTAACCAACAATAACGAAATCAAACGTAGGTACGAATCAAATTAGGGACCTACAATTTTTTTGTGGTCGATACCAGCACACAGCTACTTACCGATCAAGTGTTTAAGATTCGATAGTTTTGCTAGCACCGACCTCAAAAAATTCAATGATCAATGTAAGCCTTTGGCCTAGAGATGGGTCTAGATTTTAAATGAACCGGGTCCAGATCGACATCCCGCCCGGTGGATTGCATAGTTTCCTAGTTTCCTAACATAAAATCCCGTAGGCACGCCACTGTCACTATTAAACCTCTCCCACATTTTTCAATTAAAACTTCAGCCTTTCGACTATATGAAACCTCCAAAAACTGTCCGTCCTGTTGGGCGCTGGCTCGTAGCCAGAACTGCGTCGTAACAGAATTAATTACTGCCAACAGATGGCGCTGATCACCAGGTGAACCGCGTATATCATGGCTACCAGGAACCAGGCATTTTGTGGAGGGAAAACTGAAACCTATGGATGTACCGGGTTCTCGATAATGGCTGTCTGTCCTGTAGTAATTTTTAGGGTTTCGTACATAAAAAAGGAACCCTTATAGAATCACTTCGTTGAACGTCTGTTTGTCTGTCAAGACCGTTTTTTTAAGGAAACCGTGGAGGTATGAAGTTGAAATTAATACCTACATAAGGCTACGGTTTCTTGAAACTGTAAATGCGTAGTTGCATGCTCAGTTGTTTTAAAGTCAATTCACGGATAGTGAAGTTTATTATCCTAACAATAAATTTACTCACACCAGACTTAGATGTAAAACAATCAACCGTCAGTCATTGAATAATAAAGCAACTAATATGCAATCACAAGTGGATGAAACAAAATAAAACAAAAAAGAGTACGCAAACACCAAGGGCCAGGCAATCTGTTAAATGACAGTTATCTGCGTGATTGATTGCATTTTGCATGTTAAAAAAGCCTGCAAAAATCTATTAGGGCCTCCATTTATGCAATGCATAGCAATAGGCAAAACAAAAGCTGCTGTTAATACATACTATGTTGTGTCAAAGGGATGACGACAGCATCAGAAATAAATTATGAACTCTTGATCAGTTTGACGCGAGTCGGCAGCGGCGAGCGGCATTTATCAAAAGATGCAGCTAATTCAGCAAACGAACTTTACCATCTAATTATGGTACTATGGAACTGAATGCATATGTGTAGCTGATGATTGATCAAGCTACACTCAGAAAAGTTATGTCCAATGATGGCCGCCATTTGACTGAAATAATTCAGACTGTAATAAAACTCGGCCGAGTACGAGTCGGACTCGCGATAGAGGGTTCTGTACAACCACACCTCTCCACACAATAACAATAATGATAGCTATTCATTTCAAACGACTTCAACAAGAGCTACAGAAAAAAATTGCGCTAGTACGAATCACACTTGGCCAGTTTTATTGTTGTTTTACTTTAGGATTATTTATAGTCACACCAGATTTCACCCGTAAATAAATTACTGTTTTTACGATAGAGAAAAAACAAACACTTTTCTTGTTTAAGGGCTTTCCTTGTATGATGGTATTAAATCATTTCTTCACGGCCGGCGGTGGTTACTTTTGGTGATTACCGATTTTTAAATGTTCATCTAATCTCTCAAAGATTTGTTAGATGAGTTTCCCAAACGCAGTTATTCCTTGCAGAGAGTGACAAATAAATAATGTTTAATTTTTTTTATATATTTTATCTACCGATTTTTTTTCATTAAAAGAATGGTAGCCACCGTGAAGAAAAGAGTTAAGTGACTATGATGCCGAAGATGGAAGCAACATTCCCCAATGAAATGTAGATTTGGCGGCTTATCTTCAAGCCGGAACACATCAACTCTGCAAACATTTGTGTTTTGGCGGCAGACTTAAACAAGATGGTGTTAGCTGGCCAGGCGGGCTTAGAAAACGCCCTAGCACCAACAGAACTGGAGTCTTTAAAATTAAGACGCCTCTGGGAATCGAACCCGCTACTTTCTGGTGTGAAACGAATAAACTAAACATTACACCACGGAGGTCGAACAGATTCATGAAATCGAGATTACTTCACCCTATCAAAGCTGTTATTATTTAATATCCAACTAAGTATCTAGGTAAATGAAAAATTAATAGCCGCATGTATGAAACGGCTCTACCGATTTGGCTGATTTTTACCCGACTGCCTCAGAAGGAGGGTTTTCTTTTTTGAGTGAATGGTATCGAGTGTATCTTACCATCAGGTGAGGTGCAGGAAAACGCACTCAATTTTTTTATTCTAAAAAAGGGTATGTTTGTGTGTATGTTTGTAGTATGTATAATATGTAGATTTCTATGTTCCCCGCTACAGCCTGAACGGCTTGAAGGATTTTAACGTAAGAGGTATCGTTGGATTCGTCTTGATCCAGTGAGTGACAAAGGATACATTTTTACCCGACTGGCCAAAAACAGGGGTTATGTTTATTTATTTACACTTATAGTACACCAAAGCAATTACGCAGTTGGGTTTTTATTTTTTAATGATTTCCTAAAGTTATTACTGTGTACGTAATTGTATTAAACTTTGTATAAAGCGCAAGCCGCTGCGGCTCGCACATCCTGAATATCCACGGGGGTGCAGCCACCGACAACAACTTATTTTATTTATAAAACTCAGACAAATAAAGTGCTAAATCACTAAAATTATAACATGCAATAACCAATAGGTAGATACTGGATGAACAGAGGATATTATCGTTAGAGCTTAGGACACGGACGTAGTAATTACAGAACGTGCCTTTATATAGTCTCGTCCACGTCTAGGAATGGCGTATGACCTGCAGTGGCTTGAACGGCCTGTAATCCTGCGTCTGCCCTGTTAAATTAAACCCTGTCTATGATGTGATATTGCTTTGTGGCACGAATCCAAGGCGTTTACCGTGTTCGTAACGCTTTAGTACACCCAGAAGAAGGGAGGATTCTACGGTAAGATGGTAAATCTGTATTCTATGATGCCAACAAATTGCACGCTGAGTTGCAGTTCGCTAGATTTTTAAAACTGTGGTATATTTAAAACTTATTTGGTTTACATACCATAGATAAAGAAACTTCTAATAGAAAATGAGAAAGGACTTATGCCAAGGATACAAATTCTTTGCCCTATATTTGAGGCTCAGAGTAGTAGATCTGTGGGCTCAGAGCAATAACTAAAGCTTTTGTTGTCACCAAAATTTTATGTAACGTCATCCAATTACCATAGACAAAATTATTTGAAAATACCAAATGAATCAAAGACATTTATGAACATTTATGAACTCCAACGTTACATATATTTTACTAAAATTAAACCTCTTTTTAATTAAGAAAATAAGCAAAAGGTGAAAGTATGCAATAAAACCATGATAGAACAAAGAGATTGCAAGTTCAAATGTAAATTGACTGACAGACTGACAGCGAAATAAATCAAATAAAAACGACAGAAGTATGACACGACTGTTTTGGCAATCAAAAAATCACAAAAATTCCTAAAAATCATAGAAAAGTGTAAAAAAGTTGCAAGACAAAATTCAAAAAATGGATATGAAAGAAATCCTGAGTCCTTCGGATGAAATCGAGTTGGACGATCTTTCAACCATGAATTGGATATCGAGGGCCGTTTTCATGGTCGAGGGCTACCACCACTTGGTGTACCTTGGGCTGGCCATCATGTTCGTGTTCTACATGCTAATGGAAGCCAGGGAGAAGAGCTTCAGGATTTCAGGGGCCGAAGAGCTGAGTAGGAACATGGAAACCCCAGTGGCATCCAAATTCTCTGAGCCGATTCTAGTAGAAGCAACCGAAGCCAAGACTTCCAAGACGTGTCTGAAGGATCTCTCCGAATTTGAAAAGCTCGAGATGAAAAGTGTTTTGCACAAAATGGATTAGTCGTTTTTAAAAAGACCTGTTTTTACTATCGCTTCATTTTATTTATTGATTCAAATGTGGAATTTATTTGTTCATTTTGATAATTATATAGAAACATGTTTATGTGAATTGAAATAAATGTTATCTAACTACCAACCCCCCAAAATACTTTTCTTACAAATTCACATCTTCTAAATACAGGATGTAACAAAATTGGTATAGGTCCCGTTAACTGGGCCTTCTACTCGTCAAACTGAACAACTTTTGTTTACCAAATTGCCGAAATTGCAACAAAAATAACTTCATACGAAACGATCAATTGATTGACCAGTTTTTTGCATTTTTTTTTGCGAATTGACTATGGGTTCCTTTGGGAAAGTTGTTCAGTATGATGAGTAGAAGCCCCACTTAAAGGGACTACACCAAATTTGTAACACCTGTAAAAAAGAAAACCGTAACTGACTATATCTATCAACGCGAAGATCAAATCACTACACGAATCGGGATGGAATTTGGCACACATATAGCAATTACGACGTGGGCATCGGCTAAAAACGGTTTTGGGAAACTCTTACGGGAACGGTAAAAACGGGATCTGCGCAGGCGAAGCCTTGGGAAACAGCTAGTCTGAAGTAAGTTAAACAACCTTTGAGTATATTATATCGCCCACTACGTCTGTTACTTTACTGATTCTGCCGAACTACTCAACAGAACCTCGGGGAATAAAGGGTCATACATGACTGTATTATTTGTCATCATCATATCAGCTCATATACGTCCCCACCGAGGGGCTTGAGCCTATTACCCTGAATTAGGCTTTAGTAGAGTTTTTCTCGAGTGGCGACCGCGCATCGGAAAACGTAGCGTAGGCAGTCCTTCCACGCGGTGGACCGACGACCTGGTAAAGATCGCGGGAAGCCACTGGATGCGGGCAGCGCAGGAGCGGTCGTCGTGGAAATCCTTGGGGGAGGCCTTTGTCCAGCAGTGAACGTTTTTCGACTGATATGATGATGATGATGAGATCTTAGTCGACCACGTGGGCTCAGTGCGGGTTGGTTGATTTCACACACAAGCGCAGGTTTCCTCACGATGTTTTCCTTCACCGTAAGAGCGTCGGATAAACTTAAATATGAAATCTAAATTCGAAAACACATTGATACGTGTCAGGATTCGTACCACGACTTCCAGGGCAAGAGGTTGCGGCCCTAACCGTTACGCCACCGACGTTCATAAGATTCATATTTGTCATCATCATCATATAAACCGAGACACAACTGCTAAATAAAGGCCTCCCCCAAGGATTTCCACGACGACCGGTCCTGCGCTGCCCGTATCCATCGGCTTCCCGCGATCTTCACCTTGTTGAAGTAAATGAGTAAATGCCATGAGTAAATTAGTGAACTATCAAAAATGAAAAAAATTGTAACAGACCATAAAGTTAAAAATAACCATAAAAATCGTCTGTGAGCGGGCTGTTTTTCATGAACCGTAATAGGTAGAAAGTTCAATTTTTCACAGAATATGTATTTCTGTTGCCGCTATAACAACAGATAGTACCAAAAAAATAGAAAAAATAAGGGGGTCTCCTCTCCATACAAAAAAAAACATGTTTTTTATAGGTCTTTAGAAGTATTTTTGATGTAGCTCTATCGTAAAAACAGTAATACAAACAAGCATGAAACTTGATGTGATTATAGCTGTTCAGCTCAGTGTTGACTGAGGCACAATAAAAAAATACTAAAAATTGGCCAAGTGTGTGTCGCACTCGCTCGCGGTAAGGAGTCCGAACTGAATGACAAAAAAAAGCTTATTTTTGTAGCTCGCGTTGATGTCTTTTGTTTATAATGTGAATAATTGGTGTGGTTGTCATTTTTACAAGTGGGAAGAGGTGTGGTAATTGATAACACTATAACGTTAGAATAACAGACTTCAATCACATAAACGAACCGACTATACGATCGCGTGGGAACGTTTAGTAATCTTGAATTCTAAAGTTCGAGCGAAAAGGGAATTGGTTGAAACGTATACGAAACGCCATAGAGACACGATCGAGAGGCTGATTTCTACGAAAATTTCAAAACATATTTTGCTGTTTCAGTGAAGTTTTATACCACATAATTGACAACACTAAAATGTTAGAACAACTTCAATCACAAAATTGCTGTGTTGAACTGACAACGTGTTCTTTCAGTAATTGGTACACACTTAACAGTCCATATCTTGGAAACTACTTAACCGATTTTGATAAAACTTACACCGTTTCCTAAGTTAAAAGTTGTATAATCCAATTACAAATATATTTTTTTATATTGATGTTTAATTTCTGAGGAATACGTGGACAAACATACAAACATACACTTATGATTTGAAAATTGGCACACCTGTTTAGAAGCCCACTTAAACTAACTAAATTGTGCAATTCCAACAATATTACATAGGTACATACGCGTCAAATTGAATACCTATCTTTTTTGTAGTCGGTAAAATTTGTCTTTTGCAAGAGTTGCATCACCCTCTGAGAGGTTTTGGGTTAATTACGTAAATAACCCTGTAATAAACTGAGACTAACCAATTCAAATCTACCTGGATTCGTGCGCTTAGGAATAATAAGTGTTCCTCGTTCCCTTGCTCCTAGATGCCTAGGTATCCTTTAGAGCTGGAAATTCATGAGGAGTTCCCCTTTAAGCCCCATCTTTTGGGACTCGGGTCCTTGATATTAATTCACAGGGGTGTCTCCATAACATTTGCATTTCGGAACGGATGCAGAACTGCAGCGGGGACATTTGAATTTGTAACGATTTCCATGATCCTGTATTTATAACTAAATTTATGGTTGGAAAATTTTATCTACGTGGAAAGGTGTCTCTTCAGGCACTTCATAAACGTTACAAGTACGTCCATATCATATTATAACCGACTAAATCAATGTCTACTTAAGGTGGACGTCCACTGTTCCGCATCGGCCGCAACGCGCGCACGGCAAGCAACGGATTTTTGATAGCTTCGTATGAATTTATATGCCACCGCGTCTACTATCGGCACCGCAACGCCGGCATATATTAGGAAACAACCCGTTGCGTGCCGGTGACGTCACTTACTCAGTTCACCGCGCGCATACGTGTTTATTAAATTGAGATGGGGACCTCCAAAATTATAGTACTTTCGCTTATTTAATCACATTTTCGACAGCTCCTGACAAACACTGTCAAAGGTGCGCCGGCGAGGGCGCGACGGGCGGCACGATTGAACTTAGAGCGGCACTTTTGCAGAGTGTTTGTCTGGCGCCGTCTAAGATGCGGTTAAATGAGCAAACACTCTTTTTCACAAATGGATAACTGACTGTTAATTATTATTAGTAGAAAGATATAAAGAGTTATGTAGTTTGAAACATCCACATTATTCAAATTTGCAAAGAAGAGATAAACACTCAGACTAATTGAAAATCCGGACGCAATGGACGCATGCCATCGGCAAATCCGTTCAATCCGTTGCGTGCCGTGCGTGCGTTGCGGCCGGTGCGGACCTGTGGACGCTCACCTTTATATAATAGGGTGGGTGGCAAAGACTATAAAGAACAATGTTTAAAGAAAACTATAAATTTCCCGGTCGCTTGATAGTAAAAACTATAAAATATGTTTATCCTTCGTTTGGTCTTAGTACGAAAACCCAAGTATTAGGCCGCAACCCGCCTAATGCTTGGGTACACAAAGGAAAATCTGAAAGAATTAAGAGTAGATGAAAAAAATGGTGAAATTATATATTTTCTGGGTGCGCTACTTATGCTTAATACGTCGTCATATCATATATCAATTAAGAGTAAAGAACACAACAGCTTACGAGTTAGATAGAGTCGCGCACCAAGTGCTACGCACAACTACACCTCTCCACACAAGTACTTACAACAATAAATACCTATTCGTTTCAAACAAAAGACATCAACGCGAGCAACCGATTTTTTTTTTCATTCAGTTCTGACTTCTTAGCGCGAGTACGACTCACACTTGGCCAGTGTTTATTATTTGTTGTTTGTATGTTTGAGCAAAACATGGTAATCGGATCTTTAATTTTTCGCTTTTTGTATTTTTTGTTAGTGAATCTCCTAAAATACCGGCTAGGCTATCACGGTTCAAAAGATACAGCCTATTGAAAGTCGGACAAACAGACGGATGGAGAACGTACGGCGTAGACTTAGTAATATCCTACTATATATAATATTATAAACGCGAAAGTTTGTAGGAATGTATGGATGTATGTTTTGTTACTCTTTCACGCAAAAACTACAGAACGGATCTGGCTGAAATTTGGTAAGTAGACAAATTAAGACCTGAATTAACACATACGCTACTTTTATCTACGCTCGCGCACTGCGCACCCTCGAAAAGTCATAAAAATGTTGTCCACGCCACCCGCCACCACCAGCCGCGAAAAACAAATAGTTAAAAATCAAGTAAAAAAAACTATTTATAAGGCGTCTTCCAAATACAGCCAAAGTTGCAGCTTTTGAAAAAAATAACAATTCCAAACTTTCCAAAAGGTATTTACTCGTAAGGTATAAGCCTAGCAATCCAGCTTATCAAAAATAAATCCCTTCTGTCTACCTAACTCCATTCAGCCAGTTTCAACTCACAAGAGGCTTTCAAAAACAATTTAGGTGCGAGTAAAGACGCATTATCTGCGCCCAAGCAATTACTGTACCCTCTAAGTTAAAAGGAACTCCGAATTGAGTAAAAAAACACATAAGCGTATTTGCCCTGTTCAATAAAAATTGGTTAGGTACATGGTTTACTTACTCTAAGCAAGAAATTTGAAGGCGCTAAGATCACTCAATCCGAGCAGGTTGATACGTCGTGTTTCAATAATATCAAACGTAAATCTATTCATTGTAAGTTCAAATCATTGCGGGCTTCAACGCGGCTGTTTTTAGACTAATTTGACCGCCCTGCATCCATATAACGTGGCACGTGATAGATAAAGGACTAAGCTATTTTTCAAACAAATCGATTAGCTAGATACACAACGATTTTGAATTCAGCAGGTTAATATTTGTCTAGAAACATTAAATGTCCGTTGTGATGTATAGTGCGTGCCAAGGTTGGCACACCACGTAAAGCATTAAAAAAACAAAGTAGGAAGATGGTTTACGACGTGTGTCAAGGGTTGTGGATAATATCTTTAGTGGCACGCATTGTATATTATTTGCCACTAGGCCCTTCGTTAAAAGACATCAATCAACCTACAACCTTTACGAAGCTTTCATAAAATTTACTTAGGTACGGAATTAAGATTACTATGATTAGGATGTTGCCTGCAAGTCATTAGAGTTATTTTTTATCATTTGTCAAAAACGAAATTTTGTTGTAAAATTGTATGTTGGAAGGATAGTTTAGGAAATAATATTTCACATATTTACACACTTTTTACAGAAATTTAATTGTACCTATCGCTGTCACCATAATTGTTATTAAACTTTAAGGCTTTAAGATGCCTCGATCCGAGCAGGTTGATACGTTTAAAAATAATATCCAACGTATATTAATTTTAAGTTCAAATCAATGAGGGCTTCAGCGCGGCTGTTAGGTTGAAACCGAACGCCCAAAATTCTAGATTTTTACATGTTTTTATTACTTTTCTATACTTTCAAATAAGTTTAAAAAAATGTGTTGAATTACAATGAAAGCTCTTAAAGTCACCGATTTTTGTGTGTTGGTTTCATTCAACATTAACTATTTGTTTTCAAGAAATTTAGAAATTAATGCCAAAAACATTTTTTTACATAAAAAGTGGTTATATTTTTGAAATTGTTTTCAAATATATTTTATTATGTTTTATTACTCTAAATATATTATTTATTTTTTCCATAGTAATATTTTACAGTCTTTCAATACTTTGAGTTGAATATTGTCATTTGTTTAGTATTCTTATTTCTTTCTTTGTAACGATCCTCGTGAAAACTGGGGAAAATCTAACAGCGCTACCTACCTTATCTCCGTCGAACTTTTCCGACGGCTCATCGTAGATACGGGCATCGCGTTTTTCTCTCGACCCGCGTCTCGCAAGCAACGGAGTTTCCGGCGGCGACACTAGCGCCACGCTGTTTCTAGCGCTCTCCGGTGGCGACTTTATGAACTCTATCTTCCCCCCTTCAACGCAGATGTTCGGCGTCAGCGGGTATATTGGGGACAAAGCTACATTGGTATTCGCCAGATGGTTGTAGTGGTTCTCTTCTACAGGCAAAGTCTTGGGTTTGTTCCTCTTGCGATAGGTCGATTCGTATGCGAGAACTTGTGTTTTATCTTCCGGGTGAATTTGTCGCGGCTTCCCGGGAGGTCGATCGGGTGGTTCTGGAGAAACGCTTCCATCCGTTTCGGGGCTCTCATTTCTTTCGTTGTTTGATATCCTGCAACAAAAAAAACAAATATTATTGTAACTCATATAAACCCAGGACAGACATCGAGTGATATTACTTTCATATTCCTCACATCGATATTCCGTTTTTATTAGTTTCTTAGTAAAGACATAAGGAGACCGACACATTTTTTTTCTTTTGCAACAAACAATTACATGAGCACAAAGTATCAGCTTAATATACTAATTAATAAACAAGGTGATAATAATTTTCGAAAAACATAAAAGCTTTTGGGTAAGTACAAAGCTTTAATATTTGAAAAGAGATTTTATGCTCAAAGGCCTAATGCTCAAACGAATATAAATACATGGTTCCAAATTCAAAAAAGGTGTACTTCCTTCGATTCTATTGAAAATAGAAGAAGATTCTGCGACCATGATTCCACCTCCTATCATTAGATCAACTTCAAAATACCAAAAGGATCTAGATGTATATTGTCACCGCGCCCGAAATACGGCTTCATTCCAAATTGCAGATCAATCGGACCACTGAAAGTCGCTCTAAAATCGATCGCAAGATATGAACTAAACAAAAATACATACATACATACGAGTACATACAAACATTGCAAGTTAAATAAAAGCTTTAAAAATGTCCGACAATATTTTAAATGTGGCTGCTCCCTATAAAACTGAACAATTCCTTTAAGGAAGCTTATTCGATTCGCAAAATATGTTTTGTATTTCCCATACCTACCTAAAAAGTTTAACAATCAGCTGATTAATTTGCCAAAGAAGTCCGACCTTCGAAGTTCGACCTTCCCCAGTTTGGAAAGACCCGTGCCCCAGTAGTGGGGACCTTAATGGGCTATTAACAATATTCTTTTCGCGAAAACTACCTACGGCGGGCCGCGGGCGTAAGCCATTTTCTGATTACGATGGTGGTAAGTACCCAGCAGTCTTGTGTCAGCTTCTTCAATGCCTCTACATTTAAGTCAACATTACATATGTTTCGTGTAGGTACTTAGTAAAGACATCAACGAGTCATGTATTCTAATTTCGGACTTCAAAGAACCACACACATTTTAGTTTCAAAGACATCGACAAGACATACACTTATTTTTAGTAGGTATTAATTCATCCGTCACAATCCAACGATAATTTCAACTTTAATCGATCATCTATGATGCAGTTTATACCACTCCAATCTTACCCATCCCTTTGTTGTCACTGAGATGAAAAATACAAAATTAAACAAAAAAATTACGTTATTAATATTTTTTAACTTTCCTTCTTTAATAACTAACACAAAACTAGTTTAAAAGTTTAAAGCCCCAGAATCTTAACAGATGGCACCAGTATATTAATAAATATGAATATTTTTTTATTTTTTTCAAATCTTGTCCTTTTGTTTGAAAAAAATTATTAACATCGCTAGTTCATAATATCCTTAGAAAACCTTTTGGAAGTACAGATTATAGTTTGGTTATTTTTTTCTAAATTGTTGAAGATATTAGGAAAAGTTCTAGAACGCGCTATTGGAATTTTATTGCCACTAGCTATATATACCGCGCAATCCTCAAGTCGATTGGAAGTGTGTTGTTTAGTGTGATGCCACTACTGTTCATAGATCGCTAGCTTCTCGTTAGAGGGTCTTAGCAACGTGACGTCACGCGCTACGTTGTCAGGTACGCACCTTGTAACGTGCGCCACGAGGACGATCGCCCGCGCGGCTGCGACGGACCAGTGGCGCATTTTCCTTGGGCTGCCTAACCTTACGCGGTTTTAGTTAATTCGTTAGCTTAGCTCCGGTAAATTATTCCTAGCACTTCTATAACACGGCGGCGAGTGAAAAACTCGATGGCCATTTTTTTTGCCACGTAATTTTTAGGGTAAAAACGGGACCCTACTACTAAGACTTCGCTGTCCGTCCGTCTGTCTGTCCGTCTGTCACCAGGCTGTATTTCATGAACCGTGATAGCTAGACATTTAAAATTTTCACAGATGATGTATTTCTGTTGCCGCTATAACAAATACTAAAAATTTACGGCGGCGAGTGAAAAACTCGATTGCCATGTTTTGCCAAGTAATTTTAAGGGTTCCGTACCCAAAGGGTAAAAACGGGACCTTATTACTAAGACTTCGCTGTCTGTCCGTCTGTCACCAAGCTGTATTTCATGAAAAGTGATAGCTAGACTGTTGAAATTTTCACAGATGATGTTTTTTGTTGCCGCTATAACAACAAATAGGTACTAAAAATTAGAAAAAGTGAAAAAAATAAGGGGTCGACATAGGTACAATAAATGTGTTTTTTTAAAACATGAACAAACTAGCGCTATCTAGTATGATGGTACGGAACCCTATGTGTGCTGTTCTGACTTGCACTTGGCTGGTTTTTTCGTCAACGTCTGGCATATAGTGTAGTAAGTAGCCTACTTCAACGCTTTCGTGTACCCCTCGCGTCATCGATGCACTCACCGAACTTGCGTCTATTTTGTTACTTCATCATGACGTAAAGCTAATATTATGTAAGAATTTTACACGGAACTCATAAACAAGAGATATTTTTAGTGTTCCATATCAGATAACGGGACCCTACGCCGTCTGTCTGTCCAACCTTTAAAAGGCTGTATCTTTTGAAACGTAATAGGTTGCCGGCTGGAGTTTTCACAGAATATGTGTTACCTATTATGGGGGAATGATGTGCCGGGCTGAGACGACAGTATTTCCTATGATTTATTTGAAAACAATAGACGATCCTAGGACCTTGACATTCACAGTGATGGATGACGAAGTCGCGCTGAAGCCTTTTTGTAATAAATACAAAAGCAAACACAAGACACATTATGTTATGTACTCGTATGATAGTGTAAATGCGCAAGGAATATTAAAATTTATGTTTTAAAAAATATATTATATTATGTAACCTGCGTGCGTGGTCTAATTTATTTACAAAAAAATAATGCCCTTCGGCTATTTTCCGTATTTAAAATTGGAATAAAAAATCGGACAATAATTGGCATTTAATTATGTTTAAATTATGTTAATATAAAAATATAGACAATTTTAAGAAACTTACATACTTAAATTTTTTTCTTTATTAATCGTTGGTTAAGTTATGATTTTTTCAAATGTTTTAAAAAGTGATGACTTCACAGACCCAAATACGCAAAAATGTAAAAGACGACGCAGCACAAATTTCAATAAACGATTATGAAATGAATTTAAATATTTTTGTGTCATTAAATTATTTTAATAAATAAATATAAAAAACTGAACAATGCCAATTTTTTTCGGAAATCCGACAAAGCCATCATCATCATCATCGTCACTTACCATCAGGTGAGATGATGCCTAGTCCTTACCAAAAAAGCACAGACACATAATTATACATAATATTAGTGTCTAGAACGTGTTTTATCATAATTTCAGCCAAAAGACGTCCACTGCTGGACAATACCCTCCCTCAAGGATATCCACGACGACTGGTCCTGCGCCACCCGCATCCAGCGGCTTCCCGCAACCTTCACCAGGTCGTTGGTCCCCCGTGTGGGAGGCCTGCTTACGCTACGTCTTCCGGTGTGCGGTCGCCACTCAAGAACTTTACTGCCCCAACGGCCATCTGTTCTACGAGCTATGTGCTTTGTCCACTGCCTATTCTGTGAACTTTGTCAGTTACTTTGGTTCTCCTACGGATCTCCTCATTTCTGATTCGATCGCGTAGGGAAACTCCTATCATACCTAGCTCCATCGCCCACTGTGTGACCTTGAGAATGTGTTCACAAAATTTCAAATGTTTAATTCAAATAAGGACCATAATATTACGTCTACGATGTATGAAACGCGCTGGGGCGGCCCGCGGGACACTAGCCTTAACTTTTAAGTCTTTCAAAAATATCGCTTGACATTTTAAATTCAAAAGCCCAAAATTTATGATTGTACGTAATCAAACATCATAATTCCACCTTCCACTCTTCTAATCTCCGTTTGTTCATAAACGTGTTAATTTGTTTCGTCCACATCTCTTTCGTATTCCCGTCCGTTATCGGCCACGGCTACTGCCTACATTTATGGTAGATAAGGCTTGATAAGATAAAACGTCAGAATCGTAAGACCAACATCACAGTATTAAGATATGGCTTACAGTAGCGCAACGCCTTTGATGTCGCACGATGCCGCCACGGCGCCCTGCTCGTCAGCGGTAGAACGCCGCCGCCGCAATTCGCGCGCCGCTCGTGTACGCAGTTATAACCGCTAAATCGTACGCCTTAATCCCCATTTTTCCGTGCATTGTCTGACAGTGGGAAGGAGTAGGTGAAATAATGCGTAGATATTTTCGTTTTTTATGGAAGTGCAGTATCTGTTACGAAGTAATTAGTAAGCCAGCCTGGCAAACTCGCGAAGTTTGCCAGGCTCTGTGCCTCGCCACCCGCCCGCTGCACCCCTTCCGTTGCTCTGCGTAAGTACATTCGTGCCACTACTGTAAGCGGCAATATTGTAATACTGTGCCAACATTGTTGGAGCTACCTTAAACAGCTACCAGTCTCTCTATAATTGTTTACTAAAGTACTGACCTTGATAACGGTAGAAAAAGGTATATAGAGAGTTGGTTTGGAAACCAGTGAACCTAAAAACCTACAATACAATATCATTCAACAAACAAAAAAGAAGAAAGATAAAGAAGAAATACAATAGGCGGATTTATTTCTAGGTAGCAATTACTTCCAGGCAACCTTTGGGTAGGAAATCGGCGATTATGTTAAGGGGCGGTGCAACAATGAAAAACAACAAGAAAAATTTACAAATAAGCGGGAACATAAAAACCTTACTAATATTATAAATGTGAAAATGTGTTCGTTTGTTTGTTAACATTTCACGCTTCAACACCTTGACCAATATTGATGAAATTTGAGTACTTAGACCTAATGACTAAGGACCTATGTGTATATTTGTAAGTGTCACAATTGGTAAGCCCTTGGCATCATCTCACCTGATGGTAAGTGACGATGATGCCGAAGCTAGAAGCGGGCTCACCAAGATTCCCCAACGCAATGGGGATATGGCTATCTTATCTTCAAGCCGGAAAACATCAATACTGTTAACACTGATGCTTGGCGGTAAGACTTAGATAAGATGGTGGTAGCTAGCCAGGCGGGCTATGAAAATGACCTACCACCAACCAAACCGAGTCTTACAAAGTTGACCCCGCCGGGAATCGAACCTGCGACCTCCTGGTGTGACGCGAATGGACTTATCATTAAGTCACAGGGGCGGTTATTATAAACATTCATCATCATCTACACTAATATTATAAAGAGGTAAAGTTTGTAAGTTTGTGAGTTTCTATGTACTAACGAAGTAATCTCGGAAACTACTGTAACGATTTTGAAAACACTTTCACTAATAATGGAAAGCTACATTATTTCTGAGTGATAAGGCTATATCTATAATACGCTCCTTCAAAGACAGTCATAAAACCGATGCCCAAGCGAGCGAAGTCGCGGGCAAAAGCTAGTTTATTCATAAATATGTATTATTATGTATGTAGCATTACAGTGCAATGCAAACCAAGACCACAGTATTACGATATGGCTTACTGTAGTCGCACGATGCGCCACGGGCGGCGTAGGAACTAGCCCATACTAGCCTGTAGTCGGCTGTTCCCCGCCGCCCGCTGCCCCCAAGTACCCTTCCGTTGCTATGCGTAAGTACATTCGTTGCGCTACTGTAAGCCGCTATATTGTAATACTGTGCCAAGACGCTGCAATATTCAAAAACAACAAACATATTATAATAACAATAACAAATGAATAGAAGATTAAAAAAATATTCCAACGAATTGAGAACCTTTTTGAAGTCGGTTAAAAAGAAGGAAAAATGGCGTGTGGCACTCGGGGACTGCCGCGGTAAAGCTATTGCATAGCATTTTTTATCAACATGCAATTATAATTATTTTTATCTACACTCATGTCGTAAATCCTTCATTTACTTATCAGAAACGCTAAGCAAATGATATACCTTTCGATGGAGCCGTGACTCCATCGAAAGGTATATCATTTGCTTAGCGTTCCATACAAATTTCATTTCGTTATCGCAAAGTTGTAACAAAATGAAGTTTTTTTTTAAAAAATTTTACGCAGATGCTTGCTATTTGAGCACACTAGCGTGTTTCGGAACGCAACCTTGGCGCCGCGCATGCGCGGTGCGATATTACTGCAAATTTATTTTCGCGCCATTAACGTTTGTATTTTTCCTTATGCAGTTTGTATAATATGTAATTCGTTATTCGTTGTAATAAGTAAGTCGTTATTACAAGTTTTTATAAACAATGATTACTTTATTTTGTCTTTAATTTAAATTTGTTGTATGAGTGTAGATAAACTATTGTATGCAACTGTACATAATTAGTATTTAACACTCGTGTATACTTTTATGAAACTCGCTGCGCTCGTTTCATAAACCACACTCGTGTTAAATACCCCTCATTATGCAACAGTTGCATAAATAGCTATTTATTTATGCAGTATTTAATTACCAGTATCATATAGTCCTTGGGGCGCGGGATGTTTATGTAATATATTAACACTAAGAAAGTTCATCATTATCATTATCATCATCAATCGCCATCATCAATCACCATCGCCATCGCCATCGCCATCGCCATCGTCATCGTCATCATCATCATCATCATCATCATGGATAGATAGATGGCACTGTAAGTTTTTTAGAACTCAATATATTTTTTTGGGGTGTCATGTTTTATTTTCGTTACGAAATTTCTTGATTCGGTCCCCTCAAAGCCCGCGATAAAAGCTATACAATAGCTGAAAACTTAAAGCAAACTTAAATAATAAAACTGATTAGTGGTTGATTACTTATGTGTTCGCATTAGGTTTATGTTGCAACCGAGTCACAGATTACTAAATAGTTACACCGAGTGTCATATTATTGCGCCAAGTCGCTAACTGAACTGACAGACTCATTTTACGTTCTATTTTAATTCTTACTGCTTTGTTAATAATAGTCATTTTTCAGCTAGTTACTGCTCCGATTTCTCAGATATTAAGTCTTTTGAAGTGAAGCGGGGAAGATATTTTAAAATTAAATTGGGATATAAATTATACTCATAACGAAACATTTTAAAAGTTTTGCAGCCGTATTAAAAAAACCGGTAGAGTGCGAGTCAGAACCGCGCACAGAGGGTTCCGTACCATCATACTAGATGGCGCAGGTTTCTTCACGTTTAAAAACCTAAAATAAAACACCTAAAATAAAACACCTAAAATACAACGCCTAAAATACCTAAAATCACACCTTAAATAACCTGTTCCTTGTCATCCTCGGTGCAAATGTGCCCGCGCCCGCCCATAAATTAAAAAAAATCATTTGTTTGTGTATTGTTGTAATGTAATGTGCATTTTAGTGAAATAAAGTTTTATCTATCTATATATGTAAATTAAACATACTCCAAGCACACACTCATTAAGAAAAGAAATCATCTCATTTGTTCTGCCACTAACTCTATTTAGCTCAATTCTAAAAACGTCCCAAAGAACGGAAAGGAAGTGTTCCACATTCTCCTTTAAAAAATGACCTATCTCCATTCGAGATTCATTTTCATTTACACCTTATGTTTCAGACCGTACGTGTCAATTTCCAAACATGATGTGACTGGTGTTGGAACGGGTTACAGTTTCACGGCAATATTTTCGTCACTTCGTCTTTCTGTTTGTTTCTTTTTGACGTATTCAGCGCGACTACTGAATGTAAGAAGTAAGCTTACGGTGTTTATTTGTGTTAACTTACACAATCATAATTATTAATCCATTATTTATTATTTATTTAGACTATTACGTAGTTTAAGAACGTCTTCATCGTAAGGCGTCTCACTTGGTGCATAGTACAGCTCTCCAAACGCAAACTGGGGTGGCTAAGGCTTTTTCACGAACCGCATAGTGACGACATTCATTTAAAATAATTTTTATTATGATTTTGTGATTTGATAATTTTTCACGTTTCCTCCACATAAAGATTCTCCGAAAGAGATTGCTTGTTAGCGATAAGACTGCCTAAATGTACAACTTCCTGTACCTGTAACTTCCTATAACTTAATTGTACCTACTTACCTGTATTTTTTTCTATTATATTTTTTTAACTTTTTTATACACAACTGGTAAGCCCTTGGCATCATCTCACCTGATGATAAGTGACGACACGATACCGAAGATGGAAGCGGGCTTACCACGATTTCCCTATACTTACAATGAAGAACTGGCTATCAAATGTTCAAGCCGGAACACAATCTATGCTGTAAGCATTGATGCTTGGCGGCAACACTTAGATAAGATGGTCCAGACGGGCTTTTAAAATGCCCTTCCACAAACCAAACCGTGTGCCGGGAATCGAACCCGCGACCTCCTGGTGTGAAGCTAATGAGCTTAACCATTACGACACGGAGGCGTTTAACACAACATTAGTCGGTGGCTCAACCGGTAACGACTGGGTCCATCTAACCAGAGGTACCGGGTTCAAATCTGGATGGCCAATGTACCAATGAGTTTTTCAAAAACTTACGTACATATACTTACCGATTGCTTTAACGGTGAAGGAAAACATCGTGAGGAAATCTGCACACGCCTGCGAAGAAACTCGAAGGTTGTGTGTGAAGTCGACCAACCCGCACTGGGCCCGCGTGGTCGACTAAGGCCTAATCACCCTGATTCAGGGTAGGCTCGAGCCCCTCGGTGGGGACGTATATGAGCTGATATAATAAACACAATATTAACCGACATAAACGAAATCAAAGGTGGGTACGAATTAAATTAGGAGCTTAATTTTTTTTGAGGTCGGTGTCAGCAATGCCATTGAATCTAAAACATTGGGTTTACCAGTTGTGCATAAAAAAAAATGATACGTAAGTAACTGTGTGCTGGTACCGACCATAAAAAAAAAATATTTTATTTATTCTCATTAAATCGAAAAACTTTCTCCAAAAAACCTATAAGTAGGTTTTCAATAGTAAGAAAAAGATTTTGGGCTCTCCATAGAAAATGTTATTACCATTTTTTTTTTAAATTGGTAAGCTCAGTGAATCATCTCACCTGACGCTAAGTGACGATGATGCCGAATATGGAAGCGGGCTTACTTAAAACGCCGTGCCATCAGTGTAACATAGTTCTACCCCCAAAAATCAAAAAACCGCGACCTCCTGACTTGAAGCGAATGTACAAACCATTACGCCACGGAAGCGGTAATGTTACAAAAAAATATTTGCCAAAGTTCACTGTTTTAGCAGTCTTACGGTTACACGGGTGACAGATAAAGCAGTCAGCGATGACATCAAAGGGATACCAAATTGCAGTCACCGTACTGAATCCACGCGTCTCGACCAATCAGGTCACCTCCCAGCGTTTCCTTCACTAACACCCCACACTTCCTCAAGAAGATGAATGGATGGACGTAGAAACCCATACAGTCTATTTCACGCAGGAAGGAGCGACTGGCATTTGACATAATTTGGCGATTTTAAGCTGAAACTGCAACTTTTCTTGTCCATTTACAATAATAATAAACATAAAAATAATAATAAACACACAACTGCAAAGAAACAAAATCTCTCTCTTTTGTTGGAGGCCGGGTAAAATGTATCCAGTTATTCACGGAACTTGATTCCGTGATACCTTTCTAGTGCCTTTACAATAAAAAAAATCATAAAAACACAACTGCATAGAAACATAATCCCTCCTTTTTTGTAAGTCGGGTAAAATGTATCCTATATGTTACGGAACTTGATTTAAAAAAATATACAGTCGGATTGAGATTCTACTTTTTTGAAATCGGTTGAAAAAGATTAGGAGGTATGGTTATTTTTATCATCATCATATCAGCCGAAAGACGTCCATTGCTGGACATAGACCTCTCCCAAGGATTTCCACAACGACCGGTCCTGCGCTGCCTGCATCCAGCGGCTTCCAGCAACCTTCACCAGGTCATTGCTCCATAGAGTAGGAGGCCATCCTACACTACGTCTTCCAGTGCGTCGCCACTCGAGAACTTACTATTACATGTTTTGGATTGTTTGATCCCATTGATTGACTAAAAAAATATTATGCCTATCGCACACACTAGTAGATCTGTGATCGCACATCTTTCTACGTGAAATTACAATAGATTTTTTTAAAAAATATATTAACGTCTCTGGGTACAAAAGCCCTTTTAAGATAGTCTTCGTATAATTAATATTCATTTGTTTTTGATTTGCATTGCTAGTGCCGGTGTATTACAAATCTATTCTGGAGTTTTTGACAGCATTTGCAGCAGCCTCATTCTGTGTTAGAACACCCGGTTGCCGTAAAAAGTTTTAAAAACTGCACCCAGGGCATATTGGGTTTTCACGTCCTCCTACATTTTATTTTCTTGTCCTTCACTTGCTCACGTGCACCATACGATTATCTCCAAAAGTTCCAAAACGCACCACTTTTTAAAGCAAATGCTAGCAGAAAAGAATGCAAAAACAATAAAATAAAAGTTAATAAAACTACGAATGTGTTCACCACAAATCCCGCCAAAAAAACCCAATTAATTTACAGAGTAAATAAAGTGTAGTGAGACATAAATAGTCCTAAATAAGAGCAAAATCTATAACTACAGTACCTACATTTTTCAGGTCCCTTGGGTTTTTGATATTAATTGTTATTATTTTTTTTACCTGACTACTCCTGAAGGAGGGTTATGTTTTTAAAGCGTTTAAATAATTAATAAATAAGTAAGTAAATAAATGAATAAATAAATAAACAAACAAAAAAATAAATAAATCAATCAATAAAGAAAGAGAGAAAGAAATTAATAATGAAGTTAATAAATAAATTGGCCTTTGTCCAACAGTGGTGATTATATAGATAAATTTAATATATTGTACAAAAGAAAGATTTACAAAGAACTATAAAGCGTAACTCCTGCATGTATGTATATTGTATGTTTAGTTCGTTGGCATGCTGGATTTTGGCGTGCGACGTGTCGTTACATTAGGCTCGGAGGAAGAAAGACGTAGGTTACATTTTTACCCGACTAACCAAAAAAGAGGGGATAAGTTTATATGCAGTCGGGTTTTTAATTTTTAATTAATTCGTGTAGTTATTAATGCTCTGTCTTAGATCAAGATACCTATATTCTTGATGCCAAGTAAGGGCATGTTGTATGTTTGTATCATCGATCATGTCTTAATGGAGCCAAAACTGCATGTCAATATTAATGCATACTTAACAAAAAATCCTTTAATAATATCCACTCATCGTGATTCGTATTTTAAATCGAATCCTTTCTGTCTGACAACGAGAGATAGAAGCTTATAAGTCCGAAACCAGACTTGACTGATCGCACACATTAACTCGAAGTGTAAACTTCGCCGGGACAGCTAGTATAAAAAAGGGGTATGGTAGGGTAGGGTAGGGAAGGGTAGGGTAGGGTAGTGTAGTGTAGTGTAGTGTAGGGTAGGGTAGGGTACTGTAGTGTAGAGTAGTGTAGTGTAGGGTAGTGTAGGGTAGGGTAGGGTAGTGTAGTGTAGAGTAGGGTAGGGTAGTATAGTGTAGTGTAAGGTGGAACGTAGTTCACCGGGACAGCTAGTATAAAAAAAATGAATCTCTATTTCCCTTGGTCATCGCATCACGCGTGAACGGCTGGAACAATTTCGCTCATTCTTTTTTTGTTGAGTTCGTTTTTGTCAGGAGAAGGTTCTTATGTAGGATAGTATAGGGTAGTGTGTAGGGTAGGGTAAGGTAGAGTAGGGTAGGGTAGGTTAGTGTAGTGTACTGTAGGGTAAGGTAGGGCAGGATAGGGTAGGGTAGAGTAGGGTAGTGTAGTGTAGGGTAAGGTAGTACAAAGTTCGCCGGGACAGCTAATCTCTTATACGACGACCGGTCCTACGCTGCCCAAATCCAGCGGCTTCCTGTGAACTTTACCAGGTTGTCGGTACACATTGTGGGAATCCTTGGGGGAGGATTTGTCCAGCAGTGGACGTCTTTCGGCTGTCATGATGAATGTTGCGTCTGAAGGCGAGGCATTGATTGATTTTTCGTTACGCGTTAAGAAAATAACCACACTTTTGCACTTTTTCAATATTTTTTCGTTTCAATTTAAAACTACAATTAATTATTAAAATACAACCGGCATATCAAAGTGTGTGTTGAGACTAATCGACTAAGAAAATTTAGCGGTTTGCCTGTGGAATGCATATTTCTGTTTGAAAAGAGGTTTTTTTGATATAAGAGTTAAGAAATCTTGTTTCTGCAACTGAAAAAAATAAATCATTGAAATGAAGAATCAGGTTACAAAATATCACTTTCATTTGTTTTGTAATTGCTGAGAAAAATCGAGATCCCTGCGACCAAAGTTTCCAGAGCGTCGCCCTAATATTGCTCTTACCCAAATTGTACCCAAGTCCGTCCAGTAGCTTACAGCCCTTAGAGCACCGGACACACACATACACACACTTTATCTTTGGCACACTTCATTAAAATATCAACTTCGTTTATTTTGCCACCACAATACCTATCTTTTTAATTCTTTCGTCGCTCGAAAGTTAAAATAGATCCCTTGTTTCAACAAACTCTTAAAAATGACCGAGCAGTTGTCTGACAAGAGAGAAGAAAATATAAAAGGCGGCCAAGTGAGAATCAGGGTCACACAAACAGGGTTCAGCACCAAAAATCAAACTACCAACAGAACAAGACCTCTCAGTGCAGTCTTTGCTCTAGGTAAATATGGGTCTACCTATTCTGGACTATTGAAATTTCATTTTCCCTGTGAGAACGGAAAGACTTTAGATTCTCTCATATATTTTACTGTAATCTATGCATTTAACCTCATATACTGTAATTTTTTCAAGATTTTAGGCCGAGTAGTTTCGTAGATAAGGGGAGGGGAATGATAAATTTTTGCCAATTTTCTAACTTCCAAACTATTTATCCTAAAATTTTAAAAATATGAATATTTGAGATTCTCACGACAAGCCCTTTGTTAGATATGTCACACAATACATTTTTTTAAAATTTTCTAATTTACCCACCAAAAGTGACCCACATGTTTAGAATTCATTTAATTGCGTTACACGTCCTTCTTTGGGTCACCGACTTACATATGTAATGCAAATCTCAACTCAATCTGACCAGTATTTTCCTAGCAAATTGGCTGTGACAGACGGACGGACAGACAGTCAGTTTTTACCTTTTGAGGTACGGAATCCTAAAAATTGCTGTATGAGACAGAGAGGGAGAACCGCGCAAGCACACGTTCGTAAAAAAAAAGGGTGACATTATATTCGGACACTTTTGATCGCGTGAATGTGAATCTAGTTCTTTTATGTGTAATCGAAGACTACCGTCTCACCTGGGCTCCACCAAACTGGCCTCACTTTCAATGGTACCCTATCCTTACGAAGCAAATTGTTAGGTCTTTGACGAGAGTTCATTAGCAGTAAAATCTAAAAATACCATCCAGTATTATTCAGTAGCAGATTATTCGAAGTAACACGTACCCCACTGACGATATAATAGTGTAAAGCTAACGACATAATGACCATAATGATAATCATTATAGGCGCTGCTAATCTGGCCGTAGAATCTAGCCTGGTCTAGAGAACTAGAATACTTAACTAGATTATCTTAAGTTTCATAGCGAAGTTTAAAAGTTTATTAGCGTTATTTATTAATAATTTGAGTGCGTTTGGCTGCACCCCACCTGATGGTAAATGCCGATGCAGCCGATGAAGGATGTAACACGCAAGCTCAAATAGTGCCTATTCACTCTCGATTTGAAGATATCTAAATTATACGAATCGGGGAATACAGACGCCGGTAGGGAATTCCACTCCTTGGCCGTTCTCATAATAACCGAAAGTCTCATTTGGAAACCTAAAGCATAATGGCAGAAGAATTCTAAGATTGGATTAGATATGACCGTGGCGACAAACAATGTCATTTCAACCGACTTCCAAAAAGAAGGAGGTTGTCAATACGACTGTATGTTTTTTACGAGATGTCTTCGCAGATTGTGAATCGCTTTCATTATAATTTTTGGAAGTGAGAAATTCTTTAGGCGCGTCGGGCATTTTTTGAAATGGGAAAAAACCATTGAACTCGCGACACTGTGATCGACACTGACACCGACACTTTACCAGGAACACTCGGAGGGTCAAAACTTATAAAATTGTAATTAAGATGGAAAAAAACATTGAACTCGCGACACCGTGATCGACACCGAACCCTCGGAGGGTCAAAACTTATAAAACTGTAAAAAGTTTTCATTTCTGTCGGTACTCCCGGAGCAAAGTATAAACACAGGTTGTAACAAAATTGGTGTAGGTCCCGTTAACTGGGGCTTCTACTCATCATACTGAACAACTTTTCTGAAATCGCTAAAAAAATATTTTTACTCTACAAATCGATGAGCTGATCGACCAATTTTGTGCATTTTAGTATGGAGCGGTTCAAATTTTTTTTTTGAGATTTGATTAAGAGTTCCGTGGGGAAAGTTGTTCAGTATGATGAGTAGAACCCCCAGTTAACGAGTCCCACACCAATTTTGTTAAACCCTGTATAAGGTGCTAATTTATTAGTTACCATCCTTTCAAACACAGCGTTTGCGATTTGACTGTGGGTTCCTTGGGGAAAGTTGTTCAGTATCAGGAGTAGACGCTGTGTTTGAAAGGATGGTAACTAATAAATCAGGACCTTGTATATTATGAAACGCAAATGTTCGTTTCGAAGTCATTCTTCTTGCTTTGCGTTTCATGATTTAAATTCTTTTTGGTTCTGCTTCTTCGATAAAATTTGATTTTGAAATAACAGAGACTTTTTGACAAGGAAATAAAAACAATTGATGACCGTTGAAACGAGTTGTTGTGTAAAATATTATTTTAAATAATAAAATGTTGTGATTTTACTTTTTTCAACAAGACCTTCTGTATTTATCAGGGGTAAGTAATTTATGTTTGGAAACCGCTATCCGTTTTTATTTGTTGCTGTTGCGAACTAGATTTTTATTTATGTTCGTAGGGGTTTTCCACTCTGCCCGTACTCAGCATCATAACAACCCCGAGTCACTGCTAAGCCTTCCACCAGCATATATTTCGCAGCTCTGCGCGACCTGCCGCTTACCCGAAGGGAAGTAGAAACCTTACTACTCACTAATTTTAAAGCCCATCGATATTGCTTATCATTTGTGACCAAGCACTACTACTGCCCTGCAAAATACTATTACCTGCCACTAAGCGCTGCTGCTGGCCTGCAATACTTCCTATCTCCGTCTACCTTAACAATTTAGTACTTATTTAATTTAAAATTATTAAGAGTGTTGTATACCCAAAGTGATTTCTACAACTTTGGGGTAATTCCGATTTCAAATTAATTTACTCCTTTTATGATTTAGGTATTTATTCGGTCATTTTGATACCGGTGGGACGATCAATAATTGCCAAACCAGTTTTTTTATTTAAAATTTGTAAAATGAATTATTTATCAAGTGAAATTAGTTAACTTAAATCAATTCTATATTAAGGTTATTCCGAATTCCTAATTTTCACGGTCATCCATCGTTATCACATTTGCCTATTTTTAAATAATAAATTAAACTATTCTTTATAAAAACTTTTTTAACTTTCTTTGTAATAACCCCAAAATATTTTTCTTTCCTAATTTCCACTTTTAGGCCTTGATCTAAATTCTACGTATCATGTAGCGAATTCCCTAAGGATATTTTAGCCCTGTTTATTTAATTTTTGCTACAATAGGGGATCGGACTGCTAGTCATTTGAGTTACTTTTTATGATCTGTCAAAAACGAAATTTTGTTCTAAAAATGTTTGAAATAGCCACAAGTGACGTCATACTATAGGTTTTTAACATCATTGACGAAGTTATTTTGTGAATTTGATCAATTAAAAATTGAAGACGTGATGGAAAAAATAAACAATTAAGGTTTTTGAAACTTCAAGAGGAGAGTAATTTAGGAAATCACATTTTAGAATTTATTTTTGATGCAGTCCGATCCCCTATTAGTACTAACGCCCGAAGTCGTTAGGTTAGGTTATGTTCGATAGGGTATCATCATATCAGCCGAAGGACGTCCACTGCTGGACATAGGCCTCCCCCAAGGATCTCCACGACGACCGGTTCTGCGCTGCGATAGGGTATGCTGCCAGGTTAATCCCATATATTTTTTTTATAATCGGTGTAGTACTTTTTTCAGAAAATTAACAAAAATCAAAAATAATAATGCAAAATTGTACTAAGTTGTTGTTATGGAAGTCGGTTTTTTTAACGTGTTTAGCGTTTCAAATGGTTAAATATTATGTGAAACATATTTATGGTGATACATTAACTATTATTGAAATTAACCGCTGACCTCAGAGTAACTTCAATTTCGGTGGGCATTTGTTTCCATTTTAATTTTTTATTGCCACTTGATCTGCTCATCTCTTACCATTTCGGCGAGCAGTTGACCGTGCTATAAATAGCTAATGGATTTCTAATAAACGTGACTAAAATTATTTCGATTTATTTTGCTTTGATAAAAACTGAGTCGGTCCACCAAACAATAAAAACTTTCAAAATAATAGACAACGCTAAAAACGTCAAGAATTCAAGACTTCAGTCACAAAATTGCGGCGGGCTTTAAACCAATAACGTATTTTTTCCAATGATTGTGATACACAACTCACTTAACAGTCCATATCTTAAAAACAACCTAACCGATTTTAATGAAACTTGCCTTAAACCAGTTGAAAGATTCTAATAAAAACGGCCAAGTGCGAGTCAGAACCGCAAACATAGGGTTCCGTACATCATACTAGATGGCGCTAGTACAAAGAGTTCTGTACCATCATACTATGGCACTAGTTTCTTTACGTTTAAAAAAACATGTTTTTTGTATGGAGACCCCCTTATTTATTCACGTTTTCTAATTTTTAGTATTGTTTTTGTTACAGCGGCAACAAAAATACATCATCTGTGAAAATTTTAACTATTTGCTATTACGGTTCATGAAATACAGCCTGGTGACAGACGGACAGACAGACAGACAGACAGACAGACTTAGTAATAGGGTTTTTACCCTGTGGGTACGGAACCCTAATAATTATTGCATTTTTCAATTACAATATTTTCAAACATAATATGTATGTCGCCGGTATATTATAAAAACCGTGATATTACAATTTCATTACACTAAACTTAGTGAGATTATAATGTGATATTATAATCTCACTAAGTTTAGTGTAATGAAATTGTAATATCACGGTTTTTATAATATATTTTGTAAATGGTCAATCGGCTTACAATTTCACGGCCTCTTCTTGTATCTTCGAATAAAACCGATGATTTCTTCTTCTGCGAAGCATTCTGCTTCCCAGAGAGGAGGGAGTATCTGTTTAATCAATCAAACCTGATCGAACCTAACATCGCTCGCTTCGCTTGCTCATTTTTAGTGTTATTCACTTCGCTTAGTGTTATTGTAATGTCACTAGTGAGATTACAATGACACTAGTGAAATTGTAAGCAGTATGTTAAGATGGTTCACAATCTTTCTACAGTTAACAATCTCGCGAGATATAACCCGTTAGATTGTAATATAACGGTATTTACAATTTTACGGTGATATATACATACAATATAAACATATACTTGGCACACCTTCTCAGAAGCTCAAATAGACTAAAGTATACGAATATTATGCAATTCCAACATTACATACTTACCAGTCGAATTGATAACCTCCTTTTTATGAAGTCTGTTTAAAACCAAAGTACTTTGCCTACTTAAGTGTTTAAAAAAATTGGTACATTGAAGTTTTAGCATTGCAGCAATCGTAACAACAAAAGCTTTTATTACTTTAATATTCACATTTTGAATAATAAAGAAATTTGAATTTGAATTCACATACGTCAGTCAGCTTCCTAACGAGATCCAATCAGAGATGTCTGATATCATAGAGAGCTCTCATAATGTAAGTACTCAACAGGAATGCGTCGCCGTAACTTTGAAAGGTCAATTTTTGTTGACCTTCTAAGAAAACTACTCTCTTAACTTTCGACCAATATAACAGCCATGGACCGGCCTATACGAGCAGCGGTTCTGATGCCTACAGAATGAGCGAATTCGCTCATTTCGTCTCAGTCGATTAGTATTCCCCAAATCGGTTAAAAGTCGAATGGAGTGAAATTTGTTATCTCATTCGTATTTCGTGCTACATTCCGAGTACGTCTCTCTATCTCTGTCATTGTTTATATTTGAACGAGACTAAGTAGACTACAGTGGTGTGAGTGTGTGTTTGTGTGTAGTAGTAGAATTTACTCATTTCTGATGAGATCAATGTATGGATAGGGCCAGGCCATTATAATTAGTCGAAATTTCTAACTATGTCAATGGACAAAGATACTTACATTTCGGTATGAGTATTTACTGTAATTATAAGATGAAAAACATATCCAGGATATTAACTTTTTTTTTCTGCAATTGTGCGTTTTTTTATTTTATTCATGTTACTTTTTAATTCATAATTGGTAAACTCTTGGCATCATCATCTCATCTTAATGAGCTTAACATAATAATATAATGTTATCCCTTGTTATAGTAAAAACTTTTCATCCTGGAAAAATCAATGTTTCCCTGGAGAAATGTCAAAATACTAAATTCATATAAAATGCTTCATAGCGCAAAAACCATATAACCGATTTTTGAAGATAAAATAAGTCATCATTCCAAATTTTTAACTTGGATAATCAAAGGGTTGCACAAGAAAGCCAGAAAATCGTTCTGTGGGATGGCTCAGTATAGTACCTACATTAGTTTTAAGACATTGATTGGAACAGTTGTCTCTGTTTTTTTTCTTTACGTGTAAAGAGTAAAAAGAGTAACCACACTTTTGCACTTTTTCAATGTTTTTTCATTTCAATAAAAAACTATAATTAAATTGTAAAAATCCAACTGGCATATTGAAGTGTGTTTAGACCAATCGACTAAGAAAATTTTGAGGTTTAAATCGGTCTGGTTAGCCTGTAGAATGCAAATCTCTGTTTTAAAAGAGGTTTCTTTGATGTATTTTTTTTCTGTTACAAAAGTTAATGAATCATGTCTCTGCAACTGAAAAAATGAAGTCATTGAACTGAAGAATCAGGTCACAAAATATCATTTTCATATGTTTTGTAATTGCTGAAAAAAACTGAGATCCATGCGACTAAAGTTAGCGCCTTACATTAACCATCAGATTGAGCGTGTCGAATATGTCACTGTCACTTTCCCATAAGATGACATCATATTCTTGATCCCGGATAATCAAGAGGTTCCCATAAGAAAGGAAGAGTACTGTATCTCTGGGATGGCTAAATGTCTTAAAATGAAACCTTTACTGTCATAAAGTTAAGCGTATCCAATATTTATAGGTACGATGTTATGCTTTTGACCCTAAATTATCGAGGGGTTCCTGGGAGAGTAAAATAACTCTTTAATTTTTTTTTTGCGAGTGTGCGAATAAGGAATGTCAGAATGTAGTTGTATATTGAGCATACTAAAACTTTTAATAAAATACCGTACAAACGTAGTAAATCTGAATGGAGGTCACTGCGTTTGTGAACAGTATTTTTCAAAAAAGTGTTAGCATGCCCAATATGCATTTTTTTTTCAAGATACCTTTATGAAGTATAAAGTATTAGGTATCAGGACACCCAACTCTATTTGACTACGACTTTAATCGCAACAACTTACATTTTTTTGTTTTTATTCATTATCTCATAAAGCATCCACTTAACTGATTTTATTAAAATGTATACGGGACTAACAAGGAGGCATGACCTGTCAATCAAAAAAAGAATTATATCTAAATTTGTTCAAAACACTGGCGAAGAAATCGCGTAACATACACACACAAAAAACGTACAGTAGTCGAATTAAGAACCTCTTCCTCTTTTGAAGACGGTTGAAAATAATCTGTATGATTACCATCATCTTAACCGAAAGACGTGCACTGCTGCACAAGGGCCTCCCCAAGGATTTCCAGAACGACAGGTCTTGCGCTGGCAGCGGCTTCCCGTGACCTTCACCAAGTCATCGGTCTACAGAGTGGGATCGAGGCCTGCTTACGCTACGTCTTACGGTGCTTGGTCGCCACTAGAGATCTTTACTGACCAGCAGCTTGTTTACTGGCCGGCAGCACGGCGAAACTCGACCGCAAGCAGACTGCATTTTTAGCTGCGACTACACACAAACAGCTTGAGCGGTTCGTGTATTGAGAATGTCAATTTTGTAGCAGTCCGTCTATGGAGGCCCCAAGTGCCGCCCACTGCCACTTAAGTTTAGCGGTTCTGAGAAAATAAATGGTGTGAGAGTATGAGAGAATAAACCCAAGAACCTGACCTGGGCGACTGAGGTTTGCTCGCAGTCTCCTAGGCATGCAGCGCCATCTACTATGAGAGATCTACTACTAGAGTACGAGAGAATAAACCCAAGAACCTGGCCTGGGCGACTGAGGTTTGCTCTGAGTCTCCTAGGCATGCAGCGCTATCTACTATGAGAGATCAACTACTAAAGTATTCGAAAATAAACCCAAGAACCTGACCTGGGCGACTGAGGTTTTCTTGGGCTCTCCTAGGCATGCAGCGCCATCTACTATGAGAGATCTTCTACTAGAGCATGAGAGAATAAACCCAAAAACCTGGCCTGGGCTACTGAGGTTTGCTCGGAGTCTCCTAGGCATGCAGCGCCATCTACTATGAGAGATCTACTACTAGAGTATGAGAGAATAAACCCAAGAACCTGGCCTGGGCGGCTGAGGTTTGCTCGGAGTCTCCTGGGCATGCAGCGCCATCTACTGTTGAGTATCTAAATGAAACTAAAAATATTATTTTTTGTCTCAAAATTGATTTTCTCAGGGATGATACCTATCTAGATAGACTTAGAAAGTAAAACAATGCCTAAATACAATATTTTATCTAAATTGTTAGAGATACCGAGAAATTCAGTTATACAGGATGTAACAAAATTGGTGTAGGTCCCGTTAACTGAGGCTTTATACTCATCAAACTGAACAACTTTGTTCTACAAGTTTGCAGAAATCTCAAAAAAAAGGTGAACTCTTCATACAAAACGATCAGCTGATTGACCAATTTTGCATGTTTGCATGTGTGCATTTTTGCATGGAGCACCGAATTTTTTTTGTTGCGAATTTCCTATTGTTTCGTTGGGGAAAGTTGTTCAGTATGATGAGTAGAAGTCGCAGTTAACGAGTCCTACACCATTTTTTTTAACCCTGTACATGTACAAAAATTTCTCACTTAAAGTAATAAGATAAATGTAGTAACTGTTTCGCTTTACCAAGTGACTATAAAGAGTAAATTTTCAAGTTCCTGTTTAATTATACACCAAGCCGCTGAATCATGGTCCTCGATCTAGGTTATGCTATTTTAGGGCCACTCGCACTAAACCAGCCTGCGATACTCACGGAGTCACTTATTTATAATCTGTGATTTAATGATGTTGAAAATGCAATATTTTATGCGTAACTTATCTAGGGACTTGGATAAAACGTGAATAGTAGAATACAGTTACTTTATTAAGTAACGTTCTAAGAAAATTGATTAACCTTTTCATGTTGTTTGAATGGTGTTAGTATGGGTAAAGTAACAAGCTTTCTTATCGTTAAGGACATAACATTTTCTTATAGATGTGTTTTGTGATGTTTTTTTATGAGGAAAACAATACACTATCATGATTATTCTTTTTCGTGAGGTGTTTCGTTCCAGTGCAAAATTTGCAATCCTCACGCCGCATTTTAATGATATTATACAGTCTAGGGGTCCCAGACTTCGTTCGACATGACTCTGAGGGATGATTTTATTGTTACTCCCTTGTGTGTTTCTAAGAGTTACCCTTAAAAACCAGCCAATTGCGAGTTGCTCTCGCATACTAAGGGTTCAAAACATCTTCATAAATCAACTATATAGAAGATACTAAGTAGATCGTACTAGATTTTTCTCGTTTCTTCACGTTTTGTTGCATGTGGGGACTATCATTTTCATTTGTTGTTTTAGCGGCAATAGAAATACACACTCTGTGAAAATTTCACCTGTCTACTTATAACGGTTCATGAAATACAGCCCCCTGACGGACAGACGGACAGATGGACTGTGGAGGCTTAGTAATAGGGTCCTGCTGGTCACCCTTTGGATGTAAGGAACCCTAAAAAAATATGTTTTGGTAAAACAACAACACACCTAGCAACATCAGTCACATCAGCGCTACGAAACTCCAGACTATGGATCGAATACATCCATAACGGTAAAAATCATAACCCAGCATTTTGATTAACCGTAGTCGGATAAAAATGAGTATCTACACTAGACTTGTTAGTACAGGTGCTTGTCTTTAGAACCTCTCTCATCGTGTCGCACTTGCAACCAGCCCGCGGGTATTGCTGCGAGTGCCAACTCGACGACCATACCAAAGTATATGTATGAGTACTAACATACAGTATGGACACTCCTTGCCGCTCTCTAGACTCTGACCTCACCCCCTCGTCACCCAGATGGATTCAAATTGGTTACAGTTTGGTTGTCGAACGTATAGGATTTTGCCGCCATTTTGTTTGTTCCGTCATTCCTTTTTTGAAATATCATTTCTGGCCCGTTGTATGAAGTGTCCAATGTGTGACCATACATTGGACGTTGGGCGGGGGAGGTGTGTTTCGCATAATATCTTTACTTAGTATAATAGTATTCTTCGGTCATATCCAAAGCCTGGGGGGACCCTTGAACGTAAATTATAAGTGAGAATACGGTTTGCATATTTTTTACACTATACTCATAATGGGCCCTACTCTACAATCATAATCATATGATGCTAAGAAACGAAATACATGTTCCAGCATATAATAATAAAAAACCGGCCAAGGGCGAGTCGGACTTGTGCACGAAGGGTTCCGTACCATTATCTGTTGCCGTTACTAATATTGAGCTAAAAAGGGCAAAAAAATCACGTTTGTTGTATGAGAGCCCTCCTTAAATATTTATTTTATTATGTTTTAGTATTTGTTGTTATAGCGGCAACAGAAATACATCATTTGTAAAAAATTCAAATATCTAGCCATCACTGTTCATGAAATACAGTGTTTACGCCGTAATTATATTTTAAAACACGCGCGCTATGATATGTGTGTTCAGTATTTTATATCCTGTAATATCCTTTCCTTTTCCTACTCACACATTACACACGGCGTACCGAGCGAGATAACCTACATAAACGCCGTTGGCCGTTGGGGCAGAAAAGTTCTCGAGTGGCGACGCACCGGAAAGCGTAGTGTAGGCAGGCCTCCCACTCGGTGGACCGATGACCTGGTGAAGGTCGCGGGAAGCCGCTGGATGCGGGCAGCGCAGAACCGGTCGTCGTGGAGATCCTTGGGGGAGGCCTATGTCCAGCAGTGGAATTCCTTCGGCTGATATGATGATGATGAACGCCGTTGTGTTGGCGGCGATGTCAAAATCAAGACAAGAAAACAATTTAAAAAATATGGACGCTCTCTCCAATATGGCATCGTGAACAAGTACATATCGCTCCGCATATAAAAATAAAATGTAATATCTAAATCGCTGTAAAAGACTTAAATAACCAAATAGTGTGTGTCTATGTTCTGTGCTAGTGCTGTTGAGTGCTAGTTTCAAGTACCACGAGGAGTTGCAGCTGGATCACGAGGATCTGAACCGGCGCTGGTGTTCACACGCCGATTCTATCTGTGGTGCAGGTGAGTTCCTCTCCTTTAATACTGTTCTGTTTCTCTTTTCTGTTTCATTCGAGGGCGAAATAGTTTTCCTACCGCATATAATATAATAGACTGGAAACACATCGTATTCGATAGGCTGCCATACTACACCCGTTTCCGCTAAATACAGTCCACTATTTTTCAAAAACTGAACCAGCTTATATACCCATACAGCCTGGTGTCAGACGGGCGGGCAGGCGGACAGTGGAAGTCTTAGTAACAGGGTCCCGTTCTTACTATTTTGGTACGAAACCCTAAAAATACGACTGCATAAAAAACATCTCCCCTCTTTTTTGCTACAAATTGCGTTGGGGAATGTTGATAAGCCCGCTTCCATCTTCGGCATCATCGTCACTTACCATCACCTTACATGCTTATCAATTGTGGATAAAAAAAGTTACATAGCACTTAAAACATATAAATAGGTAGTAGGTGAACTGATGGCTTAGACCCGTTTTGCATTTGACCATCTCCGTTAACGACTAAACATATTTTCTTGAATCATAGCTAAGAACACTCTCGATGAAGTCACCTTTTAAACAAAGAAAACTGAATCAAAATTGGTTAGTTCGTTTGGGAGCTACGATGCCACAGACAGATACACAGACACACAAGTAAGCTTATAACACCCGGTTTGCATCGTCATAAGTATATCTGAAGTATTACTACGAATAAAATGAAAACGCTAAACACGTAAAAAACCGACTTCCATCGCAACAAATTAGTACATTCTTGCATTATTATTTTTGGTTTTTGTTAATTTTCTTCTAAAGTACTACACCGATTTTGATAAAATTTATATGGGACCACACGGGAAGCACTAGCTTTCAAATAAAAAAAGAATCATAAAAATCGGTTCACCCAGTCAAAAGTGCTGAGGTAACAAACATAAAAAAACATAGACGAATTGAGAACCTCCTCCTTTTTAGAAGTCGCTTGAAAAATATATGCATTGGTTAGGAAACTGTACATTTTAAAATATAAATAGGTACATAGCACTTAAAACATAAAAAAAATAGAAAAAAAATGTACAATTTAGGCGGCTTGATTGCTCAGACTCGTTTCGCATTTGACCATCTCCATGAAATACTAAATATTTTTCTTAAATCATAGCTAAGAACACTCTCGATTTAGTCATCTTTAAAACAAAGAAAACTGAATCAAAATCGGTTCATTCGTTTGGAAGGTACGATTCCACAGACTCATTAGTACATTTTTGCATTATTATTTTTGGTTTTTGTTAATTTTCTACTAAAGTACTACACCGATTTTGATAAAATTTATATGGGACCACACGAGAAGCACTAGCTTTCAAATAAAAAAAGAATCATAAAAATCGGTTCACCCAGTCAAAAGTGCTGAGGTAACAAACATAAAAAAACATAGACGAATTGAGAACCTCCTCCTTTTTAGAAGTCGCTTAAAAATATATGCATTGGTTAGGAAACTGTACATTTTAAAATATAAATAGGTACATAGCACTTAAAACATAAAAAAAATAGAAAAAAAATGTACAATTTAGGCGGCTTGATTGCTCAGACTCGTTTCGCATTTGACCATCTCCATGAAATACTAAATATTTTTCTTAAATCATAGCTAAGAACACTCTCGATTTAGTCATCTTTAAAACAAAGAAAACTGAATCAAAATCGGTTCATTCGTTTGGAAGGTACGATTCCACAGACTCATTAGTACATTTTTGCATTATTATTTTTGGTTTTTGTTAATTTTCTACTAAAGTACTACACCGATTTTGATAAAATTTATATGGGACCACACGAGAAGCACTAGCTTTCAAATAAAAAAAGAATCATAAAAATCGGTTCACCCAGTCAAAAGTTCTGAGGTAACAAACATAAAAAAAAACATAGACGAATTGAGAACCTCCTCCTTTTTAGAAGTCGCTTGAAAAATATACGCATTGGTTAGGAAACTGTACATTTTAAAATATAAATAGGTACATAGCACTTAAAACATAAAAAAAAAATAGAAAAAAAATGTACAATTTAGGCGGCTTGATTGCTCAGACTCGTTTCGCATTTGACCATCTCCATGAAAGACTAAATATTTTTTCTTAAATCATAGCTAAGAACACTCTCGATTTAGTCATCTTTAAAACAAAGAAAACTGAATCAAAATCGGTTCATTCGTTTGGAAGCTACGATTCCACAGACAGATACACAGATACACAAGTTAAACTTATAATACCCAGTTTGCGTCATGGGTTAAAAATAATTTAATTACAGATGTCATATAAAAAGAGAGAATAGGAGAGAGAAATAGGCATTATTTGAGTTTGCGTGTAGGTACCATCTTCGACTACATCTTCACTTACCATCAGGTGAGTTGTAGTCAAACGCACTCAAATAAAAAAAATCAATATATGCAAGGAACATGTTGTACATTTTGCTTAGCTACCTGGAATGCGCCGATTCGCCATTGTCGAAAATATATCCATGTTATTATAGTTATTACCTATATTTTATTCAATTAATTTTATGACAAATAAAAAAGGAAATGATAATAACGTAGTTAGAACGGAAACCAAAATCAGCATTGTACATGGTGCCGCGACTGTTAAAATCATTTTGCGGTTTACCATATCCTATCATACAGCGTACAAAAAGTGTTGATACTTGAAGTGCTCAAACCTTGACCAGAAGCATTACTAATGAAATGATTGCTAACCTTGACTATTTTAACGTAGCTACATAAATTAGACTTTATGTAAAATTATGCAATTTCCTTACAGAACGTGGGTTTATAAGCATTCATCCTTTTATACGTAATCAGGAGATCTATGCCTGATTTTGAACGACTTTGGTAAAAATCCTTACTAATAATATTATAAATGTCAAAATGTGTTCGTTTGTTTGTTTATTACCTTTTAACGCTTCAACACCTTGACCAATCTTGATAAAATTTGGTAGCTGGTAGCCCGTGTTACGGGGAAGGAAAAGGCTACTTTTTATCCCGTGAAAATAGCATAGTCTGATGCAATTCCTGAGGGAACTGAAAAAATATTCTTTTTTGGTTAATTTCTCTAACATCGCAACCGAACAATGGATTCTTGTGAAGTTTTGCACAGAGATTGTTTAGGAGGTGGGAAATGACATAATTTACTAATTAGCATATCCTGACATACTTCCCGAGGGATTTGGGGAATAATCATTTCTACGCTCATGCACGTCGGCGTCGCAACGGAGCAACGGATTAAATTGAAGTGATTTTTTGTATAGAATTGGTTGAGAGGATGAGAAGTGACATAGACTGCTAATCAGAATAGCCCGATCTGGGGTAAGGATCTGGAGAAAACTCATGTCTACAACTCACCCTCGAAAGACAGTCATAAAAACGACGACCACGCGATCGAAGCTGTGGGCAAAACGTTGTCACAAAATAAATTTACAAAGCACCCCATTTCAAATTGTCATGTTTGTCAGATGATCGACTTGTATGAGAAGTTCAAATTTAAGACGGAGGTTATTTTTCTTATGAAATGAAGATTTTTTGACAAGTCCGTTTTTTAACCGCCTCCGTGGCTTAAAGGTTGGTCCATTAACTTCACATCAGGATGTCGCAGGTTCGATTCCCGGTGGAGTCTAACTTTTGACGTAAATCGTCTTTAAAATCACATACGGGGTACCAAGTCAAAAACCTGGACCGTGACGGAAGTGACGAAAGACTAACGGAAGTGTCTAAAGAATATGTCTGTCTCTTTTTTTTTCTCCATGTTTGTTGTACTATTATTTTACATAATACTGTTGTTCTGCTACTATTCAAAACTGTATCCATAAATGGCGTATGTCAAGCTAGCATATCTCTTACCTTAAGGCGAAAACTTTTCAATGTTCTAATCATGTTTAATCATATAATGTTACCTAGTTTTCCTTAAAAAACAAAAAAATAAAATAGTAACCAACGAAGCTGCAGGCCGAGCTTCGCGTAAGATTATTGGCCTGTTCCACTCGTCCCTACCAGCGTATCCCCCCTGGGGGGATAAGTGGAATTTTCTTCCACCTATCTCTACCGTTGAGCAACTAGTAGGGATAACAGGAATAAAAATGCCACTTGTACCTTATCCTTATCCTCATTTGTGGCGTAGCGTAGGCCAAAGCCCCTAGCGCTTCCTGGGCCGGAGTCAAAAAAGTCAGGGACGTCAAACTAAACTGATGATCTTTAAAAAAATATATTATCCCCGTGCAAAGTTCGTTGCGGTTGAAAAAGGCCCTGGATGTAGAACAGTAGAGTTGAATTTCATTCATAAAAATCGTTTTTATAAAGTTGTACAAATACTCGGTCACTCTTGGGGAAAATAACAGATGAGTATTTTTTTCATATCATAATTTTCTTGGAAAAGTTTGTTCAGCGTCACAATTAGAAACCCTGGTTAAAATAATGGCAGCATGATGACAGCTTACAAATGAGATCCATGCACATTATTTATACTAATATTATAAATAACATATATTTTTTGTTTTTGGGGTAAGCTTTAAACCACTGAACCGATTCGAAAAAAATTTTTACCAATAGAAAGCTACATTATCACCGTAACACAGGCTATATAGACAGTAACATATACTTAATTTTCTAAAATGAACAGAATTACAAAGCCGCATTTTATCTTAAAATATCTAACCTTAAATAAACCGAGTTCACCCGGATACACTTTGCGTGAATAAACTTCATATTTTACAACTATTTATTACTTTACCTAAGGACTTAAAACAGCGGGGAGTACCCTAGTAACAGTAATTGAAGAGCTTAGTTTAATCAAGGCAGCACTTGTGTCTAACGGTCGTAAGTACTTGACTAAATAAAAAAAAATCGGACAAAACAAAAAAAAAACATGTTTTCTGTATGGGACTCCCTGAAATTTTTATTTTAGTTTTAGTTTATTATTGTTTGTTATAGCGGCAATTACACATTGTGAAAATTTCAACCCTGAAATACAGCCCGCTGATAGACAGACGGACGAACAGTGGAGGAGTCCCGTTGGCACCCTTTGGGTACGGACCCTTAAAAAGTAACATGAAATCTATATGAAAGTCATCATCATCATCATCATCATCAGAACATAGGCCTCCCCCAACGATTTCCACGACAACGGGTTCTGCGCTGCCCGCATCCAGCGGCTTCCCGCGACCTTCACCAGGTCATCGGTCCACCGAGTGGGAGGCCTGCCTACGCTACACTTTCCGGTGCGCGATCGCCACTCGAGAACTGTACTATTCCAACGGCCATCCGTTCTACGAGCTATATGAATGTACCGATATAAAAATCTTTGATGGTTTTAACCTCGTTATTAATATGGCTATCGACATCTTTATTTTAATAAATTAATCAATATTTTGTTTTATATACTTTTATGTTTTAAGATACGTCACAATAGCAAACAAGAACGGTACATACGGTACTTCTGAAATACAAAAAAAAAATTTAAGAGGGGGTTCAGATCGTAAATTAAACAACTTTTCCCAGTTATTTCGCAAATATTATTTTTGTTGAAAGAGAAAATTGTTGAAAGAAAAAAAGCAGGTCAATTCTTTTTTGTGAATTTAGTGATTATATAGGTATATATTAGGTTTCTCAGTAGTCGTTGTTCAGTTTCATGAGCTACTCAGATTTAGAGCCAAATTTGGGCAAAAACTAGAACTGTAGGTGTTATAGTTAATGCGCTAAACGCAAAAAGCTGAATTTTCCCGCCAATGTATTTTTTTTAATACGAGTTGATATCTTCAAAACATACCTCAAAAGTTGTAATACTCATTTTAAAATAATCATAAAATTTATTGTTGCTACAAATTTTTAACGCGTTATATTTCTTTTAGAAATGATTTCCGTCACTGTTCATAATTAAAAAGCATTTACCCAGTATTTTATTTTATTTTTATTTTTTTTAGTTTTTTTGCGAGTAGTACAATACGTGTCTTGTAATCCATAATCCGAAATGTTTGCCACTAGTACTGGTGCAAACAGCAAGCGGTAACCAACTAAACTGCACGCGCCTATGCACACCTTCCACCGGCGCGGCGTCGCGCTGTCCACAGGCCGTGCCGGCTACATGTGGCCAGGCCCTAACATGGTGTTTTTATCACATTGAACTCCAAAATCTATCAAGCCTAAGAAACAGACACATACATAACTAATTACATAACATACACCCCTAGAAAGCGGTAGTCGGGTAAAAATGATCATGATCAAGGTCTATGCTATCTGAACTGCGAAAGTTTGAGCATTTTATTCCAAATTCCAACTTTCGCTGCAGATGTCTACTAGCTGCGTGTGAACTGAAGGATCGAAGCGGAGAACTATTGCAATGCAACACTGAGTGCGGGCTAATTGCGCGGCGGGCGTGCGCCGGCCCACTTTGCGTGGTTCAACGCACTTGTCTGGCGTACTGTCAGAAGGTATTTTACGGTCAACGGTGTTCTGTTTGTTTACATGATTGCTGTCAAAAAGGACTTATTTTTCAAACCAACTTCCAAAAAGGAGAAGGTTCTCAATTCGACTGCATATTTTTTTGTATGTTTGTTCCGCGATATCTTCGAAGGTTGTGAACCGATTTTTTATTATGATTATTTTTTTATTCTATAGGATATGCTGCCAAGTTGATCCCATATAAATTTTATCAAGATCGATGTAGTACTTTTTGGTAAATTAACAAAACTAAAAAATAATAATGCAAAATGTACTTAGTTTTCGCGATCTAAGTTGGTTTTCTTAACATGTTCAGCTTTACAAATTTTAAAATACTTCGTTTGTAAGAGGGAGCATGTGTTGGGTAACTGCTTATGTAAATAGCAAGCGGCCTCCATAATATAAAATAGTCAGCGCGCAACGAGCTATCTGTAGTTTCTGTCCTCCCTAATTCTAACATTGCTTTAGAAATTAAATTATTTGTTCTTGGGTTACCTCGTACTTATGAATCTCACTTTACGTACAAGTCTGCACTCTGCATGTTAGCGTTGAATAAAGACTTACTTACAGGTTGAAATGTCGTCATCCAAAATATTGTACTGGCGTCAGTTAGTCTACAAAGTTATTTACCATGACATATAGGTAAGTACTAAAACACTGGAAACTCACCACACGATCAATTAGACAAAAACATTAAATCATAGTAACTACCGCCTCCCTCTCACATGGAAAGCACACAACATACACATATAAAGAATAAAATATATCTCCCAAGCCGGCCGGTCACCGTGGAAGATCACGACCAAAACCCTCCAGAGAAAATTAAAACAAATTGTACAAAAAAAAACATGCATCAGAATACCCAATATATAGCATAATACAATGTTATAAGGCAGAGAATAGAGAGTACTGGTCATCTCTGGCCTTTACCTTTCATTGAGAGGGTTCTTACAAATAAAATACAAACCCTGACTATATTTCATTAATTAAATCAATAATATATTATTTTTATTATTATTCTATCCAATGTAACATTAATTCCAAATCTAATAATTATTTAACGATATTATGATTGTGTTTTTATAATCTTATTTATATTTAATCTTATTATTTCAAAATGAGAATAGAACTAATTATACTTCTTATAAGTTTTTAATAATCAATGTTTATTTTTATTGTTTTTTAAGTGTACTAAAATTAGTGAAATAAATTTAAAATTGTGAATAATTTTGCATGCACATTGTTATGGAAATTTTATTGTGAAAAGCAAGAAATAAAAGGCTATTTTATTTTATTTTATAGGTAAGTACTTATGATATTTAATACAGTAGGTCCGTTCCAGTGGCATACTGACCAGAAGTTCTTCTGCAAGGTTGTTGATATCAGCGCATGAAGGGAAGTGGTCGAAGTTAAGGCGTCCATTATTACAAATTGTCCACTGTGGCGGCACCCGGTACGCGACGGTTCTCTGAGTTAATTGAGCGGTCTGGTATTCCGATTCCCATTGTCGACTACCAGAGAGGGTAAGCTATTAAAATCGGTGCTGCCACAAGTATCGTTCATTCGCCATAATACGACTGAATGCTACCCGAGTCTTTAGCGGCTACGTAGATGTAATCAGGGGTGCAGGACGGGAGGTTGAGCCAACAAATATACTAGCAACTAGTCAGCATATTTAGTAGATTAAACGGTGTAAATGTATACAGAAGGGAACAATACTGCACAAGAATAAAGTTTGTTTAAAGAGATGTGGCATTTTGTTTTCATTCGACTTCAGAAAACCGACCAAATGCGAGTCAGCACTGCACACAAAAGATTCTGTACTATCGTACTAGATGTCGCTAGTTTATTTGGCTACGGCACTCTAAAAACCATAACGTACATATAATAACCACTCAATCCACTAACAAATCCGGTCCAATTATCTGATTAGCTATTTATGTTCTTTGCTCTATGAAACTGGACTGTCTGTATAGGTTGGCTTCCGCCTATTAATTAGAAGTGCAGTTCTGCAATAGATACAGCAATTAAATCAGACAGGATAATTGTTCAAATAGATTTGAAGAACGTGCTTCGTAATTGATGTACTTGCATTGATGAGAAAGCTTTTTATTTACAGTATATAGGAGCCGTTAACTAGGGCTTCTACTCATCATAATAAAAAATTTTCTCCAAATAATCCATAATCAATCAGTAAAAAAACTCTTCTTATACATTGATCAACTTATGGTTGGACCAATTTTGAGCATTTTTGTTGAAGCCTGGTCCAGTTAAAGGCTTCTACACCAATTTTGTTGCATCCTGTATAAGAACAAACATATTATGCAGTAAATTTAAAGAATGATTTTCGAATTATGATTAAACTACAGTTAAATCCGTGAAATTAAATCGTATTACTATTTGAATACTGATATTTAATTTTCACATAAAATTTTTATTTATATTTATACAAGACTCTATGCTTTATAGAATTTGCGAAACATCTAATTTTATTTCAATTAAAGTGTTGCTACGCTAGCTTTTCCCATCGCTTGCGCACCGAAAGCGTCAAATAGCGGAACATTGCGTTCAAGTGCAAGCCTCCGGCCCCTGACCTACAGCAGTCTGCCGAGTTTCCGTAAACGGCTGCGCACACGCGGGCTTACGTCAAACATGACTGTGGGAACATACGCGGTGGGCGGCTGAGAAAAAGTGTGAATGCAGTTAATACAATAGCGCGTGACACGGCCGATCTTATCACTTATTAGTATAATCACAGTGTAAAATACCATTGGCCTGTGATGGGGTCCTATAGAAAAGTGCCACCCAATCTCTTCCCAAGGTTGTCGTAAGAGACGACTAAGGGACCCGAAACTGGAGGATCCTTTCCGCCTACTGTGCCACCACACTGCACACTGTGATCGCCAACCCCCCGGGCAGATCGGGGGAGGCCTGGATCCAGCAATGGACGACTTTTGGGTGAGGAGATGATGATCATCATCATCATATGCCAAAGCAGGCTGATTAGCAAGAAACCATACAGTGGTCCAACGCATTTGATCTTTGCGTCAAAGCCAACAGCACTAGTCACTGGGCCACCTCCTACTCCTCCTCCTTCTCCTCCTCCGCCTTCTGGAGGCCTATGCGGCTGAAGAACCATGACTATGGAAGTTTGGGCGCAGCTTCTCCCACCTCGCCCCTTACCTCCCGCATGATTGCCCTGTCTAGATGACCAACTGTATTGATTTTTAAGACTGTAGTATCAGTATCACAACGAACTTTAAATGATTAGGGAATCCTAAAATATGACAAAATTATGAATACCTAATGAAATTGTTCGATAATGAAAAAAATATCTACAGGTGTAACAAACTTGGCACATAGCTCGTAGAACAAGTGGCCCAACAGCATTCCCTCTCGTATATCTACCAGATACGCTAAACTATCAGGTTTATGATGGTAGCACTTACAAACCCTTAGAGCGTAACAGTGAGGGCCACTATTCCTGCCAACACTATTAGGCGAAGACAAGGACCAGTTGCGGTAGATCTTGCCGCCAAGACGCTTGTCCTGGTACTCTTCAAGGCGCGTGCCTCGTGGAAGAGAACCACTACCTACTCTCCTGTTATGTCCCTTAGCTGTAGGCACGCTTACCTCCGTTGGGGCGGTAAAGTTCTCGAGTGGCGACCGCGCACCGAAGACGTAGCGTAGGCAGGCTGGTGGACACACGACCTGGCGAAGGTAGCGGGAAGCCGCTGGATGCGGGCAGTGCAGGACCGGTTGTCGTAGAAATCCTTGAGAAGCTTTTTTCTAGTAGAGGACGTCTTTCGGCTGATATAATGATGATGAAAAAATTTGGCGCAGAAGCCGCTAATTAGGGCTTCTAGTCATGCTGTACAATTTTCCCCAAGGAACCCTCAGTCAATTCTCAAAAAGAGTTTCCGACTCTATAATAATTTTGAACAAAAAAATCTGATTTCAAACAGGAAACTAAGGTTCCCCTCGATTTCTTTGGGATGCGATCATCAGATCCTGGTTTCCTTATCATGGTACCACCCTTGGGATATCTCCTTTCCAAAAAAAAATCACCAAAATCGGTTCGCAAACGATGAAATTATCCGAAAATATATATATATATATATATATATATATACGGTCGAATTGAGAAACCTCCTCCTTTTTTTGAAGACGGTTAAAAAAACTGTTGAAAACTCCTACACCAATTTAGTTTTATCAGTATAGATAATTTATGTCGTTTGCTGCTCTAAAACTTTTTATAACGGTAACAGAAAAATTCTTGTTAACATATCACTTTCTATCTAAAACTCTAAACTAGCAAAATTCCACGAACCGAAACAATGAGCGATTTCAGTTAAAGAAATCGATTCATAAACGAAGAAGTTATCCACGAACACACATAAAAAAAATATATTATACGGTCAAATTGAGAAACCTCTTTTTTTTAAAGTCGTTTAATAAAGAAATTCAGGGTATGCTCGAGCGCCTCGGTGGGGACGTATATGAGCTGATATGATGAAAGAAATTTTCAATTACACAAACAGGCTTTTACCTGAGTGCATTCACCCAAAGGGACATAATTATATTTATTCACATCCGTATAACGTGTTAGGCTGGCTACAAATAAATCATTTTTTTCCTAAATTCTTGTAATTTTTTTTTAAACGAATTGTCTTGATTTTGTCACTTGAAAAGTTAGCCGTCTAAGGAAACGAAACACCACAAAAGCGAAACAGTTACCGATTTTGATTAAAAAATAATTTTCAATCACATACACAGACGTTCAATCTAAGTGTTTTTACCCAAAAAGACATAATATTTTTTTCCACATCCGTATAATGTGTTAGGCAGGCACAAATAAAGCAGATTTAAAAAATCCTCTTTAAAATTCGAATTTTTATTAAATGTTCGATTCCCGTAGAAAGTAAGCCAAAAACTTTTTGAGAATTACCTTAAATACTGTATAATGTTTCTTCCCCATTTTTTTTTTTAAATTTCATGTTTAAAAGACCAAGTTATTTTATGAGCTAAGTATTTATTTTAGAATTACTAGCTAGTAATAATAGCAAAATGGGACCGGAAAACGTAACGTAGAGGGGACTCCCACTCAGTGGACCGATGACCTGGTGAAGGTCGCGGGAAGACACTGGATGCGGATGGCACAGAACCGGTTGTCGTGGAAAACCTTGGGGGAGGCCTATGTACAGCAGTGGACGTTCGTCCGCTGATATGATGATGACCTTAAAGTAATCACAGTTTGTATCCGGGCTTCGTTCAGTTTTATCACGTGTTTTTCTGTCATACCATTGTTCCTGCACTTGAACTCATCGCGTGTTTGTTGATAAAATGTCAATTGCCTTTGCTTGGCATAACATGTGTGTCATAATTGAGACACACACATTGACAAGCTATTTTAAAAGCTTTTATTTAACTTGCAATGTATATGTATGTTTGTTCGGGTGAAATCTTGCAAGTTAATTTTGACCCACTTCCCGGTTTCCGATTGAGCTGAAATTTTGCATGCATATGTATATCGTGTGACAATGCAATATTAAAAGCTTGTACCTAAAAGTTTTTAGGTTTTTCGAAAATTATTTATTAGTAGTACCGTGACGCATTGGAAACTTTGGTCGCAAGGATCTCGATTTTTCTCAGCCATTACAAAACATATGAAAGTGATATTTTATAACCTGATTCTTCATTTCAATGGCTTCATTTTGTCAGTTACAGCAACACGATTTGTTTACTTTTATAACAGTTTTTTTTTAATTTAATCAAAGATACCTCTTTTATAACAGAGATTTGCATTCTACAGGCAAACCAGATCGATTTATCTCCAAATTTTCTTAGCCGATTAGTCTAAACACACACTTCAATATGCCAGTTGGATTTTTTAAAATTAATTGTAGTTTTTAACAGAAACGAAAAAACTTTTAAAAAGTGCAAAAGTGTGGTTATTTTCTTTACTCTTTACACGTAAAGAAAAAGACAGAGACAACTGTTCCAATCAATGCCCCGCCTTGATTTCCTTGTTCACGATTGGTTTCATCATATATCAGCCGAAAAACGTCCACTGCAGCACCACAGATAAGAAAAAAAATATTCTTCTATTCTGTGTGCTGGACAGAGGCCTCCCTCAAAGATTTCCATGACGACCGGTCCTGCGTTTGCTTTTAGGTATTTGTTGAGTAAGCTCATTTCGAAAAACTTTAAATTTTTGATGTGTAACATCTTTGCTCTCGCTTTCCTGCAATTTGTGGGAGTGATTTCGTGAAATGGGACGGAAATGTGTCCCATGTGTAACAGGAAGTCGCGTTTTTTCAGGCTTTAAAAGCGCGGAAAAGGCAAAGGTATCTATGACCATACAGCCTAGTCTGCCGTATCTTTGCCGTCCTTTTTTCAGGCTTTAAAAGCGCGGAAAAGGCAAAGGTATCTATGACCATACAGCTTAGTCTGCCGTATCTTTGCCGTCCTTTTTTCAGGCTTTAAAAGCGCGGAAAAGGCAAAGGTATCTATGACCATACAGCCTAGTCTGCCGTATCTTTGCCGTCCTTTTATAAAGTATTTTGTCACATTTTACACATCATATGCGAGTACTGTAGGTCTCGCTCGAATTTTTTTTGCCACAACCTTTCGTTTGAAAATAATTTTAATTATTTCGTATTTCAGCAAATCCTTTCATTTGATACCCATATCATGGGGATGCTTAAAAATAACTGGTTATGATATGAATGAAAAATAATTATGAATGACGTCACTTAACAAACCATGCATTGTCACCCACATGAAACGTTTATGCAAAATTTTAGCTTAATCGGAAACCGGGAAGTAGGTCAAATTAACTTGCAAATTTTGAAGCAGACTACTTACATACATACATACGAACATTCCAAGTTAAGTAAAAGCTTGTAAAAAATGAAATAAGCCATTCAATACGTATATATACTGAGTCGCTTCTTCCTAGTTCCTATATCTTGGGAAGATTAGATAGAGTAAGGTCACACTTCACACACGACTAGTCCGGATATTGTTGCCTTCATAGTATACAATATTTTTTTTAAATAATCATCATCATCATATCAGCAGAAAAACGTCAACTGCTGAACAAAGGCCTCCCTAAGGATTTCCACGACGACCGGTCCTGACCGGTCCGACTGACGCTTGGCTATTTTTAGGGTTCCGTACCTTAGAAAGAAAAAAACTAATCCGTGTCTGTCTTTCCGTCCGTCTGTCACAGCCGATTTGTTCAGAAACTACTGGACCGATTGAGTTGAAATTTGGTACACATAAATGTAAGTCGGTGACCCAAAGACAAACATGTAACGTAAATAAATAAATTTTAAACAGGTGGGCCACTTGTGGGGGATAAATAAGAAAGTATAAAAAAAAGTTTGCAAACTATGACGTGTGATATGATATATCAAATGAAAGGGCTTGTTGTCAAATCTCGAATACTTTTTATTATAATTTTTAAATAAATAGTTTTGATGTAATTGAAGAAAATAGGCAATAATTGACCATTCCCATCCCTTTATCTCCAAAACTACTGGGCTTAAAATTTTGATAAAAACACAGTATATGAGGTTAAATGCATGATTACAGGAAAATCTATGAGAAAATCTAAAGTCCTTCCGTTCTTACAGGAAAAATGATATTTCCAAAGACCGATAGTTTAATAAAAACTAGCGAAACTTAGTGGGATCTAGTAGTATCTTCTACATTGCAAATTTACATAGTAATACAACAGCAATCAGTTCCCTTTTATCTAGTATATTTAGATGGCGCTGTAGATGAAAATTAGTTTTGGCACGGAACCCTTAGGGCGCGAGCTTCACTCGATCTTGACCGGTTTTTAATCTTTATCCTCGAAGGTAACGCTGCCTTTAATGGACTTTTTATCGGAGCTGATATTGTTAAGCCAGGGGCTACTTACGGAGTTACAAAGTGTGACATTGGACGTTGCTGCAAAATGTTTTAAGTGCCGCTAAACAGCATCTTAACAGCAGTGCTGATATGTTCCATCATGACATGAAGTTTAAATAGCTTCGAGGATTACTTTATCAACAATATGTGAATAGGCAAGTGCTCGAGTTCGAGGATCAGCGTAAAGCTGACCTTGATACCAAACGCGACCAGTTAAAGGCCCGACCACCTGCGACCATTTCATACAATTACAAGGTGGCGAGGAGTTTCAATGCGAAGATTGGCTACATAAACCATCTTCGACCGCACGCGCGGCAAACAGACTAGGAGTCGAAGTGGTCGCCATGACCGATATCGGTCGGATAGATCATCAATTATCATCATCAACAATACAATTTAATTAATAATTAAAAACCCAACTGCAAATACATTTATTAGAAAAATGTCTAAAACATGTGTAGGTATAAAATATATACATATAATAACCTACCTATTGATTACGTTTGATGTCCTAATATAAAACAGAAAAAAATAAGAAAAGTTTCAAATTTTAGTACTAAACTAATTTAAGCCTTTGTTTAGTTATGTTTCAATTTACTACGATGAAAGCTAATTACAAACATCGATATATGTATACTCAATAAATTCGTAAAGTAACTCAATATATTCGCAGCTAGTTTTTGTATTATAGCGGAATTACATTTGTATGAAAAATCGAGCCTATTGGGGAACCTTAAGTATTCTTGCAAATAAATTATTCTGATTCTAAAAAAAATAATACCCCTTTTTCAGATAAAAGAAAATGTATCCTATGTCAATCACGGGATCAAGAAGATTTAGTCAGGAAGTTTATATAAATCTCTAATCGTACTATTTCCCATGAAAAGCACCGATTAATGCATAAATTATTGCTATAACTTCCTCTGGTTTATGGCTACTGACAATAATCCAATAATTCTCAATGCTGTCCGCAAACTACATTGATACCTAGAATTTAAGTCTAGAAAGAACTAATTTAAGTCCGTTCTTTTAACAAGCAAAATCTAAAATGCCGATTAAAACACGTTTTCTGTAAGGGTACCCCCTTAATTTTTCAGCTTTTACCCGACTGCCTCAGAAAGAGGGTTATGTTTTTCGAGTGTATGTATGTAGATTTCTTTGTATGAGGTATTGTTAGATTCGTCTTGATCCCGTGAGTGACATAGGACTGCTCAAAAAGAGTGGTTAAGTTTTTACGCAATAGGGTTTTTAATTATTTAATGTATTCCTAAATTGTTTAATTTTTTTATTATTTATTGTTTAAGCGGCAATATAAAAACACACTCTGTAAATTAACCTATAACGGTTAATGAAATACAGCCCGCTGACAGACAGCTTGTAGCGTAGGCAGGTCTCCCATTCGGTGGACCGACGACCTGGTGAAGGTCGCAGGTTCCATATATATCCCAGTATGATGGATGACGTTGCTCAATAAGTCAGCAAGTTAGAGTCGTACTCGCAGAAGAAGGGATTCGTTTTGTTTTATATTTTTAGTCTACTGTCCTGTTCGCACCTTATTGCACGGAACCCTAAAAAGATCGCCACCAGTAACTTTATAAAGGCACTTAAAACAAGCTGAAGGTAAATGCTTCCCTACACTTCTTCCTACAATGTCAGATTGTCTTGCTGCTATCTTAAGAACTATGCCTCAGGCAGTAAAACGTTTAATAGAACATTTTGCTGTTGATACTGTTCTTTTGTTCAACGCAACGAGTTTTGCACTATATCCTTACACTAGCTGTTGCCCGCGGCTTCGAGAGTGAACGTGTTTTTTTTAACCTATGTCCATCCTAAAATTCCATTCTAACTGTTGCTGAAGGATTTTTTTAAATCGGATGGGTAGTTTCGAAGATCACCTCCTACAGAAGAAATGGCTAAAAAGCGATAATGCAGCCTTTGCATTGTACATGTTTTTATTTACATTTTTGTAATGCGTTTTCTGGTGTGCAATAACAGTTATTTATGATACAAGGGTGGTAAAAAAATATTTTTATTTACACCTATGGATCATACAACGTTTTTCAACAAAGTTGTGTTTAACAGGTTGAATGAAAAGCGACTGTGACAAATAAACAAAATACATACATGGGTACATACTTGTACCTATCAAGGTTTCGGCAACCAAAGTTCATTTTACGCGACTCGAGGCTCATTTTAAATGCCCGGGTAGAAACCCTTTGTTTTTTCTTATACATACACATAAGTATATTTTTTATTACGTATATATTAACTATTCTTAATTTTATTCGTTTTCACAACTAAAACATTACAAGAATTTAACCAAAAAAAGAGTATTTTTTCAGTTCCCTCCGGAACTCAATCGGGCTATGCCATTTTCAAGGGATAAAAAGTAGCCTATGTCCTTCCCAGTAACACACGCTACCTGCATGCAAAATGTCATCAAGATTGGTCGAGGTATTGAAGCGTGAAAAGGTAACAAACAAACAAACACATTTATAATATTAAGTAAGGATTTGGGAGCGTTTGTCTCCAATCTCGTCTGATGTTGAGCAACGATGGGGTCAAACGAGGAACATGAATCCTACTTACTTATGGCCTAGAAGTAGTTTAACATTTTTCTTATAGTAACAAAATTGGAGTAGGTCCCGTTAACTGGGGCCACACCCAGGACACTGCATACAAATGGTCTTGAAATGATATTTCTGAAAACAAATGACGGAGCAAACAAAATCACGGCAAACTCCCATACGTTCGAGAACCAAACTGTAACCAATCTGTATTAATAAGGGTGACGCGGGAGTGTGGTCGCAATCTAGAGAGCGGCAGCGAGTGTCCATACTGTATGTTAGTACATTTATTTACATACTTTGCTGGGGCTTCTACTCATCATACTGAACAATTTTACCCAAGCAACCAAAAGTCATTTCGCAAAAAAATCTCGAAGCTCCATTTTTTTAACGTTTTTGTAGTTTTCAATTACAAAAAAATACAATTACAATTGGAAACTCCAAAAACGTTAAAAAAAATAGAGCTTCCGCCCGAGCCTACCCTAAATCGGGAAAAAAATAGAGCTTCCGCCCGAGCCTACCCTGAATCGGGCCTTAGTGCGGGTTGGTCGACTTCACACACAACCTTAGAGTTTCTTCGCAGGTGTGTGCAGGACGCAGGTTTACTCACGATGTTTTCCTTCACCGTTAAAGCAATCGGTGAGTATATGTACGTAAGTTTCGTAAAACTCATTGGTAAATTGGCCGTCCGGATTTCAACCCGGCACCTCTGGTTAGGAGGACCAAGTCGTTTCCGGTTAAGCCACCGACGTTTCAAAACTGCCCATCTTGGTATAAATTCCTTTGCTGAAGTAGCTTGACCTTTGACGGCTCGCGTCAAACACTCCGTCAAAGGGGTCACCCTGAGTCGATTGAAATCAGGGCGGCCCCTTTGTCGGAGTATTTGACGCGAGCCGGCAGCGGCAAGCGGAATTCATCAAAGTTGCAGATAATTTAGCAAACGAACTAATAACGAACTAAATTAGCAAATGAACTTTTTTCCCTGTTTTAAATCTCCAATGTCATCATTAGGTTGACTGGAGGAGATCCCGTTAAATATATTGTAACCAAAATTCAATAAACAGTTTACAAACAAACAAACGAACTATACTGACCATGATTGTAGTAGCTTTACCTTGAGCTGCATTATTTATTTGGTCACTGGGAACTAGCCAGGAAATTTACTAACTTCGCTGCCCGCATGCGGTGACTTTCCGCGACCTTCACCACGTCGTCAGTCCACCAAGTGGGAGGCCTGCCTACGCAATGACTTCCGGTGCGCGTTCGCCACTCGAGAACCTTACTTCCCCAAGAGTGGTCTCTTCTACAAGCTATGTAGATATGTACCTACCCCGCCCACGCCAGTTGAGCTTTGTCTTTTACGGAGCTCCTTCGTCGAACTAAAGTTAGAGTATAGTGTTGTTTCGTGATGGACACGTTTTGGTCACGCAAATAGCCGCCGCGCCGTGGAACGGTGTAAAAATATAAAATTACTCGCTAAAAATAACGCCAGCGTGTCGTGCTTCCCGCGTGACAACGAACTGTGAATTATGTGGCATGGTGAGGTGCATAAAATATCACAAATTCGAATAGCAAACCCGAAGTTACACAGGATGTAGCAAAGTTGGTGTAGGACCCGTTAACTGGGGCTTCCACTCATCATACTGAACAACTTTCCCCAAGAACATACTGAACTTTTAACCGCCGTAATGGTTAGTCCATTAGCTTCAATCAGGAGTTCTTAGGTTCGATTAGTGTAACTTTGTAAGACATGATTTGGTTGGTAAAAGGGCATTTTCTAAGCCCGCCTGGCTAGCTACCACCAACTTATCAAAATTTTGCCTCGAAATATCAATGTCACGGCTGGAAGATAAGATAAGTCGTTTCCCATTGCGTTGGGGAATCTTGGTAAAACCGTTTCCATCTTCGGCATCATCGTTACTTACCATATATTATTACGGTTATCACCAAGTACATAATTTGTGTATATAAATTCTTTGACAGCAACTCCCAAGTACTAGTAGCGACAGAATTTTACAATAAGAAAATGAAAGGTGCAGCCAAACGCACTCAAATTTTTATATAAAAAAAATAATAATAATAAAGTTATATATTTCACCGGGATATACCGTGAAAACCGTGATATTACAATCTCATTGTGATTCGGATCAAAATTTCACAACCTATTCTTGTACCTCCGAATAAAACCGATGATTTCTTCTGCTGCGAAGCATTCTGCTACCCAGGGGGGGGGGGGGGGGGGGAGCCTCGCATAGCGAGCTCATTTATTTAGTGTTTTTCACTTCGCTTATTGTTAATGTAATGTGAAATGTAACTAGTGAAATTGTAAACAGTATGTTAAAGTTCACAATCTTTCGACAGTTCACAATCTGCAATATAAATGTCATTAGGTTATAATCTAACAGAATTTACAATCTTACGGTGACATATATAATTAAAATTAACAGAGGTTCCTAGTATTATTTTTTTAAATAGCACTTTGTTGGTGGGCTAGTCCTCGAAGAACGGCGGCTTGGCTTACGTCTCGCCGCCGACACTCGGACAAATTAGATCGAGGGGATATGATCATCACACAACAGACGAAGTAGGCTGATTAGAATTCCAAAGGACTGCGAACGTATATTAATACAATATAAGATCATAAATTTTTTGACACTTATGAAATCTTTAGAAATACGAAATATGCAAGCATTTAATCCTCAGTGAAGAATAATGTACCTACAAAAATTAAAATGCGTGCGGCAAACGCGAAAAATCTTCACAAATCGTGAACATTACTCTGCCATAAACTGCACTCACGCAAACGTTCTCGAGCGGATCAAATAAATAAAGCCAGTGGTATAATCTGACTTTGCCATTTCGTTGCGGCTACGTTTTTTATTGCACGGCGCGGCGAAGCTTCGCGACAATTGTAAACATTTTTACGTAAAGCAGTCGAAAGAATCAGATACAGGTTATCGCGTTCGCAAAACGTCCCGTTCGCTCAATGTCCTGTTCTAACTAAAAACAATGTGTTCCCTATAACAATGTGAAGCCTGAAGTTCAGCAGCTTCATCTGAGCAGAAGCTCAGAAGAATCTCTGAAGAACCGTCTTTTTAACCTTTATAACCGCCTCCGAGGCGTAATGGTTAGTCCTTCACACCAGTAGGTCGCGAGTTCGATTCTCGGCCTAGTATAACTCTGTAAGACTCGTTTCAATTGGTGGAATTACATTTTATAAGCCCGCCTATCACCTACTTATCTAAGTCTTTTTTAACCTTCTTAACTGTCTCCGTGGCGTAATGGTTAGTCCTTCACACCAGAATGTCGCGGGTTCAATTCCTGGCGTAGTATAACTCTGAAAGACTCGTTTTAATTGGTAGAATGACATTTTATAAGCCCGCCTATCAGCTACTTATGTCTTGCTACCAAACATCAATTTTAACAGCATTGATGTGAAGAATGAAGGTAAGATTGCTAGTTCCCCATTACGTTGGGGAGTCACGAGATACTTGTAAATCCTGGACACAGTGGTTTTCGAAAATTTGCGACCAATTTTATGAGTACCTACACAAATCACATTTTTAGCAGTTTCTTAAGAAATAACCAATTTATGATTGCTGTCTTTGCGCTAAGTACTTTTGACAACATGGAACCATGTCTTACCAAAACATCCATAGATGTGCTGTCTGTAATAAACATCGAGTGTGACGAAAACTTGTTTTATGAGAAGTTGGACCTTTTGCATTCGATACCAAAGGAGCTTTGTGGCGATGTAGATAATTATTTAGTTTCTTCGGATCACGAAATAAAAGTCACGATTTGAAAACGTTGATTGGCAATGAAAACCGAGCAAAGCATCAGACTGGGTAATAAGTACAGAGATATTGCACGAAGACGAATGCAAATTGATCAATAAAAGGTAATGAAGATATCTATGATGGCACGGTTGCATGTCTAGGGTCGCGCGGTATCATTTTGCGAAAGCCAAATCCATAGAATGTCTTTCGTGAAGGTCAGCAAAAAAATCATTCTATAGGTTTACCTTTAATAGATTTACTTCCCACGCGGTGGACCGACGACCTGGTGAACGTCGCGGGAAGCCGCTGGATGCGGGCAGCGCAGGACCGGTCTTGGTGGAAATCCTTGGGGGAGGTATTTGTCCAGCAGTGGACGTCTTTTTTTTTATTCACAATTGTTAAACCCTTGACAACATCTCACCTGGTGGTAAGTGAGTAAGTAAGTGGTCTTTCGGCTAATATAACGATAATGAACTGTACTAGACCAGCCGTTCTAACATTTTCTTTGAAAGAGTTCTCTAAGGCTATCTTTACATTGTGAAGTTGCGTAATTGAGTCGATCACGCAGGTTAACTGGCCTTAAGCACGGTCATTACCTGGATGGGTTTTTACTGATTGTGGGACTTTTTCTCGACCTTTCCTTAGCCTAGATTAAGAATTCAGAGTCACAACAATTTTTTTTTTAAATCCACGATTAGTAAGCCCTTGATGGTAGTTCGAAGCGCGTTTACCAAGATTCCCTAACGCAATGGGGAACTGGCAATTTTATCTTAAAGCCGGAACACATTCAAGCTGTTAATGTTGATGTTTGGCGGCAAGACTTAGATAAGATGGCTTATAAAAGACGGGCTTATAAAATGCCCTACCACCAACCAAAACTAACTCTTACAAAGTTAGACTTCGCCAGGAATCGAACCCGCGACCTCTTGATGTGTTGCTAATGGAGTAACTATTACGCCACGGAGGCAGTTAAAATCTTACTGGACGTAGGCTTCTTCAAAGTTGTCCCAAAGGGCAGTATTCTTTTTGGCAAAGGGACTATTGTACACTTTTTACCGACTTCCAAAAAGGAGGTGGTTCTCAATTTGACTGTAAGTTTTTTTTTTGTATTTCCAAAATCTTGCGACGCACGATAGAAACTAGGTATATTTTTCTATGCAATTACAAACTGAAAATGTCTTGGGACATTTTGTTTGACCTATAGCGTCACCTTGCCGAGATATTTTGAAAACCTTGAAAAAAAATATGTACATATATGCATATATACCACACATATAGAACAGATGGCCGTTGGGGTAATAAAGTTTTTGAGTGGCGAGCGCGCACCGGAAAACGTAGTGTAGGCAAGCCTCCCACGCGGTGGACCGACGACTTGGTGAAGATCGCGGGAAGCCGCTGGATGCGGGCAGCGCAGGACCGGTCGTCGTGGAAATCCTTGGGGGAGGCCTTTGTCCAGCAGTGGACGTTTTTCGGCTGATATGATGACCTAATAAAATATGCCACTTTCCCATACAAAAGTGTTCTAACTCCTTTTTTAACTCCGATGAGCATTGGCTCATTCATTTCCTTACTGGCCGTTAAAACACCCCTTTTAAAAAAAAATATCCAAGTCAGAAGAATGATAACAAATCGCTTGCAATTATATAAAAAAAATGAAATTTCAAGGGTAATACAATTTAGCTTTGTAAGGATTGCCTTACAAAGCTAAATTGTATTACCCTTGAAATTTCATTTTTTTTATATAATTGCAAGCGATTTGTTATCATTCTTCTGACTTGGATATTTTTTTTTAAAAGGGGTGTTTTAACGGCCAGTAAGGAAAGACCTAAAAATTATACACTCCTATTTGTGGGCAGTCGTGTAAAAAAAAAGTAGAAGTTTGTAAAAAAAAACATTTTGACATTTGTGTTGTCACAAAAGAACCTATTGGTTTTGATGAGAAGTAATAAGATCTGACAAGGAAAAATAAATGCAAACAACCTCACACAAAGAAGCTGATCCAACAAAGCAATAATAAATAGGTACTTAATGGTCTGACAAAAAAGAAAGTATGTAGTATAGTAGGTACGTCAGAACAAAAAACCAGGGTTGGCATCTTTAAAACAAAGTGTTTAAAACACTATTTAAAAAAAATACATTTTTAACAGTTTGTTTTACAAATTTAAAAGAAAATTGCGTATTCAAAATAGACGTAAAAAATATACAAATATTTCAAAATGGTTTAAAAATTTTAAATACATATGTTTAAACATGTTTAACAGTTTGTTTTACAAATTTAAAAGAAAACTGTCCTTTTTTTCGACCCTGCAAGAAACCATAAGTCGGTACAAAGCCTTCATTTACCTAAAAGTCGTCGCGTGCATTCATTATTTCATTTACTTTCTTACTGAAATTAAATCCCAATGCAAATTCAAAACTTGACACTCCAGGAACGGCTTTATGTTCGAAAAAACAAATATATAGTTCAAAAAAGTTTAAATATGATTAAATATACGAGTATTGAACTGTTTTTTAAACAAATTTAAAAGAAAACTGTTCTTTTTTCAACCCTGCAAAAAACCCATAAGTAGGCACAAAGCCTTTATTTACCTAACAGTCGTTGCGGTGCATTCATTAACTCATTTACTTTGTTACTGAAATGAAAGCCCACTGCAAATTCAAAACGCAACGTAAAACTTGACACTTCAGGAACGGCTTTATGTTCGATAAAACAAATCGTTCAAAACTGTTTAAATATGATTAAACATATTGAACTGTTTTTTAATACATATTTAAAAGAAAACTGTTCTTTTTTTCAACCCTGCAAGAAACCCATAAGTAGGCACAAAGCCTTTATTTACCTAACAGTCGTCGCGGTGCATTTATTAACTCATTTACTTTGTTATTGAAATTAAAGCCCATTGCAAATGCAAAACGCAACAACGTTAAAACTTGACACTCCAGGAACGGCTTTATAGTCTACCTACAGGTTAATGACTTTATTAGAGTTCCGTATCGCAAAAGGTAAAAACGAAACTATTATAGGATTACTCGTGCGTCTTTCTGTCCGTTCGTCCGTATGTCACAGACAATTTGCTCAAAACTACTGGACCGATTGAGTTGAAATTTGGTACACATATGTGAGTCGGTGACCCAAAGACGGACAGTATAATTTTAAATAGTCACTTTTGGGGGGTAATATAGAAAATTTTACAAAAAGTTTTGCAAACTATATGGTGTGACATATCAAATAAAAGGGCTTGTTGTAAGAATCTCAAATATATTTTTTCCATAATCTCCTAGAGATAAGGGGGAGGGCATGGTAAATTTTCTCCTATTTTCTTAAAAAAATAAAAAAAATATATATTTTGTGTATGTTACACGAAAGTTTGCATTTTTTTTTTACAAAGTATGAGTACTCAGAGGTCTTGTTTTTTTTTTTACTAATTTCATAACAAAATACAAAACAATTAATTAATCATCTAGCACCATTACACCTAAATGGTTTGTCTAGGTGCTCAACAGTCGTCTACAAGCTACATACTTCTGTTCTGTAGGTAATAAAAGTTTTGGAACGGAACCCTGTTTGTGTGACCCCGAGTCGCGTTTGGCCGGGTTTTTTTCTTTCGAGTAACTGAGAATTGAGTGAAGAAGGTAGGTATTGTAATGGCAAAAAAAATCGAACTTGAGATTTAGATGAGGATCGATTGTCAATTAGTTAAAAAATACGGCAAAGTGCGAGTCGCGCTCCGAGGGTTCCGTGCCACCAAACCTCTGCATACAACTATAACAATGACACCTATTAACATTACAAACAAAACACATCAATGCGAACGACGGAAAAATGTTTTTTTTTTCATTCAGTTCGGACTCCTTAGCGCGAGTACGACTCGCCCTTGGCCTGTTTTTATTATTTGTTGTTTTACTTTAAAATTATTTTTACTAAATCGTACATAGTTTCACGCTGGTGTGTATTAACGTTTTTACGATAGAGCAAAATACCTCTAAAGTACAGCATATCAGTCAGACAGAGACGTCCAAACTATCTATAACAAAGTAAGGTAATAAAATCTAATTACTCTTATTTGAATAACGTTATAAAGAAACAGATTTACATAAAATATATGAAATAAATTGCTTTTACCTAACGCAATCGTAACTCAATGAGAGTTCTCGACCATTAGCGTGTTAAAGAATATGTTAACTACGTCTATTAATAAAATTTCAATTATAATAAATTGTTGTCTTAGAACCTGTTGATGATACAGAATTGTAAGAAACCAATCCGCCCACATCATAAAATTAATGCCTAACTGTTCCAGTGATTCGTTCCCAACCCGTTCCTCATATTTTTATCAATTAGGGCAATTGAATGCGCGTACGCAGGTGCCCAGCCCATCGCTTTTAAATCAATCATCAACTGTCGGAACAGCCATGTAAAAAAAGATGGCGAATTAATTCGAAATTCGAAGCTCGCGTGCGAAGCGAACGGAATTCGAAATAGAATTCAGAAAACGCAATGTGTGTCGAACAGTTGCAAAAAGAGATCCGTTGAAATGCGTTTGCGCACGAGCCAGTAACAGGTGTATGATTGGTGGGTTTTTTGTTATAAATTCGAAATAAATCAACTGTTTTATTCAATAATTACGGTATTGGAGAGAAGCCCCGTTGAATGCACCTGCTTTTATGTTTTGATTAGTATAAATAGCATTTCCCTTATTTTTATTTAATTTCGTTAACTGTTACCGTGAGTTCTTTATTCAGAAAAAGCGAGACTTCTTTATTAGAAAAGTGGTCCAAGCTTTTAGGTTTTAACTTCAGCATTTCCGCTATAATCACAAGTAGGTGTAACTAAAAAAAAAAGTATGGGGGGGAGCAATCTAAATGTGAATAGTTATAATATATAGAAGGAAAAACTAACTTTTAGAAATGGAACCTTTCTCATATTATGTGGTATGACTTAAATTGTTTCTCATTCAACTACAAAGTTTATAAGTTTTTTGGTCATATTTATCGTCTTCTTCTTGTGCCTCTTTTTCTTCTAATATGTCTTCTTCTTTCTCTTTTTCCACATCTTCTTCTAAAAGCTATTGCCGCATGTGCTACACGCTTTTTGACTTAACTTCCTCTGCTTTACATTCTTCAACATCCTTTTGAGGGGGATCGATCTTTTCTTCTTCTTCTTGTTTTCGAGTCGACGGCAAACTCAGATAGTCCCATCCCAAGTCGTTCTTTTTCATGTCCGCCATTACTACTACGTTAATAAATATTATTTATTATTATTAATTTTTACTAAATTATTAGAAGTGTGAGTTGGCCCTACGCACCAAGGGTTTCGTACTGTCACATAATATCTAGTTTACTTAGGCATGGGAGTCGTGGTTCGAATCCTGCCACGTACCAATGTGTTTTCGGATTACAATTTCCTATGTACGTTTATCCGACGCTTTTGCGGTAAGGAAATCATCGTGAGGAAACCTCAATGTGCACAAGCCTGCGAAGAAACGCGAACGTTGTGTGTGAACTCGACCTAATTCAGGGTAGGCTCGAGCCCCTCGGTGGGAGCTCGGGGTAAGCTGATATGATGAATAAAACCTACTGGACTAGTTACATTTATTTTTAATCAAGGAAAAATCCGAGTACAAACTATTTTTTTTGTAAACTTTTTTTTTATTCACATTTGTTATGCCCTTGGCATTATCTCACCTGATGGTAAGTGACAATGATGCCGAAGATGGAAGCGGGCTTACCAAGATTCCCCAATGCAATGGGGGGAAGTGGCTATCTTATCTTCAAGCCGGAACACATCAATGAAAACTAACTCGATCAGCTCCGAAGTTAAATTTTTTTTACAGATTTGACTATGGGTTTAATGAGGAAAGTTGTTCAGTTTCATAGAAGCACCAGTTAAAATACTTTCAGCTAATTTTGTAACCTTATAATATGCTAAGTTTTAATAGTCGAATTCTTTTCTAAATAGTTTTGCTTTTCATTCAGATTTTCCATCGGTCGCCATGACTGGACCTCGAGTACAAATTTCTGGTAATCCATTCATGGCAACCTTGTGTTCCAATCAAGGCGACTATGGTCCAAAGAATACAGAAATATTGTTTTCAATTTGTTTCCATAACGGTTCTCTTGAACAGCCAATGTGATATACTAATTTTAATAAAATTTATGAGAATATATATATTTATGATCTGGTTTCAATTTATTTTCTACTAGCTTTTGCCCGCGGCTTCGCCCACGTGGACATAGCTTTTATGACTCTTTTTGAGGGTGAGTGGTGCGCGAGCCGCAATCAGCTCGCAAGCGTGGACATGAGTTTTCACCAGGTACCTGAGGAACTGTATCGGGCTATTCGGATTAGCAGTCTTTGTCACTTCCCACCCCCTCAACAAATTCTATACAAAAAATCACTTTAATCCGTTGCTCCGTTGCGACGCCACCGACGTGCGCGAGCGTAGAAAACAGTTGTCCCCAGATCCCTCGGGAACTATGTCAGGATATACTTATTAGTAAATTATATCATTTTCCACCTCATCTCTGTGCTAAAAATCACACCAATCCATTTTTTCATTACGATTTTAAATAAAACGAACATAGAGTATAGTTTTAGTTTCCTCAGGAACTGCATCGGACTATGATAATTTCCACTGATAAAAGGTTGACTAATTCATTCCCAGTGATACAGGCTACCTGCATGCCCAATTTCATCAAGATTGGTAGAGGTGTTGAAGTGTGAATAGGTAACAAACAAACAAACACATTTTCACATTTATAATATAAAGTAAGGATTTCTAAATCTTAAATAAAATATAGAGCGTCGGTGGCAAAGCGGTTAGGGCCACTACCTTCTGTCCGGAAGGCCGTGGTTGGAATCCTGCCACTTACCAATATCTATACGAATATCGATTTCATACTGGTACGTACGTTTATCCGACGCTCTTACGGTGAGAAAAACATCGTGAGGAAACCTGCACACGCCTGCGAAGAAATTCGAAGCTTATGTGTGAAGTCAATCAACCCGCAATGGGCCCGCGTGATCGTCAAAGGCCAGATCGCCCTAACTCAGAACAGTTCGAGCCCCTTGGTGGGGACGTATATAAACTGATATGATGAAATATTATCAAAAAAACTAATTATTATAGGTATCAATCTAGTAATAAAATTTCCTAACAATATTAATATGGGTCAAATCCTCGAGTCATATCAGCTCCAAAGGAGCCCAAGACGCACTTCTCGTTGCCGCGCTGGATGGCAATAGACAACCTTAGCAGCAGGTAGGACCTCACGTCACATCTCCTCTCTCGAAGGCGAAGGCCAATCTTATTTGTGAAGGCAAAGGCCTCTGAGGGTTCAACAGCCGGTTGTCTCAAAGACCAACGGCACAAAGCAGTAATTTGCCTTCAAGACCGAGTACTTATTATGCTTCTTTCTCACCGCAAATTAAGCAGCAGTACAGTACGGGTGAGGAGTGAGGCAGAAAAAGTGGCTTCCCAAAGCAGACACGTTCCTCTCTGCCATAGCACCTGTTTAAACCCTCCGGCCTTTTGCCATCAGATCGACTAAAGCCCGGCCGGCGGCTGCATCAAAGATGGAATATTCCATCTGGTTGAGACCAGTGCCCTCCGAGTGAGGTCATTAAGGAATTGGTGACGTGGTAATCTTCACAAACACGACTGCAACTCAGTGAGTGATGGCCAATTGCCACCACCGAGGACCCGCAAATACATTGATGAGGTTCACAGATATTGATATTGCAGGCGGAGAGCAACTTCCACACGCAAATAGTCGCCGTCAGAAGAGTTCCCATATCTGTGCCTCCTGTTAAAAGATGTTAAACTCGATTTATGTGTTTTTATATTTTTTACACGATTGGGATCTGTAAAAAACTAACCTCTCTGTTCGTCTATGAAACACATCGCTACGTACCATAGTTCCAGAGTTTAAAGTAGCGTATGCTGAAAAATACATAAAAGAAATCCACTCAAAAGTATGAAATAATATTTTAATGTTTTAATACAAATTAAGCGCGTTTTATTATCCCTGCAGTGCCATCTATTGACATTCTGCTACTATGATTATAATGTTTGGTATGTGTAGCTAATATATAGAAAAAAGTACTCTTATTGTTATTATTGTATGTATCGATAGATAATTTCCCTCGGGACCTCTTTAGTTTTCCGGGATAAAGAATACCCGACTATACAATGATGGTCAAAACACCTCATCCCAATGTAAAGGTTTCATATTGTTACGTTGAGTCATTCTAAAGATAAAATTTTTTGCATTCCTGTAGGAACCCTAATTTTTTTGAGATTCACAATGTCCCAGTTTTAGTTCGCGATAAGGGTATCAACGTGTAAAATTTGATTGTAATAGGTCAAGCCACATTTGCGTGGTGAGCCATTCTATAAAAAAAACTTTTGATTTTCCCACGGGAACTCTTGAATTTTCTGGGATAAAAAGTATCCTATATGTTAACCCGGGCTATAAGGAACCACCATACAAAATTTCATCAAAATCGGCCTGGTAGTTTTTGCGTGATGCGCGAACATACAGACAGACAGACAGACAAAAATTCCAAAAGTTGTTTTTTTGGCCTCTGTATCGTTAGTAATGTCCACCACAGTTATTATTTTCCAAAAATATTTCATGTACAGATACGGCCCCGTTACAGTTTTATTATATTATAGATAATCAATGAGACATAATATTGTAAAGTTAAGTGGTCAAATCATAGCAACCTTCCGCTGTTTATTTTTTAGGTACATTAAAGAGTTATTTTAGTATGAGTTTGAGTTTAAACTTTGCTACTAAGTTAGTGTAATGTTTATTGTTGATTTATGTGTGCCCGACTACGACAGACGGTGAAGGCTTCGCGAGAAAGTATGCACAGCGTGGCTGTAAAATTTATTTCCTTTTGATGTAGGAAGCACTAAAAATACCAAGTTCAACTAAATTACCTACAAAAACATCGAAATCCTTACGTTACTTATCCATTTTAAAGAGTTTATTCTCGGCATACTCTCAAGTTGCAACTCGTTTGATGTGCGTTTTGTATTGAGTTACAGACAGACGGACAGACGCGGTGCACCTGCAGCTTGGAGCAGAAAAGTATATAAAAACTTCCTGCTTGAAAGGAAAACTTCTGGGTTCATTTGTAATGGGAAATGTTTGTGAACTTTTATGTTGTTATTAGTTTTAATTGAAGATTTGTTTGAAGTCTAATAACCCATATACGTAGTTAATTATTTTTTCGCTTTGCTTATAACTTCAATCTACTTAATCATCATATCAGCTCATATAAGCATACATAAGTTACCACTAAGGGGTTCGAGCCTACTCTGAATTAAGACGATACCGCGGGCCCAGTGCGGGTTGGTCGACTTCACACACAACCTTTGAGTCTGTTCGCAGGCGTGTGCAGGTTTCCTCGTGATGTTTTCCTTTACAGTAAGAGCGTCGGATAAACTAAGATCATCATCATAATTTAAGAGCCGTGCTCCTTGTCGGTGTAGCTCTTTCCAGGTATCTCTCTCCCACACTATCTTCTTCATTTCTCTATACGTTTCCACCTTAACTTTCTAAACTAAGATCATGAAATCTTAATTCGAAAACGCATTGGTATGTGAAAGGATTCGAGCCACGACCTCCCGGACAGGAGGTAGCGGCCCCCGTTACGCCACCGACTTAAAAGAATCTCCGAGCTGATTGACCGGTGGGTTCAGGAACATGACAGTTAACACAAGAGTAGCTTTTATAGGTAACGTAAGTATGTGAGGACTTGGAAAATATTTTCGAAAATTAAAAAAAAAACCACGTGCACCGCACACTCTTAAAGAAAGTCATATAAACCATATTAGTCGAAAGTCTTTGTTCGGAAGTTTATCAATTCCATTTACTAGGTTTTTCAGTATTTACATGTTCTAAAATGTAGATCTATCTATCTATCTATACGTATTCTAGATTCTATTACTGTTTTTAGGGTTCTGAAGTCAACAAGGAAAACTACTAATTACTAATACTAATTACTAATAAAATATAAATATAAATAAATATATTCTGGGACAAATCACACATGGTCATCTGGCCCCAAAGTAGGATTCCCTGTGTTATGGGTTACCAGAGACTGATATACATACTTATATACGTTTAAATACATACATATATAGATATTTAACACCCAGACACAGAGCAAACAAATCTGCTCATCACACAAATGTTTGCCCTGGGTGGGGATCGAACCCACAACTCTCGGATCAGTAGTCGAGAGCACTAACCACTGAGCCACCGAGTCAGTCAAATACTATAAAGCTGTGATTTGGCATGGTTGTACATATTAATCACGCCAACAAAGTTGCACAATAATTTTTTTTTTTTAAATAGGTATCGTTTAATAGGTCTTTCAAAACAACCAAGGGTTTCTTAATTAATATTTTTTGATTCAGGGATCGGTTTGCGAAATATTAAGCTTTAAAGTTCTAATTTTGGGTCGAGTCAAGTGCCCCCTCGCCCCTCCCACCCTACAGCTAAACCGCTATTTCAGGACTTCTGAAAAAAATTTAAATAGTAGCACATACACAATACAAAAGTAAAACTATCACGGCTAAGTAGGCTTTCTTTAGGAGTTAGTCGACCAACATAAGATGTGTTGTTGGATTTTTCAAAATTTCATAGACTTTGCATACAAAATGTTTTTATTACCAACAGTAAATATAATTTTGTTTTTATAATTTATTTTTTGAAAAGACTTCGGAACCCTACTTTGCGCGAGTCCGACTCGCTCTTGGCCGGTTGTTTTAATGACAATTCGTAAAGGTACATAGCTCGTAGACCGTTGTGGCAGTAAAGTTCTCGAGGGTGACCGCGCACCGGAAAGCGTAGGACCGATGACCTGGTGAAGATCGCGGGAAGCCGATGGATGCGGGCAGCACAGGACCGGTCGTCGTGGAAATTCTTGGGGGGGGCCTTTGTCCATCAGTGGATGTTTTTCGGTTGATATGATGACGTAACATGACATGTTCACCTAACAGAAAATACGAAAATTTCAGACATATACCAAACTAGCTGTTTCCAGCGCCTTCACCCGCGTGGACAACGTTTCTATGACTTTTCGAGGGTGCGCAGTGCGCGAGCCGCAAGCGGCTTGCAAGCGTGAAAAAAGTAGCCTATGTGTTAATCCCGGTCCTAATCTGTCTACCAACCAAATTTCAGCCAGATCCGTTTAGTAGTTTTTGCGTAAAGAAGTAACAAACATACACACTCACAAACTTTCGCCTTTATAATATTAGTGTGATTAGAAAGTAATTTGACTGTCTCACACTTTCTCTGCCAATTAAGTCAAAACAATTAAAGCTTAACTATTAACCGAATAGTAATTCTATGCACATACTCATGATACCGGTAAGAATGTACAAGTACAGTGAACAACAAAATAAAGCGAAACTTGAGGATCGAAAGAAAACGATACTACTAAAAAACACGCACGGTAAAATAAAAATAAAATAATCTTAGGTACCTAGAAGTATAGAGCGTCGGTGGCGTAATGACAAGACCCGCTACCTCCTGTCCGGGAAGTCGTGGTTCGAATCCTGCCACGTATACCAATGTGTATTCAAATTTCGATTCATATGCACGTTTATCCGACGCTCTTTAAAACATCGTGAGGAAACCTGCACACGCCTGCGAAGAGACTCGAAGGTTGTGTGTGAAGTCGACTAACCCGCACTGGGCCTGCGTGGTCCGATTGCCCTAACTCAGGGTAGGCTCGAGCCCCTCGGTGGGGACGTATATGAGCTGATATGATGACCTAAAAGTGAAATTCAATATAGGGTTCTCGTAAAACTACCATAGGAGTACCTAAAGGTACTTCTCAGCAAAACTTGTAAATAAGGCCTGGTACTTCTCTAAAAGGCCAATGGAGCGTTTCCCCGCGTGATCGAATCAGAAACGAGGAGATACGCAGGAGCACCAGTACCTATAAGAATCATTGGTGACCAAAGTAAGCGACAGAAATCTTAGAATCGCTAAACTTAAGTTGCAGTGGGCGGGGCACGTATCTTTATTACCGTTGAGGCAGTAAACTTTTCGAGTGGTGGCCACGCACCGAAAAATATAGGGTAGGCAGGCCTCCCACTCGATGGACCGACGACCTGGTGGAAATCGCGGGAAGCCGCTGGATGCGGGCAGCGTAGGACCGGTTGTCGTGGAAATCCTTGGAGGAGGCCTTTGTCCAGCAGTGGACGTCTCTCGGCTGATATAATGTTCACCTCCTTATATTTTGACGTTGAATTGTTGATCATCATCATCATCATCATCATATCAGCCGAAGGAAGTCCACTGCTGAACATAAGCCTCCCCAAAGGATTTCCACGATGACCGGTTCTGCGCTACCCGCATCCAGCGGCTTCCCGCGACCTTCACCGAACTGTTGATATGACTAAATAATACTTAAAAGTTAAAATTGATAAATTAAAAGCTATTAAGCTTACAGTGCTCTTAGAACAGATGTCCGTTGGGGTAGTAAAGTTCTCGAGTAGCGACCACGCAACGGAAAGCGTAGTGTAGGCAGGCCTCCCACTTGGTGGACCGATGACCTGGTGAAGGTCGCGGGAAGCCGCTGGATGCGGGCAGCGCAGAATCGGTCGTCGTGGAGATCCTTGGGGTATGTCCTTCGGCTGATATGATGAAGCTTAATCAACTAAACTAATAAAAGAAAACAGTGAAATACTATCAAAATTAATTCCAATTCATGCTAGAAATATAATTTTGCTGTTGACACTACCCCAGTCAATGCATTGTGCATCCATTGTCTAATAAGAATGACCCCGGGTCAAGATGCCCTTTAATGGCCTACAAATGGCCTACTTGATTAATAAAATCCTATTAACGATTAACGTTCCCTTCGTTTAGAGTTAGGCCGTCTTATTGGCTAATTGTAATAAATGCATAATCACGCCGTGGTCACCAAAGTAGGAACGGTGTGTTCCTATGGCGTTCCTACTCTTCGGGAGCAAAGAGAGATAGATATATATACGCCAGGCGAGGTAGTTTAAATCTGTGGGTCCGATCGCTGACCAACCGTGTTTGGTTGGTACTTGTATAAAAACTTAGTAGCGAAAAAATTTTAATAGCGCGTTCTAGATTTCGTACATAAATTGAGTCCTGGTCGCTTGCGTTAAGGTTCACTTTTCTCCGTGGTGGGTTACTTCCGGTGCCGCCACAGGCACTTGATTAGGGCGATGCCTATACTTATTAGTTTCACCTCTAATGGTTATGGATTATATTTTTGTCAATCACCTTATTAAAGACGATAAGATAAAAATTGATAGTGAACCAAAATAATGGTTCAACCTTGGTTTATAATTAAAAAACCAAAACAAAATTAGAAATTATAACATTTTTATAATTTACTAGATTTTGCCAGCGGCTTCGCTCGCGTGAACATAGTAACTATGACTGTCTTCGAAGGTGCGCAGTGCGCACGTGGAAAAAAGTACCCTATATTTTAATCCAGGTCTTAATCTATCTACCTATCAAATTTCATCCAGATCCGTTATTGTAGTTATAACGGGAAAGAGTAACAAACATCCATACACACAAACTTTCACATTTATAATAGTAGTAGGATAATATTAGAAAGTTTTTCTGTTGCAGTATAGTTTTCTTTTCTATGGATTTAGGTGAACTTGGTATACCGATAAAAGAAAATACGCCTGCAAATTTGTTTAAAGATAAAAATAAAGTGGCAATACAAGAAACTTAACTAATGAGTTTTCGAATTTCTAGTTCATATGTACGTTTATCCGACGCTCTCTTAGGCTAGTACTATACGGGCGGTTTTCCCGCCGCGGGAATCCGCTCGACAAAGCTGCCGCAATAGCCAAACTACACGGGACGCGGTTTACCGCTGTCTTTTGTTCATTTCAACATGGATCCGCCAACGATAACTGCGCTTGCAGCCCTCATATTATTAGAATTATTAAAAAATAAAGTACAGCGCAATGTGTGGGTGGAACCAGTGTTAAGTAATCGTTACAATAAAACGCTCCGTATCGAACATTTTGACGCGACACCCACGCAAGAGACGACGAACGACGAGCGAGCGCCAAGGTCCCGCGCAGAATGACGTAAAACCGCGGGAAACCGCCCGTGTAGTTTAAAGCGGCGGTCATCAGCGGCGGTTTGACGCTGCATGCGGCGGTCGTATTTCTCCCGCGTGTAAACCGCGGCGGGAAACCGCGCAGTGTAGTATGCAGCATACAACTTTCATATTTAATTGTGACTAGTGCGGTTCAGAAGCGGATTCCCGCGGCGGCAAAACCGCCCGTATAGTACTAGCCTTACGGTGAAGAAAAACATCGTGAGGAAACCTGTACACGCATACGGAGAAACTCGCATGTTGTGTGTGAAGTCGACCAACCCGCACTGGGCCCACGTGGTCGACTAAGGTCCGATCGCCCTAGTTCAGGGTAGGCTCGAGCCCCTCGGTGGGGACGTATATGAGCTGATAAGAGGAAGAATGCAAGAAACTATAAAATTTTCACTTTACACCCACCAAGACGTGCCGCGGCACAAAAACAAGTTATTTGAATTAAATGCAAGTAACATGCGTGATGGGAACAGCCAATAAAAACGAGTGAATTTCACCTGTACGGAACAATACTGAGAAAAAAACGGCAAGTTATAAATTTAAAAAAATATTGGCAGATAAAGGTTTTTTTATAACAAAACGAAGTCTCTATAAAACTTAGACATTACGCGCGTCGCACAGAAGATTTTCCTTTTATCGTGTCGATATTATCGTTTTTATTCCAAAATCTGATAGAACTTTTCATTTATTATCCACGAGAAGAACGACCATGTGACAAATATTGGTCAAAACCACCACCCTTTTGGAAAACATTGTAAAAACAAAACTACCCATATTTGTCACACGGGAGTTCTTCTCGTGGATTATAAATGAAATTCTATCAGATTTTGGAATAAAAACGATAGTGTCAATTTTTCGGCGTCTCAAATCTACTGTGCATGGCAGTAGAATACAGGCACTGATTTTAAGAATATAAAAAGACCCATAAAGAGCCTAATAATAACAGGGATGATCTTATTAGGAACTAGATGTGCCCGCGACTTCCTCCGCGTGGATTTTTTTTTAATATTTTCTACGGGAACTCTTGAATTTTTCAGGATAAAAAGTATGTTATATGTTAACTCGGGCTATAAGGAATCACCATAAAAAATTTAATCAAAATCGGCTTGGTAGTTTTTGCGTAATGCGCGAACATACAGACAGACAGACAGGCAAAAATTCCAAAAGTTATTAGTAACTTCCACCACAGTTATTATTTTCAAGCGACTTCCAAAAAGGAGGAGGTTCTCAATTCGTCTGTATGTTTTTTTTATGTATGTTACCTTAGAACTTTAGACTGGGTGAACCGTTTTTTATGATTCTTTTTTTATTTGAGAGCTAGTGCTTCCCGTGTGGTCCCATATAAATTTTATCAAAATCGGTGTAGTACTTTAGTAGAAAATTAAGAAAAACCAAAAATAATAATGCAAAAATGTACTAATTTGTTGCGATGGAAGTCGGTTTTTTAACGTGTTAGCGTTTTCAATTATTCATGTACAGACACGGCCCCGTTACAGTTTTATTATATGTATAGATAATAGTATGTACAAATGCGCGCATTCACGTCATCAATAATTTACACTGATCTTTCTGATCTACGGCGGCGTTGACCTGAAGCAAAGTATCCTGTAACAAAATTGGTGTAAATTGGGGGTTCTACTCATGATACTGAACAACTTTCCCCATAGTCTATTATCAAAAAAAATAATTAAGACCCTCCATACTAAAATGCACAAAATTGGTCAATCAGCTGATCGATTTGTATGAACAGTAAACATATTTTTTTGCGCTTTCAGCCAACTCGTAGAACAAAAGTTGTTCAGTATGATGAGCACAAGCCCCAGTTTACGGGACCTACACCACTTTTGTTAACCTGTATAAATTAGTACTACCTGAAGTCTGTAACATTAAGTCATAATAATTTTCGAAAAACCTAAAAGCTTTTTAGGGTTCCGTATCCAAAGGGTAAAAACGGGACCCTATTACTAAGACTTCGCTGTCCGTCCGTCCGTCCGTCTGTCACCAGGCTGTATTTCATGAACCGTGATAGCTAGACAGTTGATATTTTCACAGATGATTTATTTCTGTTACCGCTATAACTACGAATGCTAAAATTTAAAAAAAGTGAAATCCCCATACAAACAACGTGTATTTTTTTTAAAGTGAAGAAACTAGCGCAATCTAGTATGTTGGTACGGAACCCTATGTGTGCGGTTCTAACTCGCACTTGTCTGGTTTTTTGGTACAAGCTTTTCTTTGAAAAAAAAATATTTATATTAAAAACCCAAATGCTCAAATGAATATAAAAAATGCACGGTTCCAAATTAATAAAAGACTGTGTTTCGAGGTTTCATACGATTCTATTGAAAATAAAAGACAATTCTGGGAACTTGGTTCTACCTCGAAGTTCATCAGATTAACTTCAAAATACCAAAAGGATCTGCTGTCACCGGGAATACAGATTCATTCCAAATTTCAGAAGAAGTTGCTCTAAAATCGATCGCAAGGTTTATGCTAAACAAACATATTTTTTATTATAACAGCTCATATACGTCCCCACCGAGGGGCTCGAGCCTACCCTGAATCAGGGCGATTAGGCCTTAGTCGACCACGCTGGCCCAGTGCGGGTTGGTCGACTTCACACACAACCTTCGAGTTTCTTCGCAGGCGTGTGCAGGTTTCCTCACGATGTTTTCCTTTACCGTTAAAGCAATCGGTAAGTATATGTACGTATGTTTTTGAAAAACTCATTGGTACATTGGCCGTCCAGATTTGAACCCGGTACCTCTGGTTAGATGGACCGAGTCGTTACCGGTTGAGCCACCGACGCTTTTTAAACAAACATATACATACATACAAATATTGCAAGTTAAATAAAAGCTTTTAAAAATATACTTGTTTCCTAAAGTAGACTATTATTATTATAATAATTATTTATTTAGTGAAAACCTTTAATAAAGATCTGTCTGTCTAGCCCACCCAATTTTTTTCAAATTTACTAGACAAAAAACAGGCCAAGTGCGTGTCGGGCCACGCGCAATGTAGGGTTCCGTAGTTGCCAGTATCGCGTACATATCTAATTTTAAATTTTCTAAATAAGCCTATTTTTTTAAAAAAAAACGGAAGCCTGAATTATATAATTGGTCTTAGAAGACCCACAACTATTTTTAAGCTCTAATCAACGATACCCCACACGACTGGGTTTAACGAGAAAAAGACTGACAGACAGACATGACGAAACTATAAGGGTTCCTTGTTGTACTACGGAACCCTAAAAAGTACATTTATTTACATAATTTAAGACTTATCACGGCGTATAGCTTGAATGAACGAATTTTGATTTTAAAGGTTAATTTCAGGGGGGGGAAGAGCTCATTATAATTGAGTCAAACGAACGTACGTTGTTTTTTAATTAAAATTTGTGTGCACCTCACCTGATGGTAAGTGCCGTATAGATTAATTATGTAAGTAAGTAAATATACTTTATTGCACGCCAAACAACAATACAGGATTTATAATTTTTAATATACATAGAGTGCAAAGGCGGCACCAGGTGACCTTAAGTAAGGGATTGAAAGACAGGTAAACTAGTACAGGATGGCCGCAAATTCAACTCTTTAACGATCTAACTTATTATTATAACTAATAGAAGTGCTATAACTAAAAGTTAAAAAAAAACAAGTTTACACACTTATTAGTTAAGGTTATATATTTATATCTGGTGCCACCCCGTAAAAACGGATTTACTTTTTTTTAGTCCTGCACATAAGTATTGTTAAACCCGTTAATTAATCGACTAAATTTAAGTTTCACTTATAAGGGACTAACATACTGTAACTTAGGTACCTGCCAACAATATGTGACCGAAATGCATCTTGTATGCGCCTGCGTCGTCGTGGGAACAGACAATAATGTCGAGTGAAATATTCATACCACGCACCGGGACAAAAGACACAAAAGAGTAAGGTACTAGAATTTATAATTAGTGCCACATACCTAACGGGTGTACTATGGACCCACAGAATTGTTGATGATATCGATTGTCTTGACATCTGCAGAGAAATCTTAAATACCTAGGTTTACCTACTAACTAGGTATATCTTGGGTACAATCTTATCAGCTCATATATGTACTTCCTCACCGAGGAGCTCGAGCCCACCCTGAATAGAGCTTTTGAGCCTTAGTCGACTTTTGAGTTTCATCGCAGGCGTGTGCCAGGTTTCCTCACCGTAAGAGCGTCGGATAAACGTACATATGAAATAGAAATTCGAAAACACGTTGGTACGTGGCAGGATTCGAACCACAACATCCCGGACAGGAGGTAGCAGCCCTAGCCGTTACGCTACAGACGACGGTCACTTTTGGTATATCACTGACCAATACTGTACAATGTACCCAACCTCCAATAGAGACTCAAAAATCCACAATAAAACTATCATTTTATACTTGTTTTTCAAGCGACTTCCAAAAAGGAGGAGGTTCTCAATTCGTCTGTATGTTTTTTTTTATGTGTGTTACCTTAGAACTTTTGACTGGGTGAACCAATTTTTATGGTTCTTTTTTTATTTGAAAGCTTTTCGTCTGGTCTCATATAAATTTTATCAAAATCGGTGTAGTACTTTAGTAGAAAATTAACAAAAATCAAAAATAATAATGCAAAAATGTACTAATTTGTTCAGATGGAAGTCGGTTTTTTAAAGTGTTTAGCGTTTTTTGAGAACAATACGTATTTTTTTTATCATTATACTTATTTGTTGAGGTTATACGTATTTTTGTCATCATTACTTGTTTGTTGAGAACAATACGTAATTTTACAATCATTACTTGTTTGTTGAGAGTAATACGTAATTTAACAATCATTACTTGTTTGTTGAGAACAATACGTAATTTTACAATCATTACTTGTTTGTTGACAACAATACGTAATTTTACAACCACACTTGTTTGTTGAAAAAAATACTTTTTTCATCATTACTTGTTTATTGAGAACAATACGTAATTTTACAATCATTACTTGTTTGTTAAATACTACTAATCGTAGCTATCAGATTTATTTTGTTTTCAAGGATAAGAATAGTCAGAAAAATATGAATTATGAATTAAATGATTTACCATCATTATTATTTTTCGTCATTAAAGATCCTATCGAGAATACTAGAAACTAGGCAAATACAGAAATAAGCACATTCAATAAATAAAACTTAACAGTAATCTCTACCCTGAAAACTATAACCTATTAAGTGAGCATCAAAATAGTTTCTAAAAGATATCAGCCATTGGTTTCATCAGTAACCCAGCCCCAATGTTTGCCGCGCTGGATGACCACACAAACATGCTGGAGCAGGTAAGCAGCGGACCGCCCAGCGCCCACCCAACTTCCCCACAAATGTTTTAGCCTTCGCCCCCCAAGTGCTCGCAGTCGTCACCGTGAACAGAACAAACTAGAAATCAGGCACTAAGATACTGTTTATACTTACTGTCCACAATTTACTTCTCAATATTAGGATTTCAAACACCCAAAGTGTGACCAACGGGACTCTATTACTATGTCCAGGACTTATTTCATGAACCATTAATAGGACAGTTGAAATTTTCACAGAGTGTATAATTCTATTACCGCTACAACAAAAAATAATATAAAAATAGAAAAAAGTGAACAATTAAGACCCCATACAAAAAACGTGTTTTATAGTTATTTTAGAGGTACTTTTGATTTATCTCTATCGTAAAAACAATAATTACATACAATCGTGAAACTTAATATAATTATAGTACTGATTCTGAAGTAAAACAACAATTAATGAAAACCGGCAAAATGTGAGTCGTACTCGCGCTAGACTCCGAACTAAATTAAAAAAAAAAACATTTTTCTGACACTTGCGTTGATAATTGATATCTTATGTTTGTAAAGTGAATATTTAACATTGTCATTGTTGTGTAGAAAGATGAGTGGAACACTCGAAACGTGAGTCCGACTCTCACTTGGCCGTTTTTATCAAGGTAATCTCTAACTGACAGCAAGTACATTCGCTTCCCGACAAGACATACTAGTTTACACATACACACAATCATCAGCATACAGGTTCGACCTGAACCCTGCATCTTCATTAGCTCTCCGATAATTGACATATCCTCGACGAAATGACTCGTGTGCCGTGTTTCATGTTCTACTAGACATTTATGTCGTGTTAGCACTTCCAACGTTCCTATGTTTACTTCAATTTTACCTTAAGGCGCAGTGGTACTTCAAAATATGTCTTTGTCTTTTTCTTAACATCGTCACTTACCACCAGGTGTGATGTTGTCAAGGGTTTACCAATGGTGAATAAAAAAAAAAGAGAAGAAATTAACCACACTTTTCCACTTTTTCGATGTTTTCGTTTTTATTTTCATCATATTTATCTTAAATAAAAATCCTTTCGATGTTTTCCCTTCAGTCACCTATGAACATTATTAAAGTAAATAAATCATATAATTAAATTACTTATTTTAAGAATATAACCAAAATAGACCATAAAATGACTCGAAAAGAGGTACCTTTGCGAAATTATTCTATCGAGCCAACTTTCGATATAGTCCCTCGTAACTATTCTCAATAATACCGATATGTTTTCCTAGATTTTAAATTTACTGTTAACTACTTCAAACATGAATTCTAAAAACCTGTTTAAGTGGATTTTTAGGTACCACTAAGCCTTAAATAAATGTGAATACTGCATTTTCATTCAGCAAATGAAATCCTTTTCTCGTATTACCTGTAACAAAAATAATACATATTGTGAGTTGGTGAACATATGAAATTCAACTATAAACCTATGGCCAGAAAAATGGAAATGACTTTTTATAGCAAATCTTTACAAGTCTCATTAAATGACTTCATTTGACTTTTACCAATTAAGATAATAGTCAATAGAAGCCTGTAGTTATTAAAAAAACTCCGAACAAAAACAATTTCATCATCGTATTAGCTGAAAGACGTCCACTGCTGGATAAAGGCCTCCCAAGGATTTTCACAATGACCGGTGCTGCGTTGCTCGCATTCAGCGGCTTCAAGCCACTTTCACAAGGTCGTTAGTCTACCGAATCGGAGGTCTGCCTACGCTACATCTTCCGGTGCGCATTCGCCACTTGAGAACTTTACTATTCCAACGGGCATCTGTTCACGAGCTATTTGCCCCACTCACTGCCAGTTAAGTTTAGGTTTTATTCAAGCGCCTTCGTCGCGTATTAAGTCCATTGGCCTCACATCAGGAGGTCGCGGGTTCGGATCCCGACAGTGTCTAACTTTGAAAATCTCGGTTTGGTTGCTGTTTTGTAAGTCCGTCTAGCTAGCTACCACCATCTTATCTAAGTTTTGCCACCAAACATCAATGTTAACAGCATAGATGTGTTCCAGTTTGAAAACAATATGGCCAATACGCCATTGCGTTGGGGAATCTTGGTAAGCCCGCTTCCAGGTGAGAAAAAAATCGGAGGGCTTTAACTCCTCAATTCTGAATAGATCACGTAGGGAAACTCCGAGCATAGCACGCTTCATCCTTTCTATGATAATTATGTAATTGTGAAAATGCGTTTGTTTGTTTGTCCTTCCTTCGTGTCGCAACGTAGCAACGGAACAACTCGATTTTTTGCACAAAGATGGTTGACAAGGTGGGGAAGTGAGCTAGGCTTGTTTTTTTATCCGTGAAAGAACTTCAATGAGTAGAAGTCTAATTGTTCATTTAAAAAAGCATATTTTGACATACTTCCTGGGGAAACAGAAAAAGATTTTTTTAAATTGCTTTTACATCGCTACGGAGCAGCGGATTAACTGCACAGAGATAGCTATCAGCTATAACCCTTAACTAAGGGGGTGGGAAGTGATATACATTACTAATTAACATAGATAGACATAGTTGCCGAGAAAGTTCTGGAGAAAACTCATTTTCACGCTCTCAAACGTCGCAGCGGAGCAACGGACTGACGTGAGTTTAGTGGGTGTGAGTGACATAATCTTCTAATTAGCATAGCCAGCATAGTTTCCGGGATCTAAGTTACAAGGCAGACAGTCATAGAGAGGATGAAGAAAGCCGCGAGCAAAAGCTAGTTTCATCATCATATCAGCCGAAGGACGTCCACTGCTGGACATAGGCCTCCCCCAAGTATTTCCACGACGACCGGTTCTGTGCTGCTCGCATCCAGCGGCTTCCCGCGACCTTCACCAGGTCATCGGTCCACTGAGTTTTTATTGATCAGTAAAGTTCTCGAGTGGCGACCATGCACCGGAAAACGTAATGTGAAAGCTAGTTTACTTGAATAAAACATACTTTAAACTCAAATAATAAACAAAAACAATGAAACGTTGACGCAAACAGCTTCACAGCAGTTGGCTTGATCTCGAAATCGATACAATTCTTTATTTCCACATTTTATGGGCTTTTATAAAAGAGTAAAAAGCTTAATGCTTTGTTTGGCTGTCACATAAATACTGATATTGTATCGGGAGGAACGCAGTTTATCATTGGAGTATGGACAAGGTTATTAAGTGATAAATGAAGGCATGAGAGCACGCACTGTGAAAGGGTACTGAGATATCAACGCATATCGTATCAATAAATCGATTTGGTTTGTGGTCCATCATAGATAGGGAATAGCTAGAGTAAGTTTTATTACACAACTGCCCATAAAAAAGGAGAGTATTGTTTTCAGGTCTAATGTTTGTATGTATGTCTCTTTATTCCGTGATATCTTCTCAATGGCTTGATGAATTTTATATTTAGAGTGCGAGGTATCGTTAGATTCGTCTTGATCCGGTGAATAACATGGGAAACATTTTTAAAGTTACTGTAAGAAAGTTTTTGATCTAAACATTTATACTTATTTCCTGAATAGTGTAATATATATTACACTTTACTGATTTTATGTATAGTCAGAATCTCGGAAGACGAAAAATCGATTTAGATAAGTCCCATTTTATGGAAATCGCTATTTTCCGAGATTTTCGCACTGGAAATATGCCACGCAAAGTGTATTTAGGTAGCGTATTTTTAATGTTTTTAACGGCTCTGGGTACTATGCCCAGAGCAAAGCTCGGTCGCCCAGGTACTATATTATATTACATAAGCAAAATCTTTTTAATTTCTTAGCAAATGGTCTCACAAGCGCCGAAGTATTAATATGGAAAGAAAACAAAAGTTAAAAAAACTAAAACCCGACTACGGAAAAGTATTAAAACAACAGTTCCCCGCCTGAAATCGTGACTTACTATACCACGGTTAGAGTTGATGGCTGCTCTGTTATTATCTAAGTTATTAGAGAAGGTGATGCGTACTTACAATACCCGCATAAACTTAGAAAATGTTTATGCGTGGTCAGATTCCTCAATCGTGCTTGCGTGGGTACATTCTCCACCACATGAATGGAAAGTTTTCGTCTCCAATCGTACTAGTGAAATTCTGTCACGCGTGCCAGCAAGCTGTTGGCGTCACGTTCCATCCTCTGACAACCCAGCTGATTGTGCATCACGAGGAATGTTGCCAACCACGTTCCTACTCCATGACTTATGGTTTTATGGACCGTCGTGGCTTTCGATGCCAGAGTCGTCTTGGCCTATACCAAAGGCCATACCCCACACTAAGGAAGAGAAGAGATCGGACTTACCTGGGATTCAATCCAATCCAGCCACGGCTGCACCCATTTACGATGGTATTGATATCATTTCGCGATTTTCCACTCTAGGAAAACTCATCCGGGTTACGGCACTATTGTTCCGTTTCTACAATAAATGCAGGAAGTTATCTTCTCTTCATAAACATGTGACAGTCCACGAATATAATTTCTGTCTGCATAGACTTATTAAGATAGTCCAGCATTCTGTTTTCACGGAAGATATACAAAATATCTCACAAGGAAAGCATCCCTCCAATCAATTAAGGCGGCTAAATCCATTTTTAGATACCGAAATGTGCTTGCGCGTAGGAGGTAGAATACAAAAGTCTATGCTACCTTATGACTCCAAACATCAGTTAATTTTACCTAAAAAAAATCCTTTAACGACGCTACTGATTGATGATATGCATAGATGTAATCTGCATGCTGGTGCTCAGGCCGTTCAATACTTGCTCTTACACAAGTATTGGATCCTTTCAAGTCGTGACATAATACGCCAACGTATACATCGTTGTGTACCGTGCTTTCGAGCGCGCCCAGTACGCTTGCAGCCTAGTATGGCGCCTCTCCCCTCGGATAGAGTAACGCCTAAACGTCCCTTTTTAAAGACAGCGGTGGATTACGCAGGTCCATTTTTTGTACGAGCGAACAAGGTCCGAAACGCAAAAATTGTAAAGTGTTACGTGTCTGTATTTGTATGCATGACAGTTAAAGCTATTCATCTCGAATTGGTTTCGGAACTAAGCCTTTAATTATCCTTCCATCTGGGGTAATAGCCGTAGTCGCAAGCCCTATCGTAATCAAAATTTTCATCATAAGTACGTACTAAAACTTGTTGTTGTGTTGTAGTTGTGTTTTAGTTTTTAATTTTTATATGTATTTTGATCCATATTGCCTTTTACCTATCTTTTTTTTCTCTTTCTCATCGTATGGCACTAACAGGCATTATGTATCTACATATATTAGAATGGGTAACATTGTTAGTGCCATATAAGCAAGTATTTATAATGTAATTAATGTTATTATAACAGACGCCTTTCCTTTCACTTCAATATTCAATTGCTTATTACAAGGAACCCCTTCTGTTATAAGTTTCCCAGAATTTTAAGTGACTTTTTTCATATTCCTGTTATCAAAACACTTAAGCTTCTCGTGCATGCTCATTTTAAATTTAAAAATCTGGTCATCAGATGTGCCACCCGCTGTGAGGGTCATCTTGACCCTGCGGTCATCTGTCGCAACCCCAGACCTCCTCTACCATGTCAAATTTTATTTATGACGTCATTTTATCGCATTTGTATGTTAGTTTTGCTTTTGTTTTTTAAATTTGTGTTAATGTTTGTCTTTATCTTAAATGGATATGAATTGTGTATGGTGATAAAAGGATTTAGAAGGAAATAAACATAATTTAAGAGCATAATAATGAAATACTCTTAATATTATATTATTGTACTCGTAATATAACAGATGGCCGTTAGGATAGTAAAGTTATCGAGTGGCCACCGCGCATCGGAAAACGTAGCATAGGGAGGCCTCCCACTCGGTGAACCGATGACCTGGTGAAAGTCACGGGAAGCCGCTGGATTCAGGCAGCGCAGAACCGCAGAAGTGGACGTCCTTCGGCTGATATGATGGTGATGAATGATGAAATAATTGATTAAACTAGAAGACGTCTGGTTAAACGGCGTAGGTAGAATAAGAATAATATTGAATAACATAACTAATTTAATTAAAAATTAAACCTAAGTGCATAAAAACATTAATCCTATTTTTGGGTGGTCGGGTTAATAGGAGCTCGCAGGAAGCCGCTTGTTGCTTTTGGCTCAACATTGCGATAAGTGAAGTTCAAGAGTCCTGTCAAAATCTTCCATTTCAGTCAGAAAACTTTCACTGTAGTCAGAGAAGCGAACTACCTAATAATATTGTGTGTGTGTTAGTATTTTCAAATGGTGTTTTTGTAGTATATCTACTGCTGTTGGATGATATTTAAGAATTAGTGAAATTATAATTGAAAACGCTAAACACGTTAAAAAACCGACTTCCATCGGAACAACTTAGTACATTTTTGCATTATTATTTTTGGTTTTTGTTAATTTTCTAAAAAAGTACTACACCGATTTTGATAAAATTTTAATGGGACCACACGGGAAGCACTAGCTTTCTAATAAAAAAGGAATCAAAAATCGGTTCACCCAGCCCAAAGTTATGAGGTAACAAACATTAAAAAAAATACAGACGAATTGAGAACCTCCTCCTTTTTGGAAGTCGCTTGAAAAGTAAAATAATACGTCAATGCCTTACTTCATTGGATTATTTCTATAGAGATTATAATTCAACACGCTAAACACGTTAAAAAAAAACTAACTTCAATCGCAACTAAAAAGTTTAATTTTGCCACATTTTTCATAGTTTAAATAATAACCTGCACACGCCTGCGAAGAAACTCGAAGGTTGTGTGTGAAGTCGACCAACCCGCACTGGGCCCGCGTGGTCGACTAAGGCCTAATCGCCCTGATTCAGGGTAGGCTCGAGCCCCTCGGTGGGGACGTATATGAGCTGATATAAATACTCGTACTAAGTACCTACTTTGTAAATTAAAAGTTGGCAAAGCTTGAGCACAGGTATCAACAATCATCTGTTATCCAAATTCATAGTTTTAATACTCGTAATAGGTGCCTACTTTGTTAATTAAAACTTGGCAAAGCGTGTGTATGTCACTATTCAAAACTGAACAAAAAACCTGTAATTTACATTTAAAGCTCATATACTTACCCAACTCAATCCCCAACAAGCACGAAGCACCACTGCACTGCAGAACCTTGAGATGATAGATGGAAGGTTGCCAACGGAATAATGCCTTTGTAAACTTGTAATCGAGACCATATCTTGAGCCAAGCCTAGATCGTAGGCATTTGTTATTACTGCGGGTAACAACCAGTGCCGGATTTACCCTAACTGTTTTTTTTAATTCACAATTGGTAAGCCCTTGGCATCATCTCACCTGATGGTATGCCGAAGATGGAAGCGGGCTTACCAAGATTCCCCAACGCAATGGGGATCTGGCTATCTTATCTTGAAGCCGGAACACGTCAATGCTGTTAACACTGATCTTTGGCGGCAAGACTTAGATAAGATGGTGGTAGCTAGCCAGGCGGGCTATGAAAATGCCCTACCACCAACCAAACAGAGTCTTACAAAGTTAACCCCGCCGGAAATCGAACCCGCCACCTCCTGGTGTGAAGCGAATGGACTAACCATTACGCCACGGAGGCGGTTAAAAATAACTGACCCATTGCTTCACTATCCCAAGAAAGTAAGGAGGAGAATATTAAGTATGTATACCTACAACTATTAACTATAGTGGTTATATTTTGCTTGCATTATGATAAGATAAGATTAATACTCTTTATTGTACCCAAAAATTTAAAAATAAACACAATGTAAAACTTAGAAACTATAACTTAAAAATTATTAATTTCACTGAGCGTCGGTGGCGTAGCGGCCAAGGTCTTTATCTCCTGGTCGGAGGTCGTGGTTCGATTCCTGCCACGTACCAATCTGTTTTTGAATTTCGATTTTTAATGTACGTTTATCCGACGCTAGCACGGTAAAAGAAAATATCGTCGTGAGGAAACCTGCACACGCCTGCGAAGAAACTCGAAGGTTGATTGTGAAGTCGACCAACCTGCACTGGTCCCCAATGGTTGACAAGGCCCGATCGCTCTTAATCAGGGTAGGCTCGAGCCCCTCAGTGGGGACGTAAATGATCTCATATGATGATTCATGTCATTTGTCATTCATACTTTAGTAGAGCTGGATTTTCATATTTGTACATATTTCTTAGAGGCTCCACACACCGAACGAGGTGTGGATTTTATATGTGTCTGTATGAGACAATGCACACCACCGCAGTGCAGTTGCCAACCGCACCGGGCCGCGTGGCGCCGCTTCACTACGTCAGTACAACACGAAACGTAAACTGTGTGTGGTGCTCCTAACACATCTGCTTCCCTGTTCAACTAAAAATTTAATTATCATCATTTTATCAAAAAACATTCTGATGACAGAAGCAAAGCTTCACTTAACCTCAATCCCTAAGACTAAGCAGACTCCCAAATCCTACTCACAAAGAAGCTACCTCCGGGTTAAAACCTATAATGTGGCGTTTGTATGACATGAACATACGGGGCTTTTTAATAAATAAGAGTTTGATTGCAGTGCCATACAGTCTATGGTACACACAACATGGTGCCCTACTAACCCGATCTCGTGCAGATTCGCGGATTTGCTTGAGGCAAACCAAAAAGCCGTTGATGTGGCAACATATTAAGCCAAATTTGTTTGCCATCATCAACACATAAAGAAGAAGAAGAAGACTCAACCATTTTGTTTATGGGTGTTACAATCAGTCCTAGTAGCAAGTTTAGTACTCTTATGCCGTATGCGCATGGATCAGAATTGCACTATGAGTGTCTAGCTTGATGTGCTGGCGTCTGTACCTTTGTCTTGGCAAAAGAAGCTGAAAACAAGTAGAAGCAGATGTAACTGGGGCAAATAGACAAAGTGTTGATTGCTCAGGGATTGTAGCAGCAGCTTGAATGCGGCTCTGGCGATCGGCGCGGGCGACGATAAATTCCAGAAATTGGCTACACTACCTGACTTTAATCTGCAGGCTCTATAGCTATGATGACAGTAAGTCATGGGGCTAAGATTGCTATAATACCAAAGCGAAATTAATATTGAGCAACTTGTTGTTAGTAAAATGTTACTAATTGAAACCTGCTGGTATTATAAATTTTGTTCTATCTCAGCAATGCTTTTGCTATGGCGGAAACTCAATTGTAGTTCACTGAGTTAAAAGATGGATACCTAATATGTTGTTTATGCCTCCGTCTTGTTTTAATTTTATCCATATTTTAACCACCTCCGTGGCATAATTGTTAAGGCCATTAGCTTGACATCACGAGGCCGTGGGTTCGATTTCCGGCAGAGTCTAACTTTATAAAACTCTGTTTGGTTGGTGGATGGGCTTTTTCTAAGCCCGCCTGGCTAGCTAACACCATCTTATCTAAGTCTTGCCGCTAAAAATCAATGTTAACAACATTGATGTTTTCCGGCTTGAAGCCAGTTCTCCATTGCGTTAACCTTGGTAAGCCCGCTTCCATCCTTGGCATCATCGTCACTTTCGATCAGGTGAGATGATGCAAAGGGCTTACCAATTATTGAGAATAAAAAAACGAATTATCAACAAGTTAAAAGTATATAATATGTTCCATACAAAATCAGGCAAAAACAGTGCGCTCTTCCGTTGATATTTGAAGTGGAATAATAAACAAAACGTCTTGATACTTTTTAAACTGCAGAATGCTAAGAACAATTAATTATGTTTCAACAATTGACACCAAAACCTAAGCGCTCGGCAGTGCGCCAGGTCAAGTTCCAGCAAGAACGCTTTATACCTTCTATCCATTTTTTCACACTCTCATATATTCTGTCGTTCTATCAACAATAAAGCTTTGAAATTTAGTAAATATATTTTTTATATGTTAATAAAGACACCTTGAAATTCTACCTTATAACTTCGAGGAGAGAGACAATTTCAAAATTTGCAATTTGGTAACCGACCACGATTCCCTACTAACCAGAAATCTCTAAAATTTTAATAAGAGAGATTGATATGAAGTAAAGAAAAAATAATAAAAAAGACTGGAAGTTTTACACTCCTAGAACCATAAAATGGAGTCGCTTCAGTTTTCCAATTTAGTTTTTTCAATTACCACTAGGTGGTGCTGTCCAATTACTGAATGGCGTTCTACACAATCAAGTGATACTTTATCGTAGTGCCATGGAAAATGAATGGAAACTGACGGTCGCTGCAACACGTACTTATATGGTGAAGAAAATAATTTTCGAGAAACCTAAAAACGTTTAAAAAGAATTTGAATTATTTCGTATTCTTCTCAGCAATCCCTTTCATTGGATATCCATCCATATCATAGGGGCGCATGGTCCGCCATCTTTGGGAGTCCACCATATTGGATTCCGAATGACGACACTTAGCTAACCATGCGTTATGTTCCAAACTTAACGAGCATATAAAATTTCAGCTCAATCGGATATCAGGGAATCGTTCTAATTTAGTTTACAAAATTTGTCTCAAACTAACTTACACGGCAAGCGAATGTAAAGCTAGTAAAAAGTCATACGACTAAATAAATAAACCAGTGTAAACAGAGCTTTGAGCTACCCTGGCATGAACTTCTTTTAAGGCGGTAATATTACAAATTTTCGTTATTTTTGACATCAATTACTTCTAAACGATAGAAAACCCAAGGTTGAAAAAAAAATACCCTTATTGTTGATGATGTTCCTTAAAGTCAAAAACTATTAGAAACACGATTGAGCAGTTTTGGCTCGATAGGTAGGTCTACAGTCTACCTACTTTCAACTCTAGTTTTTTTTTTTTTTAACTAGTTTTTTTTTTTAAATAGACCACAATATTTGTTATGAATTTATGATAATACAAAGTGTGTAATGATATATTTTTTTATACTTTCACTGTAGTTTTTGATTGAAACTAAAAACCATTGAAAAAGTGTGGTTATTATCTTTATTTTTTACACGTAAAGAACAAGACAGAGACAACTGTTCCAATCCATACCTCGCCTTAAATACATCTGTATCATATTTGTGGGGTCAAGTAAAAGTAATTTCCGCGTAAATGTGAGCCCCTACAAGATGCTGATGTTGGCCGTATTGGTCGTATCAGCCGATTCGACACAGAAGGCTGTAAATCACGACTCGGACGTAAGGCCACAATTGCTACCCACGGAGCGAAGTAACCGAAGAGGATAAATCAAAATGCACTTGCGACCGTTTTTTAAAGTAATAAATTGACGTATAATACTTCCGGAATTTTAAAATATAATCTTAGTACCAGAGATATGCTATATATATAAGGGGAGGTAGATAGGTTACAAAGAAGCGTCGTCAGTGGCTCAACGGGTAACGAGTCGGTCCTCCTAACCAGAGGTGCCGGGTTCAAATCCGGACGGCCGATGTACCAATGAGTTTTTCGAAACCTACGTACATATACTCACTAATTGCATTAACGGTGAAGGAAAACATCGTGAGGAAACCTGCACACACCTGCGAAGAAACTTGAAGGTTGTGTGTGAAGTCGACCAACGCGCACTGGGCCCGCGAGGTCGATTTAGGCCCGATCGCCCTAATTCAGGGTAGGCTCGAGCCCCTCGTTGGGGACGCATATGAGCTAATATGATAAAGAGATAAGATAAGATATGCATTTATTCAGCGCCTACACAAGCAAAAAACAGGTAATACAATGCAATACAAAAATTAAAACTACTTATTTTAAAAGTGAAAATGTGTTTGATTGTTTGTTAGTTTGTTTGTTACCTTTTCACGCTTCAATGCCTTGACCAATCTTTATGAAATTTGGCATGCAGGTAGCCTGTGTCACGGGAAAGGACATAGGCTACTTTTTATCCCGGGAAAATAGCTTAATCTGATGCAGTTCCTGAGGGAACTAAAGAAATACTCGATTGTTGTGATTTATTGCAGAGATGGTTGAGTACGTGGGAAACGACATTATTTACTAATTACCCTTAAAGACAGTCATAAAAACGATGTCCACGCGGGCGGAGATGCGGGAAAAAGCTTGTAAATTTATAAACCAACAATTCCTATGCATTTTTTTTATTCACAATTGGTAAGCCCTTGACATTTCCTTGGTAAGTGACGATGATGCCGAAGATGGAAGCGGGCTTACCAAGTTTTCAAACGCAATGGTGAACTATCTATCTTATCTTCAAGCCGGAACATTGTTGTTTGGCTACAAGAATTAGATAAGGTGGTGGTAGCTAGCCAGGCGGGCTTAAGAAATGCCCTACCACCAACCAAACCGAGTGTTACATAGTTTGACTCCGCCGGGAATCGAACCCACGACCTCCTGATGTGAAGCTAAGGAACTCAACTATTACGCCACGGATTTTTGCAAACGAGCATATTATCTCACATGGCATAGCAGCAATAAACATTGACATTACCAGGTCAAAACAGATCTTGAAATCTCATCATCTAAATTGGCAAGTAAGCGCAGGCACGATCCGATGCAATCACAGTTACATCCACAACCTAGATGTTGTACATCGATCGGACCGTTCCCATCTCAGAGCTGCGCAGCAGATCCCAGTTCCCACGAACGTACATCATGCGCATGGGGTGATTTGGATTCGAAATGATCAACAGAGTGAAGGTGTACTTAGCGCAGGTTAACCTTAGATGGATGAACATTATGGCCATGTGAATAATGTGGTAGTTTTCCATACGCGATTTGGAAAGTACGGTAAGTACATAATTGATATCTATTAAGAGATAAGAAGAGCGTCAGTGGCGTAACGGCTAGGGCCGCCGCCTCTTTTCCGGAAGGTCGTGGTTCGAAACCTGCCATATACCAATGTGATTTCGAATTTAGATTTCATATGTACGTTTATCCGACGCTCTTACGGTGAAGGAAAACATCGTGAGGTAACCTGCACACGCCTGCGGAGAAACTCGCAGGTTGTGTGTAAAGTTGACCAACCCGCACTGGGCCCGCGAGGTCGACTTAGGCCCGATCGCCCTAATTCAGGGTAGGCTCGAGCCCCTCGGTGAGGACGTATATGAGCTAATATGATAAAGAAATAAGATAAGATATGCATTTATTCAGCGCCTACACAAGCAAAAAACAGGTAATACAATGCAATAAAAAAATTAAAAGTACTTATTTTAAAAGCTTAAGAACTATTAAATATAAGGTGGGCAAAGAAAATGACCAGGCTCAGCTTGAATGCTGTTGCAGCGCTGATGATACTGCCAGACCTTTAAGGCCTTAAGATGGGTCAAACGTCAATATTCAATTTAAATTATTGAAAGACTGTGTAAAGCTATCACTATGGAAAAAATATATAATATACTTAAAGTAAAAAGAAATCAATTTCATTGAATACAATTTTAAAAATATTACCTTTTTTGATATAAAAATATATACCGTGGACCCTGTTTTTGGCATTATATATGCAAAATTTCTCGAAAACAAATAGTTAATGTTGAATGAAACCAACACACAAAAATCGGTGACTTTTATACCCTTCATTTTAATTGAACACATTTTTAAAAAACTTATTTGAGTTACGTTTGTGCTTAAAGACATCAATACCTAATGCGTGTTTAAATTTGAAAGGTAGAAGATAGGGACTTATAATTAACACTGAAATAAACAGCAAAAAACATGACACGAAGCTACTCTATGAACACTATTTTGTAAATGAATAAGCAAATAAGTTATAGTTTTACGACTTTGATAAGCCCTTGGCATCATCTCACCTGATGGTAAGTGACGATGATGCCGAAGATGGAAACGGGCTTACAAAGATTCTCCAACGCAATGGGGAACTGGCTATCTTATCTTTGAGCCAGAACACATCAATGCTGTTGACATTGATGTTTGGCGGCAAGATTTAGATAAGACGGTCGGTGCTAGCTAACCTGGTTTGTTTAGAAAATGCCCTATTACCAACCAAACCAAGTTAGACTCCGTCGAGAAACGAACCCGCGGCCTCCTGGTGTAAAGTGAATATTTAATTATTATTATTTAACAGTGATAAATTTACATGCTTGTGATTACAGTTTTTGGCATGTCATCTTAAAACATAAAATGATATTCATAGAATGTTTGGAAAATAATGACTTAACAACAACTTTTGGAAGTTTTGTCCGTCTGTTTGTCTGTATATCGCGCATCACGCAAAAACTACCAAAACAATTTAGATGAAAGTTTGTACGGTGGTTCCATATAGCCCGGGTGAACATATAGAATACTTTTTATCCCGATAAATTTAAGAGTTCCCGTGGGAAAATTCAAATATCCACGCGGACGAAGTCGCGGGCACAGCTAGTAATATCATAAAAATGAATAAAAAATTTAAACTTTCCATGTTAACATTCTTGCAAAACGTGTTCTTGTTAAGGTATTGAAAAGTAAAGGTCAATGAGATATTTTAGGGAAGTAGTCCAATATTTGACCCTGATTATCTGACGAAGGTAAGAGCGATGTATTACAAAAAATAACTTTCATAAACATTATCTCATTATTTGACGCTTATTGGATGGAATATCGTATATTAATTAAATTTTAATTCTGAGGTGATATTAAATCTTTGCAGGGCAGCTCAGGATAGGTCGTTGTGGAAATCCTTTGTCAGCAGTGGACGTTTTTCGGCTGATATAAATATTAAATCTGTATGCAAAATTAATTAAAAAATAAAAAAATAAAAATAAAAAAGAAGTACAAGTTATCCCAAAAAAATATTTCTTCCTAACAACAATACGTATTTCGATGTTTAAGAAAAACTTTCTAGGAAGAATGAATAAGTTTGAGGAGTGACTTGATTAATCCTTGAGTATTAAATTAAGAAGAGCGTCGGTGGCGCAATGGCAAGGGCCGCTACCTCCTATCCGGGAGGTCGTGGTTCGAGTCCTGCCACGTATCAATGCGTTTTCGAATTTTGATCTCATATGTACGTTTATCCGACGCTCTTACGGTGAAGGAAAACATCGTGAGAAAACCTGCACACATCTGCGAAGAAACTCGAAGGTTGTGTGTGAAGTTGACCAACCCGCAATGGGCCCGCGTGGTCGACTAAGGCCCGATCGCCCTAATTCAGGGTAGGCTCGAGCCCCTCGGTGGGGACGTATATATGACCTGCTGTGATGTGATTAAGTCAAACTTCACAGACTTCACAAAGACATTTCGTCTATCACACGACACTAAAGAGCGATTATCTGACGACAAATCATTGTAGCCTGCCTGACCTATACTGCGATGTCAGCGCCAGTGAACTCTAAGCCATAGAGACCTGTTACTCAGGATGCCATAAAAGGAGCAAGGCAGTAATCTCGTATTAGAAAAAAAACCGGTAAAGTGCGAGTCCGAGCCGCGCACAAAGGGTTCCATACCATCATACACGATGGTGCTAGTTACTTGACGTTTTTAAAAACACGTTTTTTGTATGGAGACTTTCTCTTTTTCAAATTTTTAGTATTTGTTGTTATAACGGCAACAGACATAAATCATCTGTAAAAATTAATTACAATTGTGTATCTAACACGGTTGATGAAATACAGCCTAGTGACAGACGGACAGGCAGACATACAGACGGACGGACAGCGGAGTCCTAATAATAGGGTCCCGTTTTCACCCTTTGGGTACGGAACCCTAAAAACTGACATTGCCTTATACAAATCAGGTAACACTGAATGTTATGTATGTGATTTGATCTAGTCATTCCTGGTTTCTTTCTTAGAAATATGATAGTAATATGATCCGTTAAACGACTTGAAAGATAAACCATCGTACTAAAGGAAACAGAAGTCTACAAGGTTCTATTCATGTAAGCATTTAGTAATTTAGCATCATAATATTCTCAACGAAAACGAATGTTTGAATGTCCAAGTGAAAGGGCTCCACTTGCGAGGTTCTATTCTTGGCCCCACTTAATTCAATATTAATAGACATGTTTTTAAATAAATGGTTCAAGCTGTTTAATATTTTAAAGAAGCTAGTCCTGATCTTGTTGAATGCCCATGGAAGTTTTATTAGTGCTTATTGAAATTATTGTAATGAATAAGCCTGTGGTAGGTTCAAGTTCGCTAAAAGTAATTGCCGGTAATATCATAAGTAATATTAAATTAGCCTCGAGGCAAACACTTATGAGTCATAGTAAGGGTGACCAAATTACAGTGGATGCTACTTACTTGGTCTTCTGCATCACTAAAGCTAGTGAATACCTATTGGGGAAAGATGGAGTAGCTTGCAAGCCGTACTAAGAACTCCATTACGTTTTTCGTTCACGTACTTTGGGTGACACACAATCGAAAAAGGTAATGGAACCCTTACTACGGCTATAATAGTAGTAGCAAGCTCGCCCGTCTATCACCAGCTTAAAGGTAAAAGAACAATAATGTAACAAACTTGGCATAAGGAAACCACTGGTTGTAAGCACAGAACATCTCTTGTGAGTGGATAATGCTATAGAAAAAAAAACACACACATCAGAAGATTAACCCACACAATGTCTTAATGTAATAACTCATATTTAAACCCAAGTTGAGCCCAAAATGTCGAGACAACAATAGGAAACATTAACAATAAAATAAACTAAATAAGATGCCTCATAAATTGTTAAATAAAGATGCATTATTTCAATATAATACCTAGTTAGTACCAACGTAATCCTATTAGAAGGTATAGCTTATCCCTTATTTTGCCTGACGTGTTGTCACAGCGGCTTACCAGACCCATGCGCCGGCGCAACTGTCTACCTCTGTTCAGGTTTACGTGTGGGATTAATATTCACAATTATATTTTTAAGGTTCGGTAACCCAAAAGGAAAAAGGACTTCTTATAGGAAACACTTCGTGGTCCGTCTGTCTGACTTTCAAGACACTTTCTCTCAGTAACGCGTGGAGGTCGCGTCTTGAAATTAATAGGTACAAATACTAAGGTCTATAGTCCCTCGAAGCTGTGAAAAAATCAAGCTTCAAAGTCACAACAATAAAAAGATACTGCCACTTTATCACCATTTTTGTCACAAATTTTGATATTCGCGAGTAAATCAAAACCTATATAGGATATTATATAAGATAGGTATTTCTGTTGACCTAGAATCATGAAATTTGGCAATAAACAAGATCTCATAGAGCAAGGAAAGTAAAAATTCTAAAATTGTGAATCTCTAAAGGAATGCACCGGGAATGACGAAGGACAGGTTATTTTAGGTAATTTATTAGTAACTTATTTGTATTTAGCATTTCATAATTATGTAATAATCAATTATTTTCTATCATAAATTATGTAGGTTTATTATTATTTTAAATACGATGTTAATTATTTTAAATACCATTATTATTAATTATATCAAATATATATAATTATATACTAATATTATTAAGAGTTATATGAGATAAAAATAATGTATTTTTGTAATTAAAACTTACATTTACAGGTGCAGAATTTACCATTACTTATGTTTGTAGGGATTCGTAACCAAATGTGTTTTAGTAAAACGGAACCCTCAGTGCTTGAGTCCGACTCGCACTTAGCTGGGTTTATTTTCGCTTTGGCATACCGGTGGCGCCGTACCGACCAGTTTTTTGCACTTTTTCTGGCGATCAAGTATTTTTAATGCGTGCATTTAATTAAAATGATAATTTCATGCCATATTGATACACGACTACACGGAAATTTGCTAGGCGATTGAATTGTTTACTTTATAGCGATTACTTCTTCAGTGCCTAATTTGGTGAAACAGGTTTTGAGTGTAGATCAGTCAGGTGGCTTCAAAAGCCTTCAGTAACAGGTGGTCTATCCTCGGTCTACCTTACCAAAATGACCACTTTCCCAAACAGAATATTGTCTCAAAATGACTTCTATGCCTGAAAAACTACTTTCCCAAAATGATCACCTTAGCTATCCAGTATAATATTTAGTAACTTTTATAAAAATCACCATATAGGCTCATATACGTCTTCACCGAGGAATAATACCCTACCTGCCTACCCTGAATTAGGGCGAATTAGTATAAAATAATGACGTTACAAATTGGAAAACAAAGTAAAGTATCTCGTAAATGTCACAGTAAATATTGTCAGAAACACTTTCTGTTGATGTGTGCGTTTGCATTTTGATAATATTTAGTAACTAATTTATTAAGATCTCTCCCATCGAAATCTTATTTTACGGTAAGAGGTCTTTCATCATTAGCTCAATCGTCTAGTTTATCATGATCTGCAGCTATGTAAGTTTGTCATCAACAACAAGTCTTTTCGTGTTGGTTAGTATACGTCTGGTAGCTGTAACTAGGTCGGCTTGGCCTAAACAAACATGTAAACTCACGTTTATTTACAAATGTTTTCTTGTCGAAAAAAGTCGTATATGGCTTTGAGAGAGAGTTGGGAAACTGGCAAAGTGAAAATAGTTGGTCTATAATTTTATAATTACAGTTAAGACTGCAGGGAGACACATTTATTTCATACTTGTATGGTTTTGAATCTGGACGAACGAGCGTTGCTCAGAGTCTCCTAGGCAAGTAAACTAAAAATATTATTTTTTGTGTCAAAACGGATTTTCTCAGGAATGACACTTATCTTAACAGACTTGGAATGTAAAACATTTCTTACCTAAATACAAAATTTCATTCTAATTGTTAAGCCGTTTGCGATGAAAATTGTGCAAGTATTGCTCACTTAAAGTTATGCCATCAACGTTTTGTAACAATATATCTGTATATAAAACGAGTCTCAAACCAAATTCTGTGAAAATTTATTTGATATAGGTACCTACAGATTATTGTTATGATAATACGTTTTCCAATAATCTTTGTTTTACAACCAAAACGTGATGTCTAGCAGAATTTCATAACCTTCCAGTAAGAATAGCAAGTGACACCTTCACCAGAATCTAATTGACCCAAAGAATAATCATATTAATGTTCCAACTATCCATAAAAGATGGAACTTTCGTCATGCACACTTGCGATGTATCTCCTGTCGATCATTCATAGTGATTCGATCAATACGGACGAAGAGAAAACTACATTATTCCACGTTAAGGCATTATCTGATTTGAGTTTTATTGCGAGACAGACGGACGAACAAGTGTGTTTATGTATGTCTATGTTACTGCAAAGCCCGTATATTGGTATATCTTAGGTTTTACTAGTATATCTTAGGATTTACCAACTTGTGTTGGTAGATGTTAGAATTTTATAAAAAAGAGACAATATTTCGGACTTTTACTATTATAGTTTGGTACATGCTAGGTTTTACCAATGACGGTTGGTAAATTATTCATCTATGGTCATCTCATATATCTCCCTCTCATATTCCACTAGTGACATTACAATAACACTAATCGAAGTAAATAACACTAAAGAAATGAGCGAGCGAAGCGAGCGATGTTAGTTTTGGTCAGGTTTGTTTGATTAAACAGTCAAAGAGCCTTGGGTAGCAGAATGCTTTACAGAAGAAGAAATCATCCGTTTTATTTGGAGATACAATAAGATCGAATCGATGCGCCGAACACGTCTTGACATGATCATTTTTCAACGTTTTCCAGTTTCTGAGATAAAACCTAAGATTAACCGAGTGAATGGTGGTAAAAGTTCGAAATGAACGATGATCACCAAGCAGTTGGGACTTTTACCATTAAGAGCTGGTAAATCTTAGGTTCCTAAAACCTAAGATTATATTATATGTTTCGGGGTTTTACAGTAACATATGTATGTAGTTACATTATCTCACGCGCAAGTGACATACAATATGAAGACAGGTTGCAAAAGCGATGAGTGATGGGAGGTAAGTGAAAATAGAAAAGACATTAAAAGAAACATGCAGGTTTGTGAAATCAAACGTGTATGCCTAAACAAATTTTCCTTTGATTATCGTCATCAAAGAAATAAAAAAATATTTTTTAATACTTATATAAAATAGTTATTACAAAAAACTGATGAATTAGATATTAGATTATCTCACTACTAAAATGACTACCATTAACAGCACAAATTTACATAGATCTAATAATAAAATTAGTATTGAACTTAGTTTTTAGGGTTTCGAAGTTAACATAATTGAATTTATAGTTTCGCCATGTCTGTCTGTCTGTCTGTCCGCGGCTTAGCTCAGAGACTATTAGTACTAGAAAGCTGTAATTTGGAATGGATATACATATTAATCACGCCGACAAAGTCGTACAATAAAACCTTGAAAAAAAGTTTTTTTTGTTGACGTTCTCTATCGTATGGGGTATCGTTGAAAAGGTTTTTTTACAATTACTAAGGGTTTGCTAAAGCCATTTTTCGTTCAGGGCTCTGTTTGCAAAATATTTTTGTTAGAGTAAAGTGTCCCACTACCAGCTAAACTGCTATTTCAGGACATCTGAAAAAAAATGTAAATAGTAAGACATATAATCAATTTCAAAGGAAAACTCAAGGATTAGTACGCTTTCTTAGTTTAGGAGTAATAGTCGACCAACTTGAGATGTGCAGTTGAATTTGTAAAAAGTTAATAGATTTTCCATATAAACTGTTCTATTACCAACTGGAAATATAATTATTCAATATTATAATATAATTATATATTTACGTGAGTCCGACTCGCACCTGGCCGTTTTTATATGAATAAAATACAAACGTGCTAACTCAACTTGAAATAATGATCCAGCATCAAAACGCTGGAGCGTATCAATTAGACTGAAGCCTACCAATGAAAACATTTCTTAGAATACTTTCTTATAAAACATCGTATAATAATCTTGGCTGCATCTATCTTGTAGCTTGGATTGCACACAGTTGCCTGTTTTACTTGTTGAGCATCTAGGCGATATGATAAACAATCTAGACATTTATTATCATTGGAAAGAAATCTAGCGATGAAAATATTTATTTAATTAAAAGAATTGGATCTTGACCGACTTTAGAGAAACAAACCAGTGAAAAATCATGAGATAGATAAAGGAATGTTAACAACTTTGAGTAGCTAGTAAGCGAGGTTTAAAAAGTTGCGAAAAATCTAAAGAGCTCTTTCTTTGGAATGGACACAATTAAATTTGAAATAAATATTCGATATTGTTCGAATCCTGCCACTTACCAATCTTTTTTTTAATTTTGATTTCGTATGTATGTTTATCCAACGCTTTTACGGTAAAGGAAAACATCGTGAGGAAACCTGCACATGCCTGCGAAGAATCTCGCAGGTTGTGTGTGAAGTCGATCAACTTGCACTGGGCCGCGTGGTCATAATAGCGTGGTCGTCTAAGGTCATCACCATAGTTAAGGGTAGGCCCGAGCCCCTCGGTGGGGAAGAATATGAGCTGATATGACGAAATATTCTAAAATTTTCGTAAACGAACAAAACCCACGTAAAAGTTAAATGTATATCAAAACAGATCTACGGTTCTCACGTACAAAGAGTAAAGACCAAACAACAAGACGGAAGTCGTTCTACACCTACATTACAATAGCGTTGAGATTAAATCGCACGGTTACCGAACCTGAACCCCCCCCCCCCCCCCCCCCCAGTGCAAACGGGAAGTCTACCAGACTGCGCGTGCGCGTGTCATACGCTGAAACACTAGACCGCAGTGTTGGTTTACTGTCACACAGTTAGATGCTAGAGAAAGGTGGGCAGAAACTAGAAACCGAATCAGCTGAAGAGCTCATCTTGCAAAATAGAGAAACCAGATTGTAATAGATTCTGAAAATCCTAACTTCCTGATTGAATAAGTACCTGATGTGATGAAAAAAAGAAAAATGGTAATAAAAAATAGCAGTAGATGAGATTGGATATATTTATTTCATATTATCAATGTCAAATTACAATATTGCCTATTAAGAAAATGTCAAAGGGTAATAATAAAATATGATCGTAATAATAATAACTTATAAAAGTATAAATGTTTCAAAGTAACGTAGAGTTATAAGAAAATCAAGAAAAATGTAAAATATATAAACACATATTTAAAAAATCAAGTAAAATTTGTAGTAATGACAATGACCTATCTATATCTATCTATCTATAATATAATAAAACTGTAACGGGGCCGTGTCTGTACATGAAATATTTTTGGAAAATAATAAATGTTGTGGACATTACTAACGATACAGAGGCCAAAACAACAACTTTTGGAATTTTTGTCTGTCTGTCTGTCTGTCTGTCTGTCTGTATGTTCGCGCATCACGCAAAAACTACCAGGCCGATTTTGATGAAATTTTGTATGGTGGTTCCTTATAGCCCGGGTTAACATATAGGATACTTTTTATCCCAGAAAATTCAAGAGTTCCCGTGGGAAAATCAAAAGTATTCATTTATAGAATGGGTCACCACGCATATGTGGATTGACCTATTACAATCAAATTTTACATGTTGATACCCTTATCGCGAACTAAAACTGGGACATTGTGAATCCCAAAAAAGTTAAGGGTTCCTTCAGGAATGCAAAAAAATGTATCTTTAGAATGGCTCAACGTAACAATATGAAACCTTTACATTGAGATGGGGTGTTTGGTTCATCATTGTATAGTCGGGTATTCTTTATCCCGGAAAACTAAAGAGGTCCCGTGGGAAATTATCCATCGATACTTACAATAATAAGAATAGAGTACTTTTTTCCACATATTAACTACACATACCACACATTATAATCTTGGCACCAGAATGTCAATAGATGGCACTGCAGGGATAATAAAACGCGCTTAAGTTGTATTAAAACATTAAAAGATTATTTCATACTTTTGAGTGGATTTCTTTTATGTATTTTTCAGCATAAGCTACTTTACACAACTCTAACTCTGGAACTATGGCACGTAGCGATGTGTTTCATAGACGAACAGATAGGTATTTTTTACAGATTCCAATCGTGTAAAAAAAATAAAAACACATAAATCGAGTTTAGCATCTTTTATCAGGAGGCACAGATACGGGAACACTTCTGACGACGACTATTTGCGTATGGCAGTTGCTCTCCGCCTGCAATATCAATATCTGTGAACCTCATAAATGTATTTGCGGGTCCACGGTGGAGGCAATTGGCCATCACTCACTGACTTGCGGTCGTTGTTTGTAAAGATTTCCACGTCACCAATTCCATAATGACCTCACTCGGAGGGCACTGGTCTCGGCCAGATGGAATATTCCATCTTTGTTGCAGCCGCCGGGCTTTAGTGCAAAAGGCCGGAGGGTTTAAACAGGTGCTATGGCAGAGAGGAACGTGCCTGCTTTGGGACGCCACTTTTTCTGCCTCACTCCTCACCCATACGGTACTGCTGCTCAATTTGCGGCGAGAAAGAAGCATAATAAGTACTCGGTCTTAGAGGCAATTTACTGCTTTGTGCCGTTGGTCTGTGAGACAACCAGCTGCTGACCCCTCAGAGGCCTTTGCCTTCACAAAGGAGATTGGCCGTCGCCTTCGAGAGAGGAGATGTGACGTGAGGTCCTACCTGCTGCTAAGGTTGTCTATTGCCATCCAACGCGGCAATGAGAAGTGCGTTATGGGCTCCTTTGGAGTTGATACGACTCGCGGATTTGACCAATATTAATATTTTTAGGATTTTTTTACCTAGATTGATATAATGATTTGAATTAGTTTTTTGATAGTATGGTATATGTTTTATTTCATCATATCAATTTATATACGTCCCCACCAAGAGGCTCGAACTGCCCTGAGTTAGGGCGATCAGGCCTTAGACGATCACGCGGGCCCATTGCGGGTTGATTGACTTCACACATAAGCTTCGAGTTTCTTCGCAGGCGTGTGCAGGTTTCCTCACGATGTTTTTCTCACCATAAAAGCGTCGGATAAACGTACATACCAGTACGAAATCGATATTCGTTTAGATATTGGTAAGTGGCAGGATTCGAACCACGGCCTTCCGGACAGGAGGTAGTGGCCCTAACCGTTCTGCCATCGACGCTCTATATGTTTACTATCCTTACTTAATTATATTGTAAATGTGAAAATGTGTTTGTTTGTTTGTTACCTATTCACACTTCAACACCTCTACCAATCTTGATGAAATTTGGCATGCAGATAGCCTGTATCACTGGGAATAAAATAGTCAACTTTTTATCTGTGTAAATTATCATAGCCCGATGCAGTTCCTGAGGAAACTAAAACAATACTCTTTGTTCGTTAAGTTATTTAAAATCGTAACGAAAAAATGGGTTGGTGTGATTTTTAGCACAGAGATGAGGTGGAAAATGATATAATTTACAAATAAGTATATCCTGACATAGTTCCCGCGGGATCTGGGGACAACTGTTTTCTACGCTCGCGCACGTCGGTGGCGTCGCAACGGAGCAACGGATTAAAGTAATTTTTTGTATAGAATTTGTTGAAGGGGTGGGAAGTGATAAAGACTTTTCAATCCGAATAGCCCGATGCAGTTCCTGAGGTACCGGGAGAAAACTCATGTCCACGCTTGCGAGCTGTTTGCGGCTCGCGCACCACTCAAAAAGAGTCATAAAAGCTATGTCCACGCGGGCGAAGCCGCGGGCAAAGGCTAGTATAGAATAAAAATATACGCCCGCTTCGCCCGCGCACATTCCGTTTTTTGCCGTTCCCGTGATGGGAATTTCCCAAAATCCTTTCTTATTGGGTGCCCACGTTCTAATTGCTATATATCTGTATTCCAAATTTTATCGAAATCCGTTCAGTGGATTCGGCTGTGTGATGTACATTCAAATTCAAATTCAAATAACTCTTTATTGTACATCAAAAATAAATACATAACATGCAACATTTAAATTAAAACTAAGAGACGTACAATTTAGGCGGTCTTATCGCTGAGAGCGATTTCTTCTAATTTCTTCTTTCTACATTATTGTACATACTAGCTGTTTCCCGCGGCTTCGCCCGCTCAAATCTCAGTGAAAAACTTTCTTTACTTACCTATTCTCAAAAAATTCATGGAAATCCGTCCAGACGTTTCGGAGGAGTATGGCTACTAACACTGTGACACGAGAATTTAATATATATATAAAAAAATACAAACTATTATATAATGTAAGAAAAGTGATTAAATGCGTGTTGGACCACGTGTAAAGTAGGGTTTCGTAATCTTTTCGAAAAGTAAATGTATATTTAAAAAAAGTGTTATTTTTACAGACTGGTACTAAGACTGGTACTAACTAATATGATCTTAGTTTAGAAAATAGTAGTTTTAATACATTTTGAATGGTAAATCTCTGATTTTTTTTTACAAATCTAACCGCACATTTTAAGTTGGTCGATTAATATACTAACTAAGAAAGCCTACATGACTGTCATAATTTTCCTTTTAGATTAATTAAGTGTATAGGTACTATTGCCCTTACTTTTCAAATTTACTGAAATAGCGTTTCAGATGGTAGGGGATGGGGGGGATATGTGACTCTAACAACTTAATAATTAGTAATTGAATCATTCATCGAAAAAAATATTTTAGTTGACCCTCTGTATTGAAAGACCCATTTAACGTTACCTCACACAATGGGTATGTTAACCTTAGAATTCAACCCCAGTTTACATGTACGAGGACGACACAAAAAAATACATATTTTATTACATAACAAAAATATATATATTAGTACTAACATACAGTATGGAAACTTCCTGCCGCTCTCTAGATTGCGAACTCACCCCTTCGTCACCCAGGTTGATTCAGATTTGTTACAGTTTGGTTCTCGAACGTATGGGATTTCGCCGTGATTTTGTTTGCTCCGTCATTTGTTTTTAGAAATGTCATTTCACGACCGATGTATGCAGTGTCCGGGGTGTGACATAACTGTGATCAAACGCCTGTGACGTACCGACGGGCAGGCAGACGGACAGACAAGGCGAAACTACGAGTATATGGGTTCCTAGTTTAAAAACGGAACTTAAATATATGTTTCATAATAATACTGTGAAATAAATAAACAGTCGAGACTCTAGACGCATAATACTTATCTTTATTGTGGTAATAGCAAAGTGTATCAAATTAGTAATGCGTTGCTAAATGTTTATTTAATGGACAGACTACAGAATAGAGACAAATTTTTTTCTTATCTGTGGAACAGACCGACAGATCTCGATTATGTTTATTAATCAGAGTTTGATCAAGATGACATAGAAATGCACATCTGGTCATCCGGGTATAAGGTAATTTGCGTTTCTGCCACTATGCGTCTGAACCAGCAAAAGTTCAGACGCATAGTGGCAGAAACGCAAATTACCTTATACGCGGATGACCAGATGTGCATTTCGTAAATTACCAGATACGCAGATGACCAGATTCTGTTTCGCAAATTACCAGATCTATGTAACAATTAATAAATGAGCGAGCGAAGCAAGCGATGTTAGGTTCGGTCAGGTTTGATTGATGTAACAGTCAAAGAGCCTCGCGAGGCGAGGCTCCCCACCCTGGGTACCAAAATACTTCGCAGCAGAAGAAATCATCGGAAGATGACCCCTGGTAATTTGCGAAACAGAATCTGGTCATCTGCGTATCTGGTAATTTACGAAATGCACATCTGGTCATCCGCGTATAAGGTAATTTGCGTTTTTGCCACTATGCGTCTGAACCATAGCAAAGACCATGAATTTATTTGTCCAGTAGCCAATTTTTTGACCCTTGACAGGTAAGAGCGATATTATAAGAAAACATTATCTTAAATTTTACATATACTGCATTTTCGCTTTTACTTTCGTCATGGTCGGTACAATGAAATTGCTTTTACTTGTACTGGATTGTCAACGAAATACCCCATTCGTGGTTTATTTTCTGTGAATTGTGAAACTACTCGTAAAATTTGTGTGTATTATATGTCTGTCTAGATCAGATATCATTGTATCACTGGCTTTTGTTACATGCAGTTCATCGACACTGCAAACTTTATGATTTTTGATTATGATGATGTATGATGGTTACACATTCATCATCATGATATTAGCCGAAAAATGTTCACGGCTGGATAAAGGCCTCCCCAAGGATTTCCACGACGGCCGGTCCTGCGCTGCCCGCATCCATCGGCTTCCCACGGTCTTCACCAGGTCGTTGGTCCACCGCGTGGGAAGCCTCCCTTCGCTACGTTTTTTGGTGCGCGGTCGCCACTCGAGAACAGATTAAACTTTTGTAATTCCACTGTATATGTTGTGCAGAAAATTAGACTTTCCTGTTTTATTTGTGTATTGTTCACAAGTTACAAGCTTTATATTAACTTGCCGTGTTAGTTAAGAAAAAATCTTGGAAGCTAAATAAGAACCACTTCTCGGATTTCGATTAAGCTGAAATTTTGCATACACGTTAGTTTGGAGCACAATGCATAGTTAGCTAAGTGAAATCATTCTAAATCCAATATGGCGGACTCCCAAAGATGGAGGACCAGATTTTTATGCATTCCCGTGATATGGGTATCAAATGAAAGGAATACGAAATAATAAAATTATTTTCAAATTAAAGCTTGTACCTAAAAGTTTTAAGTTTTTGAGAAAATTATTTCTATTACTATACCTCTTTCATCAATGTATTTCTGCTTGATGGCGTCTTCGAAACCATTTGATTTAGTCGGACTTGTTTAAAAACAAATGATTACCAATAAAACGACTGAATAAAACTATCTTTGTCAACACCCTCTTTTTAACATAAACCAAACTTAAATAGTTGTTAGCCAAGTGCAAGTCAGACTACTTGCAAGACAGGTTTCTGTAGTCTTTTCTAAAATAAATGTGTATTTTGATAACAAAATTATTTTTATAGTAAAGAATTTTTCAACAAATTTTACATCTTAAGTTACTGGAATATTACCCCCACTAAGCCGTGATAATTTTTCCCACTCTTTATCTTTAGTTGTCCGAAGTATATATCACCCCCTTGTCACCTAGATTGATTTAGATTGATTAGTTTTTTTCTCGAACTATAGGATTTCGCCGTGATATTGTTTGCTATATTGTTTGATATTGTCCATCATTTGTTTTTAGAAATGTCTTTTCCCGGCCTTTGTATGCAGTGTAAGGGGTGTGCCTTAATTAAAAAACCTTACTAGACCTTGAAAATTTTCGTTCTAAATTAATTATATGATTTAAAAATTTCAATTCTCACAGATTTCCTAAATTGCGGTACAGCTGGTAAATTTTACTCTAAAACTTGAAAACTTAATATTTCGTAATTAAATAATTAATCGATAAAAATATTTCTTGGCAAATATTCAATAGGTTTAAACTTTGATTTAAGGATACACCACACGATGATAAAAAATACTCCCACTTTACATTTAGGAGAGGTATCCTATTTTTTAACTCACCTACTTTATTTTTTTTTATAAAGTTTTATTCGACATGTTTGTCCATCTTAGTTCTTTGAGTAAAACAGCTGTGACATACCGGCGGACAGACAGACAGACGGACGGACATGGCGGAAATATAAGGGTTCCTGGTTGAACGATCTACGGAACCCTAAGAACGTAGTACGTACAGAGTTACGTTATTAAACATGACAAGCAACCATAAAATGTTCAACCATCGTCGTATACGGATTCAATCAGTCCTTTTTAGGAAAACACCTCACCATGGCTATAAAAATGTTTATAGTCTATGCTGGCTACTATTTTTACTGCCGTCTTCTAAGGATAGTGTGGAATCAATCGGTTATGTGTTGTGTATCGATATGGAATGAGATGTACTATAAAACGAAGCTTCATGAGCGGACAAATGTCAAAACGGCCATCATGACGAGCCGCTACTTTAGATTTCATTTGTAGACATGACCTGTCGGTGAGAAAGAAAATTCGTGGGTGAATAGATTAACTTGGAAAATATTTTATTTTAAACCTTCTCTGGCGTGTGCACAAAAATTCACCCAAGTTTCATCGTATTTGATAGACTACTTTTCGAGTTTTTGTGAGACTAACGCACGGCAATCGATTTTTTTATAATTCAATCCGTTCTCTTCCCTATGATATTAACTTAATTATAAATAAACGCAGAAATTACAGTGTCTGTAAGATGAAACCGCGAAGATTGTCCTTGGCCAGTCGGCACTTTTACTTCCTCAGTCCAATCCTTTATAACAACCTCAACAAAATTCTAAATATCTACCCCCTATCTATTTCGGAAGTTAAGAACAAATTGACAAATTATTTACTAACCCTTACTTTTAAAGAGACTGAAGACTTGTTAAATATATAAATTAGAATAGGTCAATGTTTATAAATATAATGCTCGCTAATACACACACACACACACATATATACACACACGCACGCATACAACCACCCGCACAAACACACACACACACACACACACATACACACACACACAATAAAGAATAGGTGCACACTTCTGAGATTCTACATTAGTTGTACTATTAGGTAGCTTAGTAATTTTTTGTACTTTTTCACTTTACTTCATATCTGTAAGATCTATTTTTAAATTATCTTTATGTTTTATATTTTATACGTTAAGGTACGTCACATTATTCTTTTTTCCGGAGGTGGGCGTTAGTAACTGCGACAAAGTCCTCGACAAATGCAGTTACTATCGTACACATTAAATTTGTACCCGTAGTTTAAGTTCCAAATAAAAAATTTAAAAAAAAACCAATGTAATTAATGCTCGCGAAACTATTTTTGTAATAAAACTTTCCTGGGCGTGCGCATAAAAATTCACTAAAGTTTCACCATATTTGATCGACTACTTTTCGAGTTTTTGCGAGACTAACGCAAGGCAATCGATTTTATTTAATACTATTTTAATTGATGCCCGCTCCAGCCCGCGGGAATTTTTGTTCCTTATAAACCTTCCCTGGACGTGCACATAATAATTCACCAAAGTTTCATTATAATCGGTCGCATCGTAAAGTTTTACGCATTCACGAAAGAGTAAAAACAAAATACCTATATAAACACGCTTCTTTTACGGGTATCTTTAATCTAAAGTAACTTCTCTAAATATAGTTAATATAATAACGAAGTTAACTACGAGTGTATCTATCCATTGCACATCATAGCAAGCAATATGGGTCTCAGATATGGCACCAATCGATAGGTATCCATTTCAATTATCTGAACAATAACGCTATGATAGGGGCCTATGGTCAAGTGTTCCATGATTGGGGTGGTCGGTGCATCCTGCCTGCTATCGGTATAGGGGATGATCTTTTGTATGCGCAAGAGAGGCGTGAGAGGGATGGTCTATTGTCATCCAGGGTTGCTATTGTTATCAACACGTGTGCACTGCTTTTGGCCTACTTGACTAGGTTTTTGGTTTTGATGATAAGATCGGAGCACGTAACTCATACGTTTATTTTGTCATACTTTCTTACGCAAGCGCTCTAGATGTTGTTTTTTTTTGTTATTTTTATTTGACAAGCGGTTTTAACCGCCACCGTGTTGTTATGGTTAATCCATTAGCTTCACATGGTGGTCAGGGGTTCGATTCCCAGCTGAATCTAACTTTGTAAGACTTGGTTTGGTTGGTGGAAAGGCATTTTGGAAGACCGCCTGTCTAGCTACCACCATCTTATCTAAGTCTTGCCGCCAAACATCAAAGCTAATGGTTTTGATGTGTTTGTAAATCTTGGTAAGCTCACTTTCATCTTCGCCATCATAATCATATCAGCCAAAACACGTCCACTGCTGGTCCACGGCTTTTTAATTTTTCTCTTGACCACAGTTTTTGGTGGCAAATTAAAGGTGTCATCATTAACCAGGAATTCAAAATCTTCGTCATATTGTGCAGGATCTCTCAATTAGAACAACGCTGCAGTCATAATTGTTCGACGCTCACGGATTCAAGACTTTATAGAATCAGCCAGCTTCAATGCTATAGGTGGTTTCAGCGGTGATTAGATCTGATCTCTTCGACATAGTACTTCAACTGCTGGATGCAAAATCAATCTCGCATAATTGGTGCAAGACCTCGGTATTTCAAGATCTCGGAATACCGAGATTACACTCCCTACTGCTGGACAAAGGACTCTCGCTCGCACAGATTTCCACGACGACCGGTCCTGCGTTGCCCTCATCCAGCGGCTTTCCGCAATCTTCACCAGGTTATCGGTCCACCAGTGCGCGGTCAACACTCGAAAACTTTACTGCCCCAACGTCCATCTGTTCTACTAGCTATGTGCCCCGCCTACTGCCGCTCAAGTTTAGCGAATCTATGAGGTATGTCAGTCACCTGAGTTCTCCTAAGGATCTCGTCATTTCTGTTTCGATCGCGTAGGGAGACGGAAAGAGATGATGCCAAGGACTTACCAATTGACGATAAAAAAAATATTAAGCATTAACTTTAGGAATTTACCTTCAGTTTTCAAACATATGAACCATAGTGTCAATAGAATAGCAATTAGTGAAAGACTATTTTTTTTACTTACAACATAACTAACAACTGACAATAAAAATTAATTTTTTACAAAAGATAGGTATTATTAGGGTATTATTATAAGTTTACTAACATTGCGCTGGAATTTATCAATCACAAACAGACCTGTGTAACATATGACCTTATCTAATGAGATGTCAACGACCCCACACAGTCATACGGGCCCATATTACACAGCTGATAAAAATGCAATAACTTTTTAATAAGCGATCCAGAAATAGAGATGTAGTTGTAGGCACCTATTTAATATTATAATATCGTTGCGTTTAGCGTCATTAAGATATCTATTGTCAATCATTAAGATATTGTCTAACAGTTACTTTTCTTTTTGAATTGTCTTAAAATATGTACCTAATTGTTTTTTTTTTGTTGTATACTCGTATAACTAGATGTTAATGGTATGGTAATGAATGGTATGGTGCCAAGGATGAAGCTATTAAACCATTTGTAAAAATAAACGTATATTTTGACGTGATAAGTTCTTATAAATTAATGAACGCTGGCTGCATGCACGAAAAAGAGTCACGTTCCGCGTGCAAGCGAGAGCGCGAAACAAGCGATAGAGAGGCATGATCGGCTAAGCGTTTGGCTTGTGATCAATGTTTTCATACGACGTTATCACGTAAAATTATCGTCCGTAAACTGAATTTAGAAACAACCGGTTTTTTTTATTTGACACATTTTATAATTTTGATCTTGCTTTTGTTCACAACTTCGTCTACGCTACTTTTGCAGTAAATTACAACTGACAAGGTCACCATGAACAATATTTTCGTTGGCACACTAAATATTATGTACGTGAAAGTATGAATTATTTTGTTTGTTTCTTTGGTCCACTTTCACCCCTAAACGGCTGAATGGATTTAGATAAATTTCGGTACCTAGGTAGATAGATCAAGCACTTTATTAACACATACCTTAGTTACGAATGTTCCTGTATGATAGCTGGTATTGCATAGAAATATTTACTGAACCCCTTTCGCAGAAATTTGGCAAAGAGTTAAAGTAAAAGGTAGAAAACAACATGAGATACTTTTTATTCCGGAAAACCTGTTTTCTGAAGGATCTAGAAAACTTAATTCAACGCTCGACAGCCGCTTGCGACCCGCGTACTGTGCACCCTTTATTATAGTCATAAACTATTTACCGGCGGGCGAAGTTGCAGGCAAAAGCGAGTACTCAATAATAAAACATTCTGTATACAGTTAGAACCACAGGTTAGAACGGTCAAAACAATAGACATCACAGTAGGTACCTCCATACATAAAATTAAGCTCGATAGTATTCTTAATAATATGTACCTACCTATCCAGAAAAGGCAACGATTTAAATGGCAAATCCATGGTATTCCACGAAAAGCAAGTTAATTACCTACTGATTTTTATCGATATTTTAATGTGTAATATGGAGCGAATTATGTTTTGGTAACGCGTAACCTGGTGCTAAATCAAGCCCTTTAACTCATCCGATGGTACTCAGTAGGTACTTTCATACGAGTACATAACATTAAGCTCGATAGTATTCTTCATAATATGTACCTACCTATCCAGAAAAGGCAACGATTTAAATGGCAAATCCATGGTATTCCACGAAAAGCAAGTTAATTACCTACTGATTTTTATCGATATTTTAATGTGTAATATGGAGCGAATTATGTTTTGGTAACGCGTAACCTGGTGCTAAATCAAGCCCTTTAACTCATCCGATGGTACTCAGTAGGTACTTTCATACGAGTACATAACATTAAGCTCGATAGTATTCTTCATAATATGTACCTACCTATCCAGAAAAGGCAACGATTTAAATGGCAAATCCATGGTATTCCACGAAAAGCAAGTTAATTACCTACTGATTTTTATCGATATTTTAATGTGTAATATGGAGCGAATTGTGTTTTGGTAACGCGTAACCTGGTGCTAAATCAAGCCCTTTAACTCATCCGATGGTACTCAGTAGGTACTTTGATACGAGTACATAACATTAAGCTCGATAGTATTCTTCATAATATGTACCTACCTATCCAGAAAAGGCAACGATTTAAATGGCAAATCCATGGTATTCCACGAAAAGCAAGTTAATTACCTACTGATTTTTATCGATATTTTAATGTGTAATATGGAGCGAATTATGTTTTGGTAACGCGTAACCTGGTGCTAAATCAAGCCCTTTAACTCATCCGATGGTACTCAGTAGGTACTTTCATACGAGTACATAACATTAAGCTCGATGGTATTCATCATAATATGTACCTACCTATCCAGAAAAGGCAACGATTTAAATGGCAAATCCATGGTATTCCACGAAAAGCAATTTAGACCTACTAATTTTACTTAGACGAGTTACTTACTGGTTTTTTTAGATATTTTAATGTTTATATAGAGTAAACTATGTTACGGTAACGCGTAACCTGATGTTAAATCGAACCCGTTAACTCACCCGAACGTGTTACACTCGCTTGGGCCCAGTAACGCACGTGAAGGAGTTACGCTCGTTCGGGCCCGGTAACGCAGCTGCATAAGAATTGAATAAGTTACGCTCACTCGGACCCGATAACGTACCCGAAGAAGTTACGCTCACTCAGACCCGATAACGCACCCGAAGAAGATCTGCCCGCTCAGACCCGATAACGTACCCGAAGGAGTTCCGCTCGCTTGGACCCGGTAACGTACCCGAGGGTGTGTAACGTTAACGTACACTCGAGTCCACTTTGGTGAAACTTGGGATGTAAATATTTAGACATAAGTATTTATCGTGAATCCCAGCACTCACATTTTTTTCATTATATCAGCTCATATACGTCCCCACCGAGGGGCTCGAGCCTACCCTGAATTAGGGCGATCGCTCGGGCCTTAGTCGACCACGCGGGCCCAGTGCGGGTTGGTCGACTTCACACACAACCTTCGAGTTTCTTCGCAGGCGTGTGCAGGTTTCCTCACGATGTTTTCCTTCACCGTTAAAGCAACGTACATATAAGATCGAAATTCGAAAACACATTGGTACGTGGCAGGATTCGAACCACGACCTCCCGGACAGGAGGTAGCCTTTGCCATTACGCCACCGACGCTCTACACACAATGTTTTACACCTTTCTAACACACAATGGTATTGTTACGTAGTTTTCTAGAGTATTATGTAGTCTACTGTATCATAGTTGCCTTCCATGGAATACAATCGTTTCAAATCATTGCTTTCAATGAAGTACGTCCTTCATAATCGTAAAACTGCAATAATTTCGTTCCATTACCTGGAACAATAGGGAACTCTATTCAAAGCCACCGTAGAGTTGCAAAACTGTAGAATAGCACATATTTTATACACGCCATTGTTTTAAATAAACGGCGCAGGGAAGACAAAAGCGGCAAGTGCAAATCAACTGTTATAGTGTAATGGTTAGGATTTCCGTATTACGTAGAGGTTGGCTCCTTCTATGCTCGGAGTTTATCTGCGTGATCGAATCAGAAACGAGGAGATCCGTAGAACTACAGTTACCGACATAGCTCTCAGAATTGCTAAACTTAAATGACAGTGGGCGGGGCACATATATCTCGTAGAACGGATGGCCACTGGGTCAGTAAAGTTCTCGAGTGGCGACCACGCACCGGAAAACGTGAAGGTCGCGGGAAGCCGCTGGATGCAGAACCGGTCGTCGTGGAAATCCTTGGGGATGCCTATGTCCAGCAGTGGACGTCCTTCGACTGATATGATGATGGCTCCTTCCATGGGATAAGACAGCATTGTGTTATGAACGAAATACAATGAAGATTACAGAAACAAGACGAGGAATAAACTTTTTGATGTGTAACATCTTTTCTTTAACTTTCCTGCAATCTGTGGGAGTGATTTCGTGAAAATGGACGGAAGGCTAAGAAAACATGACCATGCCGCCTTATTTTTTTTTCAGACACGAATGCTAAAGAAATATGGCCATTTCGATCGCATTTTTTTTATTGATCCAACAATCGACAATCCGGCCTTGTCCCTCTTCTTCTTTTCATGTCGATGGGTTCTCCTTCGTTACCAATCTGAACCAAAACATGGTCGCTTTGATGTCCTTTGCCGTTGCTTCAACAAGGTCCTGCTCGCTGCGGGAGTGAGGACAGGCTGGTCAAGTGAGGAAGTGTGCCATGATCTGTGCTACGACCCACTCGTGTTCAAACCTTCTACCCTAAATAATGATGAGTGAGCACATGGCCCAAGAGGTGAGAAGTGACTAACTATTAAAGACCGCAGGATGGGCAGCAGCGTCACCCCAATCCGTTTATTCGAGAGGCAGCGGACTATACCCCGCCACTCGAACTATCTAGTAATATGGTCCGTAGACCAAGACACGTACTATCTGATCCTCATTTTCATTATCATTTTTAATTTCAAAAAACGATATCTCCCATCAGGAGCTCCTTGGCACCTCAGCAACGTTTTGATTGTAGATGCGGTTATTTTATATTGCAAAATCTCTGCTGTTATCTGGCTAAAATGTTGCTGGCGCGTCTTATGAATTAATATTAATATCATCTGACCCTAAATTTTATGAGTAGAGACCCTAATTATTTTTTGTCATAGGATAGAGATTCGAGGTCTTTAGGATTGAGAGACTTTTAACGTTGCATGCGACGGAAAACAGCTATCATGATTTACCATTTCCGTGCTAAACCAACACACAATGGATGTTCATTTAATATTTAATGTCGATGCACTGCCCTCAATCCAATACCATGTCGACTCGATAAAGAAATATTGTTGGGAGTTCGTTCCCATGTGGATAAAGAAAAAAACCCAAGTGCTTTATTTGCACAATTACTATAAAAAATTCATTGTGCAACCTGATGTAATAACATAAAAGTAACAAAATTATGCCTTATTAATGTGAAACAGTGTGAATGGATGTAGAGGTAGTAATTATAAATAAATCTAAAATCTATGAAATTACTAATTACCTTAAAACGTAAAATTTTACTTAGTTGACAGGAAGAAGTGTTTTTAAATGATTGATTGTGTGAACCATATTACATGTACTTGCGCAAGTACATAATCACAAAGGTTGCGCAACGTATCAGAATCTGAATAGGTTTTTAGGGGTTGCTGCATATTTTTATTTGCGAGCGACTGAGGGATGAGCGAGGTGGTAGCAAGCGACGAAGGCGTTAAAACGGTAGGTACTGTAATAGCAAAAATATACAAAGTTGAGATTTTGAAAGGGTTCGTATGTATGTGTATATGTGTGCGTGTGTGTCCGGTGCTTTAGCGCTTAAACTACTGAACAAATTTAGAAAACTTTATACGTCCTACTACACTTATGAGTGAATTTAATTATTACAGCAAAGATCGGATTAAAGTAGTTCCCATACAAATTCATATTTTTTGTTACTTTTTCAAAAAAGACTACGATTTTAATGACACTTTGTAAGTTACCTACTAGAACTTAATAATACCTAGGCCTACCCTGGGTAGTTAACTTATTAGTTTCAGAAAAATCTTCAAAAAAACCCAGATTGTTTGTAAATTTGCCATCAAGTCAATAACCTCTTTTTTGCCACTAGGTTATTTTAACTTCTATTTAAGCCAGACGGTGACGAAAACATATGTACATGTAACGCGAGGAAATATGTACATTTTCCTGTGAGTATCTACTCTTAAGGAGGGAGGTCTTTGTCCAGCAGTGGACGTTTTTTGACTGATATGATAATCTACTCTTAATTTTAAAGAAATGTACACAGTATCATAGATGCACGTATGTTAACATCGACGCTAGAAGTAAAGCGTTTTAACACTCCCCGACGGATCCCTCTAGGCGTAGCTAATTAGAGCATGCAACTCTAGCCAGCACTACAGTCGATCACTGCTTGAGTGGATAAACTATCGATGAAATACAACATCCACGCTTCAAAGTCAATGAATATATTTTATTTCTTTTTATTTCTTTCTTCCATCTACATCTACACTAATATTATAAAAAGGAAAGATTTGATTGTTTGTTTGTCTTGAATAGGCTCCGAAACTACTGGACCGATTTAAAAAAATATTTCACTGTTGGGAAGCTACACTATCCGCGATTACTATAGGCTATTTTGTATTTTCAAATATTTAGGGATCCTTACTAAAACTCAAATAATGTAACCCAAGGTGTAAAAAAATACCTAAAAATTTCTGCAATATCTCTAAAAAGTAGTGCAATGGTAGTGGTAGTGGTAATGGTAGTGGTAGTGTAGTGTTAGTGTAGTAGTAGTGTAGTAGTAGTAGTGTAGTAGTAGTAGTGTAGTAGTAGTGTAGTGGTAGTGGTAGTGGTGGTGTAGTGGTAGTGGTAGTGTAGCGGTAGCGGTAGCGTTAGCGGTAGCGGTAGCGGTAGTGTAGTGTAGTGTGAGGCGGTAAGAAGTTCACCTGGACAGCTAGTCTCTAATTATACTTCTTCCGAGCTGGATCAAGTAAACTCTTAGTAAATACCTACTATGATTACCTATAGGCTGTTTTTTTACTGATATTACATATTTTTTTATACAGAAATCCGTTGGTCCAGTGGCAGCGCTGCTGTCTGAGGGTCGTGGGCTCGATGCGCACCCAGGGTAAATATTCGTGTACGAACAGGTTTGAATAATATGATGTATATGTATTCAAAACGTATATACAAGTATGTATAGTTTGGGGCCAGATGACCGTGTGTGATTTGACCCTAAATAAAAAGACTTTCCTTAGTTAGGCTTTAAAGGGGGTGTTTTGAGTTTATTTATTAGAACTTTATCTTAGATACATATTTTGACGAAAAATGGTTCTGTTTGACCTTAGATATTAGCTCATATACGTCCCCACCGAAGGGCTAGAGCCTATCCTAAGTTAGGGCGATCGGGCCTTTGTCAACCACGCGAGCCCATAGAGGGTGGTTGACTTCACACACAATCTTCCAGTTTCTTCGCAGGCGCGTGCAGTTATCTTTGAAGTTTTCCTTTGCCGCAAGGGCGTCTCACAGTGTTTTATGGGACCCTAAAATCGGACGTCCAACTTTTTTTTTTATTATAGTATAGAGTTTCATCTCTCATATGCACTTGTAAAGGTTTTACGCGCAGAACTTATTTAGTTTAGAAGAAATAAATTTTTGAAAATTGGCAATTTTTCTGCACCGAAAAAAAAAAGAAAACCGTACGCGTTACTAATGCACTGATATTACACCTAGAAATATATCAAAAATGAGCTATACCAAAAACCATTTTGAGCTTTCCAAAGTGCAAAGATTTTTTTTTGCTGGTTTTACTTCAACATTTTTTTCCCGCCGTTTTCTAAGGAATCCGGATCCCAATTTAGTATAGCATAGCGTAGGATACTACCTATGAGCTAAAAAAATTGCGTGCGTATCTGGTGGAAGTTTGGAGATAATCATTTATTTCAATTTTTGTCAGGGTTGTCACCCTTTTCTGGTATTTAAAACAATCAATAATTATTTGAGCTAAGTTTCCGCCGTCCGTTAAACCGGTCGGTGGCGTGGCCTTACCCCATCTGCCCTTTTAGGTTACGAAATATTTTTTTACCGAGTACCGAAAATACAGTATACCTACACTCTCAGTAATAGCGACACTCAAGGGACCGGGCATTTTGTGACGTTATTGAGAGTTTTCGTTATATAGAGAGAAATTAGCGTTAAAGTTAATCAACTGGAGCCAGAACATTTTGACGTTTCAAAGAGTGAATCTTTATATCGAGTGACGTTTTACAAAGTTTATATTTTTTTGTTGAGTGACAACCCTAAAGTAATTTTTACCGGTGTTTTTATTTAATGCGTATTACATCGAACTTCCATTATACTGTTATGTCCTTTTTTTAAATTTTCTGGTGCAGAAAAATTGCCATTTTCAAATATTTTTTTTCTTGTAATCTAAATAACATGAATCTTTCACAAATGCATTTGTGAGATGAAACTCTATAGAATAATGAAAAAAAAGGCAGACGTCCGATTTTAGGGTCACAAAACACTGCGCGCCGGAACGTTCATATGAAATCGAAATTCGAAAACACTTTGGTACGTGACAGGATTCAAACCAAAACCTCCCGGCGGGAGGTCGCGGCCTTAGCCGCTACGCCACCGACGCTCTATGCAAGACTAAGCTCCGAAAATACAATACAATAAGATACCCTAAGTAACTACCTATCAAAACAGTACATAATGGATTACTTTTTATTTTAAATTGGGTACGTCTTAAATGTTAATTTGCCCCTTCAGTATAGCAATTCGGGGGGGGGGGAGGGACAACGGAATCCTCTAAACATCACTATGAATGTGTATTGAATACAGTAAAATATACCACGTGTAAGTTGTTTATTAAATGCGGGCAGCGCAGGACCGGTCGTCTAATTAATTGTAACAACTATATTACTCAGTTTTGACAATAAATATTATCTTATCTTATCTTGTCCAGCAGTGGACGTTTTTAGGCTGATATGATGATGATGATGAAATATTGAATAGTTTGTACATAAAAATAATTTCGATTTCATACTTTTTAGAGCGTGATTTTCCAGTAGTCGGGTTTTAGTTTTTGAACTCACTTTTTATTTTATCAGCACAAACGCCAAGCAAAGCTTTTCTAAAAGGGCATTTCCTAGAGAACTCGGCGAGGGCGTATACAGTTAGCCGCACGATATTTACTATCACAACATTCGCTCCGCTGCGCCCACGCATTGCTCTCAATGGAGCGGGGATGTCGCAACGCAACGCGTTAGCACGCTGAATCGTCTTGATCGTTTTACCCATTCATAATTTTGGACTTCTGTTTTCATAGAAGTCCGACAAGAAATTTCGATCTATCCCAGGGGATAGACGGCGGTTGCTTTGTGTTGTACTTAGCATCACCCGCGGTCACGTGTAGGGCATTTTAGATTTACACCTACGGTTGTGCGCAACGCGACCTTTCATACACATCTGGAATTAGATGTGCAGGTTTCCTCACGATGTTTTTCCTTTGCCGTTAAAGCAAACTTATTTTAAAGATTTCGGTTAGAATGGATGAATTTAAAGTCTGATTTATTTATTAAACCGTACTTAATGTCAAAAACAACTGAAAGTTAAGTTCTACAACTTTACTGAAATCGAAAAATAAAATTTTCATACAAACTTGGGTTAGGGTTAGATAACATGATATACTAGGGCTTCTATTCTCAGTATACTTTACGACTTTCTCCAAGAAACCCATAGTCAATTCTAAAAAAAAGTTGGACTCCCTATACAAAAATGCACAAAATTGGTGGAATAGCCGATTGGTTTTTTGAAAAGTTAAAAAAAAACGCGATTTCATCAGCTGAAAATCGTCCACTGCTGGACAAAGGCCTCCTCCAAGGATTTCCACGATGACCGGTCCTGCGCTGCCCGCATCCATCGGCTTGTCGCGACCTTCACCAGGACTTCGGTCCACCGCGTGGAAGGTCTGCCTACACTACGTTTTCCAGTGCGCGATGGCCACTCGAGAACTTTACTGCCCCAACGGTCCTCTGTTCTACGAGCTATGTGCCCTGCCTGTTTGTTTGTTTGTTTTTGCCACTTCAGTTTAGCAACTCTGTGAGCTATGTCGGTTAATTTGATTCTCCTGTGGATCTCCTCGTTTCTGATTCAATCACGCAAAGAAACTCCGAGAGCATAGCACGCTCCATTGCCCTTTGGGTGACCATGAGCCTTCTTATGAGGCCATTGTAAGCGACCATGTCTTAGTTCTGTAAGACATCACTGGCAACACATTCTGATCAATTACCTTAGTCTTGAGACAATGAGGTATTTGGGACGTGAAGATATTGCGAAGCTTCCTGAACGCTGCCCAGCCGAGATTCGTCAATTGATCTCTTTCTTGAAGTTGAACCTACCTAGCTGGATTGATTGTCCCAGTCCCATATTCGTCAACAACTTTCAGTGTAGAGTCTCCTATATATCTTTAAAGAGTTGGGTACGACACGGACATATAACATTATTTTCGTCTTGTCCATGTTCATTTTAAGACCCACTTGTTGAGAGACATTACTGAGGCCATCGAGCATTGTGCGATTTCAGTTAAGTCATAAAACAAAAGTAGTTCAGTATCATGAGTAGAAGCCCCAGTTAACGGGACCTACACCAACTTTTGCTCTATGACTTTGCAGAAATCGCAAAAAAATAACTCTTTACTATAATATCTATCAGCTGATCGACCTATTTTGTGCATTTTTATATGGAGGGTCTAATTTTTTTTAATGGTTTATGTTTTACTATTTTACCTGGTGAAGGTCGCGGGAACCCGCTCTATGCGGGGAGCTCAGGACCGGTCGCCGTGGGAATCCTTGGGGGGAGGCCTTTGTCCAGCAGTGATGGACAGTTTCGACTGATATGATAATGATGATGACTATGGTTTCCTTGGGGAAAGTTATTCAGTATGATGAGTAGAACCCCAACGGATCTACACACCAAACGGATATACACCAATTTTTTTACATCATGTATATTGAACTTGTACTGTACTGTATAGTGTACATTGGATAGATCAGTTTTTTTCTTCAAATTTACCAAAGCAGAAGGTACAGCAAAAGTTGTTCATCATATCAGCCGAAGGTCGTCCACCGCTGTACATAGGGCTCCCTCAGGGATTTCCACGACGACCGTTTCTGCGCTACCCGCATCCAGCGGCTTCCCGCGACCTTCACCAGGTCATCGGTCCACCGAGTGGGAGGCCTGCCTACGCTAAGTTTTCCGGTGCGCGGTCGCCACTCGAGAACTTTACTGCCCCTACGGCTATCCGTTCTACGAGTTATGTGCCACGCCCACTGCCACTTAAGTTTAGCAATTCTAAGAGCTATGTCGGTAACTTTGGTACTCCAAAAGTTGTTTAGTTTAAGGTATTATAAGAGTCACCAGTTAAGAGGTTTGCAGTTATGTACCAGTCAGTATCATGGAATACTACGAAAGTTTTTTTTTTTAAATCCTATAAGTAGAATCGCACAGCAATTGATTTAGGAATAAATATAATGTAACTGCATAATAAACATTCAGTCCGCAAAATAACTACTTGAGCGGCAAGATTTCATGATTGAGCGGCAGAAAAACATGTCTATAAGCAGCAACTCAACACTGTAGGAAGAGTGTGGTACGGGGAGTTCTAAATGGAAGCGGGAGCGAGCGAAGCGAGCTCGGACTTGCAGAGCACCCCGACTCGGATCCGTTAGGTTCGGAGACTGTGCGGGGAGGCGAGCTAAGCTCGCCTCCCCGCACAGTCGTAGTGTTAGGTTTAACATGAGAACACAGAAGTAGGAGCCCCGAAGGGGCTCCGTCGACCACTCAACACTGTAGGAAGAGTGTAGTACGGGGATGTTTAAAATAATTACAGCCATCCAGAATGACATAAATTGCTGATTGATTTTGAAATGTTTGCTGACCATGAGTTGCTGACCAATTAGCTATTTCTGCTGACCAATTAGCTATTTCTGCTCACCGATTATATTTTTCTGCTCACAGAAATAACAATACTATGCTAACCATTTAATTGACACCCATTGATTTAGCCTTAAATATTTATATAACAGTGACTTGTTAAGAGCCTATTGGATTAGCTAGCCTATAAGATTAACTTTTGCAGTCACGCCTTCATGAAAATTCTTTATTAAAAACCCGAAAAGTGAGAGTCGGACTCGCGTTCCAAGGGTTCCGTACCACCACACCTCTCCACACAACTATGACAATGATACCTATTCACATCACAAACAGAAGACATCAATCAACGCGAGCGTCAGAAAAATGTTTTTTTTATCCAATTTGGACTCCCTAGCGCGAGTATGACACACACTTGGCCATTTTTTGTTAATTTGTTGTTTAATGAATGTTGAATTAGTAGTATAATAACACCAACTTTCAGGCTTGTATGTATTACTGTTTTTACGATTGGGCAAAATCAAAAATACCTCTTAAATACCTACCTATAAAAAACCACGTTTTTTGTATTTTTATTTTTTTCAAATTTTTATTTTTGTCGTTATAGCAGCAATAGAAAAACACTCTCTTTAAAAATTTCAACTGTCTACGTATTACGTACGGTTCATGAAATAAGGCCCGTTGATAGACAGGCCGATAGCGGAGGCTTAGTAATAGGGTCCCGTTTATCACCCTTTGGTACCCTTAAAAAACAGTAATGATTTCAAATTATTTTTTTATCCTCATAACACGTTCTTTCATTTTTTTGGTAAGCCCGCTTCCATCTTCGGCATCATCGTCACTCACCATCAGGTGAGATGATGCCAAGGATTGTAAATAAAAAAAAAACTATCAATGCAATGAAGATCTATTTTTTGTATTCACAATTGATAAACCCTTGGCATTATCTCACTCCTGATGGTAAGTGACGATGATGCCGAAGATGGAAGCGGGCTTACCAAGATTCCCCAACGCAATGGGGATCTGGCTATCTTATCTCCAAGCCGGAACACATCAATGCTGTTAAGGATTATGTTTGGCGGCAAAACGAAGCGAAGAAGAACGGCATTAAGATGGTGGTAGCTAGCCAGGCGGGCTATGAAAATGCCCTACCACAAACCAAACAGTCTTAAAAAGTGAACCCCGCCAGGAATCGAACCCGCGTCCTCCTGGTGTGAAGCGAATGGACTAACCATTACGCCACGAAGGCGGTTTATATATTGATTGATACAATGTTGGGAAAGTATCAAAACCAACCGCAGTTCGGTATGAAAGCGCAAGCGCGTCACCCAGTCTGGGAAGTGATTGTTGTCTCGTCGATTTGAATCTGCGCGTGATTCTATACCTACCTGTCTAGGTATATCGATCTATCCTGATCAAGCAGGTTATAGAATGGTATCAGACCGTGCCAAACTAGACACAGGTGGTGTATGACTAGTCTTATAAATCAGAGTTTTATGAATAGGCTAGGCTAGACCCAGGCTAGTTGGAACGATTACATCAAGGTTCTTGAAAACAGAAGCGAGGAAAAGCGGGAGCATCCTGGGGATGGCTTACTCGGACCAATATAGGCCAATGACGAAAAACTGTTGAGCATGACTGTGTACTGGAAATGCGTGTTACATGTAATTTACAGATCTTCTTTAATGTATAAAAATTTATGTTTATATGTTACAGTTAAAAGCCGTTTTTAGTTAAAACGCGTTTTCTCTAGTTAAAACTGGTTTTTACAAAATACATTTGTTACAACTAGAATTTACTGCAGCTCAAAAATATCGGATAATACTATTTTTTACTAGATAAAACGAGTTTCGTTGAAATTATTACGTAGGGTTACGTATGAGTGGTCAGTTTACAGAACTCGCCAGTTTCCGTAACTCGTCATATTTCCTACTCGCCAGTTTCATCAAATTCGTTAGCTGGTAAATTTCCTCACTCGTCAGTTTCCTTAATTCGTCAGTCTCCACAACTCGTCAGTTAAACCTTAATCAAACCGTAGGAGCATGGAGCTATGCATCAATTTCCATTTATGCATCAATTTTTATTTTTTAACCAATCCGTGTCTGTAATAATCCCACATCATGTCATAGACTAACGAGCTTAGAATATATCCCAACGAAGTGTCAGAAGCCAAATGTCTAGTTCACAGTAAGGGGTCGTTTTTCTGATACGGTTTTCTTTCTTTCAGTGAGACATAATATTGGATTCTACGTTATAAACAAAAGGTATGTCGTGGATTTTTTCTATACGTTATAGTTTTTGAGCTTTATTATTCATTTGCGTATAAAATTCAATTTCTTGTCTTAAATTCAAATGACACTGGCCCTCTAAACAATGTAGAAGATATCTTAACTATGTGGGAGATGAGCGCCCACGGTCCGATTATTGTTACAAGCTTTTGGCGGCGGCAGGAGTCCCGGGGAAGGTGTAAGAAATAAATTAAATTAGACAAATTGCTATTTTTGCTGTGTACTAAAATCACTCATGTAATCATGACAGACAAGACAGAGCCTTCAAAACAATAAAATAAATAGTTCTTAAAAGCAGAATGTATGCAGCTCCGCCACATCACTCCCCCCTAGAGACCATCTTAGGATGGGCAATAATAACCAGTGAATCTGACCTTTCTCCTTGATCTTGCTTCCTTTGTTACCACGTTCTCATCTTTTCTGTTTTCAGATAGTGCTGGTACTGTTTCCAAAGAAAGTGAGCTGTTAATCATGTACGCTGGTTTAATTCTGTCTATAGAGACAGTTTGTTCCTTACCTTTCATCAGGATCTTATAAATAGTAAGCTCTTTATAAATTTTGTCTCATTTGTATTATTTCATACAATAAATGAGAACTAAAAATTGAGAACATTCTGTTTTTTATTTTGCTTTGATTGTACTTGACTTTTTATGACAATTAAGAGATATTTTGGAAAAATAATTTAAGTGAATTAGTGTTGTTCTAATTAGGCAATGGTAGAATAGCTCCCACTTATATTTAAATAAAAAAACAAAAGTACAAAATGTATATTTATTTATTAATCAACTTCTGAGAATATTATAATCAGTACAAAATACTTCTGCAATCCCTATTTCAAACCAAAATCAAGGTGCCCGATTAATGGTTAAAGCAAATCGTAGCATATTTAAAATGAGCGAGCGAAGCGCGCGACGCGACGTTAGGTTCCGTTAGGTCAGGTTTGATTGATTATACAGTCAAAGAGCCTCGCCAAGCGAGGCTCTACCCCCATAGTTAACAAATTGCTTCGTGTTGAAAACTGACTAGTTATGGAAACTGGCGAGTTCTATAAACTGACCAGTCATAACTAGTCATTCTAGTTGTAACAAATGTATCTAGTAAAAACTAGTTATACCTAGAGAAAACGCATTTTAACTAAAAACAAACGAGGCAAAAACTTCCAGCCCTTCATGTAAAAACGGGAACTTAATTCACGGATGGGGGGGTACAGGTCTACCCGTATAACTCCCTGACGTACGGGGTGAAGGAAAACATCGCGAGGAAACCTGCACACGTTTGCGAAGAAACTGTTGTGTGTGAAGTCGACCAACCCGCACTGGGCCCGCGTGGTCGACTATGCCCTAATTCAGGGTAGGCTCGAGCTCCTCGGTGGGTACGTATATCAGCTAATATGATAATCGTACGGGGACTCGTTTCCGAGTTTTAATAGCGGCACGCACATTGTATACACTTTCTTTTTATATTTATTGGGGAGGCCTTTGTCCAGAGGACGTATTTCGGTTGATAGGATGATGATGATGATGATTATGCGTATACTTATAATACTTATAATATAATACGTACTTATAACTTGGTAAGTCCTTTAGCAATAAAAAGCTTCATACGATCATCATGCGAATTTCCTTATTAATTAACAATGTAAAAATGCGTCGGTGAATCAACCGGCAACCAGAGGTACCGTGTTCAAATCTGGAAGGCCAATGTACCAATGAGTTTATCAAAACTTACGTACATATACTGATCGATTGCTTTAACGGTGAAGGAAAACATCGTGAGGAAACCTGCAACACGCCTGCGAAGAAACTCGAAGGTTGTGTGTCAAGTTGACCAACCCGCACTGGGCCCGCTAGGTCGACTAAGGCCTTATCGCTTTAATTCAGGGTAAGCTCGAGCCCCTCGGTGGGGACGTGTATGAACTGATATGATGATGATAACCGTGTATCAATTTATGCAACATATTTGAATTTAAAATCAAGTTTATGATTTTATTGGACCGATACTCTGGTGCACTTTAAAACGTTCTTGAAAAATTGGATGTTAAACTTACGTATTGTTTACTAAACCCCATTAAAATTTAGGCAACTCCCGTGCAAAGAACAAAATAAAATGTTCGTAACTTTCTATACAAAGAAAACCAAATAAAATGTTCAAAACTCTCCATGCAAAGAGAGTAAACAAAAAAAAATGTTCGAAACTCTCCATTCAAAGAGAGTAAACAAAATAAAATGTTCGAGACTCTCCATATAAAGAGAGTAAACCAGTTAAAATGTTCGAAACTCTCCATGCAAAGAGAGTAAACAAAAAAAAATCGAAACTCTCCATACAAAGAGAGTAAACAAAATAAAATTTTGCGAGAACTCCAAAAACTACGGGCAGGAAAAAGCTGTAACTTTATTTTAGTTTTAGAAGAACGGCTTAAGTCACCGGTCTAAATTAATGGAAAGTTCACGTAGAAAAGGGCGTGATAGGCGAGACATTTTATGGTTTTTAGCCAAACGAATACCTAAACATTTTACATTTATTGTGATCCATTTAATCTGATTTACTATTAGTATTATAATCCATTCAATATATTTTTTAATTTTTTTATGTACAATTGGTAAGCCCTTGGTATCATCTCACCTGATAATAATTGATGATGATGCCAAACATGGAAGCACATAATGTTTTGTCGATTTAAGTTTAATTGAACATTACACTTCCCACACCTGTACATTTTAACGGTACACTTTACAAAAAAACGGGTGTCAATTAAATGGTTAGCATAGTATTGTTATTTCTGTGAGCAGAAAAATATAATCGGTCAGCAGAAATAGCTAATTGGTCAGCAACTCATGGTCAGCAAACATTTCAAAATCAATCAGCAATTTATGTCATTCTGGATGGCTGTAATTATTTTAAACATCCCCGTACTACACTCTTCCTACAGTGTTGAGTGGTCGACGGAGCCCCTTCGGGGCTCCTACTTCTGTGTTCTCATGTTAAACCTAACACTACGACTGTGCGGGGAGGCGAGCTTAGCTCGCCTCCCCGCACAGTCTCCGAACCTAACGGATCCGAGTCGGGGTGCTCCGCAAGTTCGAGCTCGCTTCGCTCGCTCCCGCTTCCATTTAGAACTCCCCGTACCACACTCTTCCTACAGTGTTGAGTTGCTGCTTATAGACATGTTTTTCTGCCGCTCAATCATGAAATCTTGCCGCTCAAGTAGTTATTTTGCGGACCGAATGTTTATTATGCCTTTAAAAAATATATATTTCCAAAAAAACTATCAAGTTCATCTTCTACGTCAGCCATACTCTAAGTGTGTTCCGCGGAACCCTAGGGTTCCGCGTTACCCCTGTAGGGGTTCCGCAAGGATTTAGAAAAAAAAACACCTCTCCACCACCATCCACCACAGTACAATTTTACTATGCCGCCACCGCCGATATGTAATTGTGAGCGCGATGAAAAATAAAAAACTGTTTCATAACTCCCATTACTTAGATTTTTTTCTTTTTTATTATCTTCTCTTTCTATTTATTATTTATACTTGTTATGTAAGTAAGTAATAAAATAAGTAGATATCTGTTACATTATTCTTTTATTATGCTTGTTAATAAAGAATACACTTTTAAAAACTATTGTTTTATTGTAGGGTTCCGTCAAGTATTTCGCTTTCCAAAAGGGTTCCGTCACCAAAAAAGTTCGAGAACCGCTGTTCTACGTAATACCATGTAATAGTTCAATCACAATAATATTTCAATAAAACAAAAACTGCGATATTGACATTAATTAATGCGTTGCCCTGAGGCGCCGCCGAATTTGATAAGCATTTGCGAACTTGACCTATCGAACATCTGACATTGATCTGATCATTATGGAATCAATAATTTCATCATCAAGTAGGTACATTATTAATATTTTAAGTTTGGTTTTAATAAAACATTCCTAACTGTAATAATTTGTTGACAAAATATTGCACGAAACAGATAATTTGAAGCGCTAATCGCATTTAATATTGCTGTGGGGTTTTTAAATAAAACTGTTGACTTTGTGTAGGTTTCAATTTGATATTGATATAGGCAAGGCAAAGTATATATTATGTATATTAGTACTTACATACAGTATGGACACTCCCTGCCACTCTTTAGATTTCGACCTCACCCCCTCGTCACCCAAATTGGATTGGTGCTAATTTGGCTCTCGCACGTAAAGGATTTCGCCGTGATATTGTTTGTTCCGTCATTTGTTTTTAGAAATGTCATTTCTCGCTCGTTGTATGAATTGTCTTGGGTGTGGACTGTGGTCAAGGTCAGCAAAACCAACATTTAGAAAAAAAGAAACAACTTAGAAGGCTAGTCATTTTAATCTCTGCTCCGCTTTGTTCAGAATTCGATAATTTCAAAAGGACATTCCGTCAGGTTGGCTAGATCTGCTAATTAAATTTGTTTTGAGATGGGCAAATATTACTTACTCCCAAAAGGATAATACAAATCATCCGAAAAAATTGACGCTTTTATTGATAGTTTTTAAGTAAATTTAGTTTTTGGGTACCGTACCTTAAAAAGAGAAAGGAACCCATAAAAGATCAATTCGTTGTCCGTGTCTGTCTGTCTGTCTGTCAGGACCCTTTTTTCAGAAACGCGTGGAGGTATCAAGATGAGAATAATATCAAATACTAAGGTCTATATAGGTGCACAGTACAGCTATTTTTTTATAGTTTATTTCTATTGTTTGTAAATTGTACCTGGAAATTGTTGTACTGTGCTCTAAATAAAAGTTTTTCTATTCTATTCTATTCTATTCTATATTCCTATAAAGCTGTGAAAAAATCAAGCTTCTAAGTCAAAGCAAAATAACGAAGCAAAAAACAACATTCAGTGGCTGTAGTCAAACGCACTCAATTTTTTTATAAAAATAAAGAAAAACCTCCTTTTTTGAAGTCAGTTAAACATTCCGATCATGAAAGTTAACAAGAAACAAGGTATCACAGCTCAAGTAAAGTAAAAAGAAACAAAAATTATAAATATGAAGATATCACATAAAAATAATAGTATACAACTTATATTTGCAGCAGGTGAAGAGTATATTTTTATGAGAGAACATTTTTTCAACTTCAAAGTTAAGTTTGTCCTTTATTCCAATTTCGGTATTCGTTGACGTACCTAAATGTGTTTGGGTACGGAACCCTCGGTGTGAGAGTCCGACTCGTACTTGGCCGGTTTCTTATTGCATAAATTTTAGTCAACTTTTCTTATTTCCTCTTTACATCATTTACTTAATGCCTTCGTCTTCGTGGCTGTTTGAATGTTTTCAGTAAAAGTAATTATTAGCAATCTGGTTAATAATAAAGTTTGCCTTGGCTTGGACACTATAACCTTTTAACATTTTCCAGTAAATATGCAACTTTATTTTTAGTATCTAACCCAACAAGACAAGTTGAACAATAAATTTTGCATGAATTATGGCCACTTTAAACCAAATTACTATTTGTTTACTTCTATAAACATGTTTGCCTACTAACGCTGTGACCCAGTCACATTCGATAATCTGCTCATTGTTTATTGAAAGCACAATCTGCGCCCTTAATTATTTAACTAAGGGCGCAGATAAATTAATTAGTGACACAGTCACACTATTCGATAATCTGCTCATTGTTTATTGAAAGCACAATCTGCGCCCTTAATTATACAGGGTGTAACATAAAGGTGTGGTGATACTTTAAGGTGGGCTTGTACCCATCAAACTGAACAACTTTCTCCATGGAACCCATAGTCCAATCGAAAAAAAAAATTTGGCTCTCCCATACTAAGTTGGCTGATCAGCTGATCGAGTTAGTATGGGAGAGCCAATTTTTTTTTTGCGATTTGACTATGGGTTCCATGGAGAAAGTTGTTCAGTTTGATGGGTACAAGCCCACCTTAAAGTATCACCACACCTTTATGTTACACCCTGTATAATGAAGGGCGCAGATTAATTAATTAGTGAACCAATACACTATTCGATAATCTGCTCATTGTTTATGAAAATCACAATCTCAATTATATAATTAAGGGCGCAGACTAATTAATTAGTGACCCAGTCACACTATTCGAAAACCTACTTATTGTTTATTCACATTGTGCTTTCAAGAAACAATGAGCAGATTATCGAATAGTGTGACTGGGTCACAGCGTTAGTAGGCAAACATATTTATAGTTTATAGTATAACAGTTTATAGTTTATAGTATATGAAGTTAGTTCGTAATTAGGTAATAACTATTTAAAAAAACCAACAATGATAAATATCTATGTATATTTTTATCGTGGAAATCCTTGGGAGAATTCTTTGTCCAGCAGTGGACGTCTTTCGATTGATATGTTGATGATGATGAATGTTATATTCATATTTATTTTCGAATTATATTCATATTATTATTATAATACCTGTAACCAGTTCATTGATTCAATTCCGAAGAGCTCAAACATGATGTAGCTATGCTGTGAGTTGGTGAGGAGTTTTGGAGTGATACTGCTGCATCAGGTCAAGATTTGCATGTTCTTGTAATATAATTAAAGTAACAGGATACCAAATTTCGAATCGATCAGACCTGTGGTACATACTTACCGATTGCTTTAACGGTGAAGGAAAACATCGTGAGGAAACCTGCACACGCCTGCGAAGAAACTGGAAGGTTGTGTGTGAAGTCGACCAACCCGCACTGGGCCCGCGTGGTCGACTAAGGCCTAATCGCCCTGATTCAGGGTAGGCTCGAGCCCCTCGGTGGGGACGTATATGAGCTGTAATGACAGACCTGTGGAAGCTCACATCCTTTCATCAAATAAAACAGAGATGGTTATCTTCAAACGGCTGAACAGATTTTCTTCAATCATAGAATAAGACAGTCTTGATAAAGTAACCTTTTAATCAAAAAAAAATATCACAATCAGTTCATCTGTTTGGGAGGTACGATGCCACAGACCGGCACACAGATACACACGCTAAACTTTAAACATCCCCCAGTTTACGTCAGGGGTTAACAAAATAATGAACAATGTAGTACATATTTTATAACAAAGATTAATTAATCAGTCTGAAAAAAAAATATCCCCTCTGAACTTTTATAACTACTTATCATATGTTATTGTATTATTATATACCGTACATAAACTTGCTATGAATCATGAATGTTATGTCTTAACCTTTATAGATTACTATTAACAATAATCTAACAAATTATATTCATCACATCAGCTCATATACGTCCTCACCGAGGGGCTCGAATTAGGGCAATTGGGCCTTTGTCGACCACGCGGGCCCACTGCACACACGCACACAACCTGTGAGTTTCTTCGCAGGCGTGTGCAGGTTTCCTCACGACGTTTTCCTTAACCGTAAGAGCGTCGGATAAACGTATATGAAATCTCAGTTTGAAATCACATTGGTACGTGGCAGGATTCGAACCACGATCTCTGACAGTAGGCGGCGGCTCTAGCCGTTACGCCACCGACAAATTCAATTAAATATTAAAAACCCTACTGCATAAAAGCATTACCCCTTTTTTGGGGCAGTAGAGTAAAAATGTATTCTATGTCATTTTAGGCTTGATCTCAAAACACATGTTCAAATCAAAGTTAACTATTTTGTTCAAAAATAACTTAATAAATTTATACCAATAAAGAATGCCAAATATTACTAACTAATACCTTCCAAAAACCATCCAACCATTTCAGTATCTACTAAACCGGCTGATGTTCACCTAATTTCATTAAACCACCATACATGCGCTTTCTGTTTAATGTATAAACATTGGTAGGTAGCTATAACATTTATTTAGACTATGATACCTAAACATGCAGCAATGTGACGCAACATGCGGAACTAGCGGACTCCGGACATGCAACTTGCAGGAGACGTATGCGTCTCAACCTTCTGAAGTTCTTGTTTATAATCTATAAATCAGACCGTGAAATGTTGCGCCTATTTAAGAATGACGCGTGTGCAGCTCCATTATATGCGATAACTAACCAGTTTAATTAAAAAATGAAAACCTAACTTCATAAAAATACTAACTACCCCTCTTTTTTAGGCAGTCGGGTAAAAATTTATCCTATGTCTTTCACGGGATCGAAACGAATCTAACAACACTTTGCACTTAAAATATTTCAAACTGATTAGGCTACAGACTCGGCCAAAAAAACGGACATACATCGACATTGATAATATAACACAAATAAATGGAATCTAATCTAACACATACATACATAAATGCATACATTAATACAATATTCATTCAACAATGACCACATAACTGGCGCGTTACATACATACAAAGTTAAGTTTTAATCTGTAGTTTTGTAAACACTTTGAAGTGGCAGTGGGCAGGGCACGTAGCTCGTAGAACAGATGGCCGTTGGGGTAGTAAAGTTCTCGATTGGCGACCGCGCACCGGAAAACGTAGCGTAGGCAGGCTCCCACGCGGTGAACCGACTATCTGGTGAAGATCGCGGGAAGCCGGTGGATGCGGGCAGCGCAGGACCGGCCGTCGTGGAAATCTTTGGGGGAGGCCTTTGTCTAGCAGTGGACATTTTTCGGCTGATATGATGATGATGATGATGAAACACTTTTTTAGAAACTAATGGTGCCTCTGGTTTGTCAGGTTTTTGTAAAAATTTGTCGGAATTCCATGAAGTTTTGTACACTTGTATCTTTACGGAATTTCAAAAAATATGTATGTAGGTATATTTTGGACGGAAATCTGACAAACCACATACACAGACATTCGTTTCTAGAACGTGTTTACAGAATTTCTCAAACAACTTTTTACGGGGCGCGCTAGGACTCGATGTCAAGGGCTAAATGATGTGTCACAGCTATATTGGTCGAAGTGTATCACAGTAGCTACTGTCTACCTGTAATATTATGAGGTACCTGTACTAACCTGATCAACCTTATATTGTCTCTGACAAAACTTAAGTTAATCAACCTAAAGAAAGGGTTCAAGAGCTTTTTTATCCTCAATTGGTAAGCCTCATCTCACCTGATGGTAAGTTACGATGATGTCGAATATGCAAGCGGGCTTACCAAGATTCCCAAACGCAATGGGGAACTAACTATCTTATCTTCAAGACGGAACACATCAATTAACATAAGATAGTAGTAGCTAGCCTGTCAGGCTTAGAAAATGCCCTCCCACCAACCAAACCGAGTCAGACAAAGTTAGACTCTATCGGGAATCGAATTCGCGACCTTCTGATGTGAAACTAATGGATTTAACCATTATGGCACGGAGAGAGCCAGAGCTTGAAGAAACATGGCCCATGATCAGTTAACATGGGAACTTTACTGTTAAGTGATAGATTACTAGTGTTATTTTGTAATTCATCATCATCATTATCATATCAGCCGAAAAACGTCCACTGCTGAACAAAGGCCTCCCCCAGGAATTTCCACCTCGACCGATTCTGCGCTACCCGCATCCAGCGGCTTCCCGCGATCTTCACAAGGTCGTCAGTCCACCACGTGGGAGGCCTTCCTACGCTACGTTTTACGTTTTCCGGTGCACGGTCGCCACTCGAGAACTTTACTATCCCAACGGACATCTGTTCTACGAGCTCTGTGCCCAGCCCACTGCCACTTCAGTTTAGCGATCCTGTGAGCTGTGTCGCTTACTTTGGTTCTCCTGCGGATCTCCTCATTTCTGATTCGATCACGTATATAGGGAAATTCCGAGTTTAGCTCGCTCTATTGCCTTTTCGTGACCCTATGAGGCCCATGGTAAGCGACCATGTCTCAGTTCCGTTTGTCATCATTTGTAATTCAATCATTGCATTATCCAAATTTTACAGATATAGTTCGAGCGTGTTCTACACGTATCGTGTTCTACACGTATCGTGTAGCAACGAGAACGCACCAACACAACATCGGTTCCACGTGCCATGCAGTTTACTGCTTTTTAATTTATGCTCGCTTCGGTCTGACCGAATCCGAAATATTCTTGCCCCTAACGGCCTCTTAACAACTTTATAGCGCCCCTGTTTCAAACCAAACACTAAATTCAATAAATTATGACACTAAAAGCAAAAGAAATGAAGACATTTTTAAAATTTATGAAGTCTATTCGTTTCTTTTCGGACTATTTTTGTGTTGCATTTTACTATAATTAATAGTTGTATCGAACATCAATTATCTAAGGTTTTATTACATGCAATAATACAGTTATAATTATAGATAAAATGATAAGTTACCTTGGAAAGCAACGTATCGCCTGGAGACACGCCAAAAGAAAGACTAATAAATCTACCAATCATATAGAGCACACGATTTTGATCTATAAAGCAGAGAGAATAGAAAGAAAACGTACAACGTACAATCATCTATACCAAAAAGACGTTAATTATTATTATTGAAAAAGAAAGTGCAGTCTATCTTTCTCTTATCGTGTGGCTATCGTGTCTTATCGTATTAACCGCGCTTTCCAAAGGAATGGATGACGCCGGTTGCACTTAGCATCCCCCGCGGTCACGTGTAGGGCATTTAGATTTACACCTACGGACGTTTACAACGCGACCTTCATACACATCTGGAATCAGATGTGCAGGTTTCCTCACGATGTTTTCCTTCACCGTTAAAGCAATCAGTAATATATATACGTAAGTTTCAAAAAACTCATTGGCCGTCCGGATTTGAGCCCGGGACCGGGTTAAGAGGATCGAAACGTTACCGATAGAGCCACCGACGATGAAGGCAACTCTGGAAAGCGACGTATCGCCTGAAGACATGCCAAAAGAAAGACTAATAATAAATCTACCAATCTTATAGAGCACGCGATATTGATCTATAAGCAGAAAGAATCGTTCAATTAGATAGGTACCTATACCAGACAGAAGTTAATTATTATTGTTATTGCAAAAGAAAGTGCAGTCGATAAGTTAAATTAAACGTTTGCGGATAAGACTATATAGAAGACAAAATGGGAAGAGCAACACATCCACAATACATCCGTCATCCGATTGAGATTGAGATGATACGAGTACTTATAATCCAAGAGTTTCCATTTCCCAGAATGATCTGACAAAAAAAGTCATCATATCATATCATATCATCTCATATACAGGTTGTAACAAAACTGGTGTAGGTCCCGTTAACTGGGGGTTCTACTCGTCATACTGAACAACTTTCTCCAAGGAACACATAGTCAATTCTCCAAAAAAAAATTTGACCCTCCATACTCATAATATGCTCAAAAGCGGTCGATGAGCTGATCGATTTGTATGAAGAGTAAAAATATTTTTTTTAAATGTTCAGCAAAGTCTTAGAACAAAACTTGTTCAGTGTGATGAGTGATGAGTAGAAGCCCCCAGTTAACGGGACCGACACCAATTTTGATACACCTGTATATGCCCTACACGACACCGCGGTTGATGCTAAGTGCAACAGCAGGCAACCGCCGTCTATCCCTTGGATAGCACGGTTAATTGTGCCACACGATAAGAGAGAGAGAGCTCATATATTATGTCCTCACCGAGGTAGAGGCTCGAGACTATCGAGCCTTAGTCGATCACGCGGCCTGGGCCCAGTGCGTGTTGGTTGACTTGATACACAACCTACGAGTTTATTAGCAGGCGTGTGCAGGATTCCTCACGATGTTTTCCATCACCGTAAGAGCGTCGGATTAAAGTACATATGAAATCGAAATTCGAAAACACATAGTTAGGTATGTGACAGGATTAGAATCATGCCAGGAGGTAGAGGCCCTAGCCGTTACGCCACCGATGCTCTCTTTTAGTAAATAGTGCACTAGTAAATTGGATCAATTTAAGAAAGCCAGACGAAAGGTTTGTAAACCTGCCAATGTTCTAGTGCACAAGATTTTGATCTAAGAAAAGGAATTAACACAGACATCGGAAACATAATTACGCAAAAAATTCTCGCCATGTATAAGTACAGTCAACAAAATGTTTTTACGATTGCGGAAATACTTCTCATATTCAGCAAGACAGTGGAGTTCCATTGTGAGGAAGTGAGCTAGATTTTCTCGTGAAGAATGTTTCCTTACGGTTGCAGCTACATATTTTGCGTTCTGCAGATGGTAGACTAAGATGCAGAATTGCTTAAATTCTTAAGACAAGTTTGTTGACCTAACAGAATGTAAGATGCTGGAGATAGATAGGAATGGTTGAATGGTTGATAGAAAAAGAAACTAATAAATCAATTCCACATTAGCAAATTCAATAAAAATGCTAGTGTTAACAAAAAACGGCCAAGTGCGAATCGGACTCGCCTGGTGAGGGTTCCGTAACAAAACACATTTGGGTACGAAAACTTATAAACATCAACGAAAATAACATTATGATTGAAAAAAACTAAACTTTGTAGTTAAAGAGATGTTTTTCCAAACATCGATTACCGTCACGTCATCATCCAACTGCAAATGTAAGTATGTAATGGCAAAAATGTGAGATATAAAAACAAATTTACAGTTTTCGGATTTTTTTGTTTACATTGCTTCAGACAAAATTTCATGTTTGTAGGTCAACGAAAAGTACCCTATGGGTTTTGATTCACGTGCAAGTATCAAAATATGTGAAATTAATGGCCGTAAATAGTCTTATCTTTTTGCTGCTTTGACTTATAAGCTTGATTTTTTTTATAGCTTCAACGGACCGTAGATCTAAGTATTTGATATTACGTAATTTAACTTGATACCTCCGCACGTTTCTGAGAAAAAGGGTCTTAAGAGCAGACTCCCAAAATAAGTGTTTTTTTTGCTAGATTATGTTGAGTCAGCCGCAAGCTTGCTAAACGTGAAAGCTACACATCTGATTCTTTGAACCTTTTTCTTTGGTATGGCTAAAACAAAAACACGATTTATTGGTTTTCGCTCGATATTTTTTAATTTGTAAAACTATGTAGTTTTGAGATATTATAGTATTTTTCTCCTAAATTACATAAGTTAGGCGTACAAAATAAATACCGACAGTAAGAGGATAAAGGTATTGATAAAACGGCTAAGACGAAATTTTCCTATAATGTTTATTAAGCTTGCAATAAATGAAAATGTGCATTTACGCCCGAAGTAAAGGACATAAGTTGCGTAAAGACACTCACGTGAAATTCAACTGTTAATGTTTCCATACCGTTAAATTAGCCAGTGCCGCGCTAGGAGCATCTAGGAGCCTGCTCTTAACAGACAGATAGACAGACGGACAACGAAGTGGTCCTACGTGGTTCCTTTTTTCTTTTGAGGTTCGGAACCCTAAAAACAAAGATTAAGGTAAATTGAAGGCATTCAGTAAGCCTAAGGCAATAAATCAATCAAGTAAGTAACGCGGTGCCTATCGAGATGAGAAAAAACTGTTCCAACTAACGAGTGCAATTTCAGATAAGTACCTAGTATACCTACTTTGCACATAGTACAGAGGCCAGCACATCAAACTAGACACTTTAGACTTCATTGTACTCGTATGAATCCGAATAGCAATACGACTTACGAGTGTCTAGCTAGATTTGTTGGCCTCTGTATACCTATCTGTTTTGTGCTCTGTACCTGTAGTTACTACAGTACCTACAGACTATTTACAAATAGGCGGTAGGTTAATAAATCAAACGTTAAACTTGTTATTTTTAGGGTTCCGTGCCTCAAAAGGGAAAAACGGAAACATTAAAGGGTCACTAGTTCGTCCGTCTGTTACAGCCAATTTGCTCGGCAACTACAGGACCTATTGAGTTGAAATTTGGTACACATATGTAAGTCGGTGATCCTAAGTCGGACGAGTAACGTAAATAAATAAATTTTAAACGTGGGAGCCACTTTTGAAGGGTAAATAAGAAAATTTTTAAAAAAGATTTTTAAACCATATTTTGTGACATATCAAATGAAAGGGCTTGTTGTGAGAATCGAAACATTTATTTTATAATTTTTAAATAGAAAAGAGAAAAGAGGCGAAAATTTACCATACCCCGGCCCTCCTTATCTCCGAAACTTAAAAGCCTAAAATCTTGAAAAATCACATTAAATGAAGTTGAATGCATAAATTACAGGAAAATCTATGAGAAAATTTAAAGTCCTTCCGTTCTTACAGAAAAAAATAAATTTCTTAAGTAAATAATAAGTAGACCACTATTTACCTACAGCGAAGTATATACTAAGAGGTCTTGTTCTGTTGGTAGTTAAAGTTTTAGTGCGGAAGCCAGTTTGTGTGACCCCGTGTCGCACTTGGCCAGTTTTTTTATTAACAAAATTGAGTGCGTTTGACTAAATCTCACCTGATGGGAAGTTGTGACGATGTAGTCGAGGAGTACACAATCTCCTATGCCCATTCACTCTCGCCTTGAAGATCTCCAAAGAGTCGGGGATCACAGACGCAAGCAAGGAGTTTCACTCCATCGCTGTCCGCATAATAAATGAGAAAGCTTTACGATTCGTGCGGATAGGCTGAATAATGTCTGCGTGAAGAGATTCGTGCGTGACACAGGGTACAGAAAACTGGATTTCATAAGCAATTATGAGTAAGTACATACTTTTAGGTTATTTGTATTTTTGTATCTAATAAAATACTATAAATTATATCAAAAATAAATAGCTTGCCATTTTAATAATTTACAAATAAATAAATCAATTAGAAGTGGTTAGATTTCTAAAGAAACTCAATAAATAAATCGATTTAATGCACATGTTTCCATGCCAATCCTATATTTCAATATATTCGTTACTTTTTGCCATTAGAAAAGTATCACAGCCAAAACACACTAACTAGCCGATTATGTAACAATCGCCTACTCTAGAAACTGGTGTGAACTATACTCGCATTGTCAGATCGGACAGATTTGGCAGAGACGGCAAAGAGTTCAAGTTCGGTGTCACTTCAATGCCAAGGCTCGCCGGCCTGGCTGTCAGACAATGCGGCTATTTACCAACTGTACATCATGATTATCATGAATCAAGTCTGATTATAGTGACTTTATCGTGATTGTGACATACTTTCAAGCAAGGAATCTAAAATGTAGAAAGAATGAATTCGAGCTAGCTGAAATGTTTTTTAAGGCCTTAAGATGGGTCGAATGACAATATTCATTTCAAATTATTGAAAGACTGTGTAAAGCTATCAACTACGGAAAAAATATATTATATACTTAGTAATAACTTAGTAATAAAAAAATCGATTTAATGGAATACAATTCTAAAAATATGAGCACATATATTTTTAAAAATATTAAAGCCTGTTTTTGGAATTATTTGCCAAATTTCTCGAAAACAAATAGTTAATGTTGAATGAAACCAACACACAAAAATCTGTGACTTTAACACCTTTCAATTTATTTTTTTAAATTAAAACGTTTTTGAAAGTGAAGAAAGGTGATAAAAACATGTAAAAATCGAGAATTGGGGGTTTGGTTTAAATGTAACAGCCGCGTTGAAGCCCGCATTGATTTGAACTTAAAATTAATAGAATTACGTTCGATATTATCTTAACACGCCTGCTCGAATTGAGTCAACTTAAAGCCTTAAGGATTCATTGTTTATTATCAATTCAAAACTAATGTTTCTGTAATATTTCGTCATTTCAAAAGTTTCGTATAGGGCAAAAGCCGGATAGTTGCTACACTTTTTGAAATCACTCTATATAACTCTCAGTAAAAAGCAAATTACTTATTTTTTTAAACTAGCCGGTACTTTAATTTTTTACCTACAAATTTATAAAGAGTAAAAAAACATTACCTTTAATATTTCCACAGTATTGGCGATTTTTGCGAACCTTTATATTTTGGGACATTTATCCCACATAGGGGATAGTTGCCTAATCCATGTAAATTACGTTTAGAATAAATGTACCGCCGAGAAACAGGACATCTATCCCGCAAAAACTTTGATCGCATTTTGCCTATCCATACAATCGCACAGAGACATGAGACATGGTCAACTTAGTGGTAGTTGGAGAGTCTTGCATTCGGTTCATCCCCGAAACTAGAGTAATGACAATCGGGGCAACTATCCTGCTTTTACCCTACCTTCCTCAACTTTACCTGGATGTTCACATTCGTCTGACCGCGTACTCATTAAGTAGGTACACTGTTCTTAAGAACGTCATCACACTGCCCGTATATAAATCTAGTTTTATCTACAAACGTAGACATCTGTCTCATTTGCAATATTTGGTTGTCCTTGTTTCACTTTCAATTCTCATTCATGCGACTCGATAACACGGGTACAGCTCGTTACCTCATCAACATACATCTCGTCTCGCCTATTTGCAAATTGTCCTACACGATTTCTTTCGCCACATTGCTAGCAAACTGGTTCAGTGTTGTGTGTAGCTTGGTTGTTATACTTGCACAGGAGAGGTATTAGTATTGTAAATTGTGTGGTCAATCTTAAGGCGCTAAGATCATTTAATCCGAGCAGGTTGATATGTGTTTCAATAATATTGAACGTAAGTCTATTCATTTTAAGTTCAAATCAATGCGGGCTGTTACGTTGAAATGGAACGCCTAATTCTTGATTTTAACATTTTTTTATTACATTTTACTTCTTACATTCAAATAAGTTTAAAAAAAATGTGTTCAATTAAATGAAAGGTCACCGATTTTTGTGTGTTGGTTTCATTCAATATTAACTATTTGTTTTCGAGAAATTTTGCAATTCATGCCAAAAACAGGGTCTACGGTATATTTTTTTACATAAAAAGTGGTAATATATTTAAAATTGTATTCAATGAAATAGATTTTTAAGCTATTGTATAGCTTTTATCGCGGGCTTTGAGGGGACCGAATCAAGAAATTTCGTAACGAAAATAAAACCTGACACCCCAAAAAAAAATATTGAATTCTAAAAAACTTACAGTGCTATCTATCTATCCATCATGATGATGATGATGATAATGATGGCGATGGCGATGACGATTGATGATGGCGATTGATGATGGCGATTGATGATAGCGATTGATGATGATGATGATGATGAATTTTCTTAGTGTTAATTTATTACATAAACATCCCGCGCCCCAAGGACTATATGGTACTGGTAAATACTGCATAAATAAAAAATAAATAAATAAATATAATTGCATAAGTTGATAAAAAATGCTATGCAATAACTTTACCGCGCTAGTCCCCGAGTGCTACACGTCTTTTTTTACTCTAATCACACTGCACTTGATTTTATATTGTGATCGCTAGCACTACCTACACTGGGCATAGTCATTTTTTTATTGATATTACTAGCTTTACATTTCTTCCATGGTGATAGCTTTACACAGTCTTTAAATAAATTGAATTAAATATTGTCATTTGACTCATCTTAAGGCCTTACGGTCACACGTTATAAGAGTTTATTCAAAGAGATTGCTGTTCAAAATAACTATGATGGGTTCCAAAAGTGAGGTGGAATAACTACTTACACCGGTACTTTTGCCTTCAAAATCCTTTAATTTCGAAAGCAAAAGTAGACCAATAGGAAACACAATGATACCTAACTATTTTTTTGGCAGACGTAAGTCTAGTGATGTTTGATAACAGGTTCATTGGAACTTTCTTTGCAAAATCTTTATATCAATACAATGTTCAAAGCCAAGGACTAAATAATCATGCTTTATTTTTTTAGGTACAAGTTTTTATGACACGAGTTATCAGCCGGCCGTTAACTGGCTGTTCATTCATTGTTCGTGCATTATTGGGACTCATTAATTCGTGTTTCGAAATTCAAAAAAGGCGAGCACGGTAGATTCTTACTGTAAACAGCAAACGATTCTGAGACCTCGATTCCATCTTCAAAAGTCATCATCAGATCAACTTCAAATCAAAAATAATCTATTGTCACAGAGAGTATGGCTTCCTACCAAATTTCATCTCAATCGGATCCCTGGAAGTCGCTATAAAGATTGCAAGATTAGATCCATACTAACAAGGCAAGTTAAATAAAAGCTTGTAATAATTAACATAAATAATCAAGGACAGAGCAACCCTTAATTGTAACAACAATATCCAAATAACAAGTAAGTACAAAGTATTATAAGTCCTAATATTCCTAATTGGATGCATTTAATTCAATGCATCAATCTAAATAATAGATCAGCCATCACATAAATCGCGACTAACTTATCTTGATTCTTGATGGATCTACAATAACGTGGCGATAAATAGACGAAGTCTCTTGGAACTCGTATTATTTGAATTTAGAACAGCTTCATAACCAATTAACACAGATCCTTCGTTCTTCCTGAAAATGAAACTACGCAAATATCTTCAGAGTTCAGCTTAGAGTGACCGAAAATGTAGTACGTATTCTAACATCATACTGGCGTTTTGCCAAAATAATGGTTGTTACGCCATTTTATTGTGGATCTTTATTGTTACGTTTTACAAGAAGGCTAGTTTTGGGTGCGTAATTAGCATTGAGTGGTGTTACGATCGCGTTTATTATAATTTATAGATTATCGATAATAATAATAACAGTAATAAAATACACAACTATCTAGGTAGAAATAGATTTAAATCAGTTTTTTTTTATTATAAAGCAAATCTGGTCTTATGGCGACATTGACATAATCATACTATAAAGTGCTATATAATGTAGCACTGTACTTTGTCAATTCAAAGATGCTATCTAAAAACTATAGTAAGATACCTATAGCACCTACCTTGCAATTGCTAATTCAGTGTGAAAGTGAAGCAACAGTTTTCAGTAAAAACTGTCGAAATTTAAATCAAGCGCAAACGGAATATCTATTTTAGAAGTGAAACAGAACTGTTGTGTAGATTCTAGTCTTCATTTACGTAACATTTGTAACTTTCTCTTCGCTAATATTAAAAAATAAAACGGTTGTGACTGAAGGAAGTTTTTCCATTTTACCTAAACTAATAATGCTGTTATCAATTACCATTGATAAGTATTTTTGTTCCAGTATTTTTACCTTCATCATCATCATCATATCAGCCGAAAGACGTCCACTGCTGGACATAAGCCTCCCCCAAGGATTTCCACGACGACCGGTTCTGCGCTACCCGCATCCAGCGGCTTTCCATGACCTTCACGTGGGAGGCCTACGCTACGTTATCCGGTGTGCGGTCACCACTCGAGAACTTTACTGCTCCAACGGCCATCCGTTCTACGAGCTATGTGCCCCGCCCACTGCCACTTCAGTTTAGCAATTCTAAGAGCTAAGTCGGTTACTTTGGTTCTCCTACGGATCTCCTCTTTTCTGACTTGATCACGCAAAGAAACTCCGAGCATAGCACGCTCCATTTTACCTTAGTAGATATTTATTTCCTTTATTTCTTATTTTTTAATGTTTTTTAAAAAATAGCTGTACGATATTTCAGTGGTTTCTTATTATTACATTGATACCATAACCTTTTACAGTTTTAGTCGAGTTTTCTTCCTACAAACAATTCTGAGTCTAAGATGGATATTTACGTATATTTTCGTGTCATTTTATTTCAAGATGACAGCTTTTAAATTTACAATGGTCACACTCTACAAAACAATGAAGGGTGTCAAACAAGTCAAACCAGTGACATTTGCTTGGAAACAACTACTCCAGTTTAGTAGCGCACTTAACCACTAAATGCCGTTTTAACAGGCATATCGCGAAATGTACAAATAACTGTTACAAAGTAACGGTGATTTTTCAACGCGTAATTAACCTGCGAAATTTTTGCTTAGGCATCCCTACCACTTTAGCGAGACCTCAGAGTTTATGCAGAGCTATGCTTAAGGAGGTTCATCCAAATTTGAGCGGTGAGTATGATTCATCGTCAAATATGCTCTTGAACATTCTGTGCCTTGATTAAAGGGTTAGTGTGATCAGAAATTGGCGGCTTTTTAGAATAATCCGTAAAAAAAGATGTTTTTTATTTTGGGGGGCGTGGCACATAGGTCGTAGAACAGATGACCGTAAAGTAGCAGTAATGTTCTCTACGTCGCTTAGGCAGGCCTCCCATTCGGTGGACCATCGACGTGGTGAAGGTTGCGGGAAGCGTAGGACTAGGACCCGTCGTTGTGGAAATTCTTGGGGGAGGCCTTTGTCCAGCAGTGGAAGTCTTTCGGCTGTTTAATCCATTTTATGATAGCATAGACATGAACAGTACCCAACTACCCACTATATATTATAAGGTGTCAAGCTAGAGGAGTCAACACCCTTGTAAGCTGTCAAAGCATTAAAGCTAAAAAGTAAGCTTTTATCAACACCGAATTGTTACTTGGGGAGTCGGGAGTGAGCTGCATCCTTGTCTATGGGAATGGGGTCAGTTAATTTTGGACACTGAGAGTACAGTGCGAGTATTAGTTTTTTTGTGGTGATACAATATGGCGATAAAGAAACGTTGCTATTCAACTCGCTTTGACATGACCTACATGTTCGTGGTTGTTGTAAAAAACCAGCCAAGTGCGATTTGGACTCGTACTCCGAGGGTTCCGTACCGCCACACCACTCACACAACTTTGCAATGATAACTATACACATTACAACCAAAAGACATCAACGCGAGCGATAGAATAATATTTTTTTTATAATTTCGAAATTCTTAGCCTGAGAACGACTCACACTTGACCAGTTTTTATTATTTGCTTCAGGATTAGTACTATAATCACACTTACTGCACGCTTGTCTATATTATGCCGTTTTTACGACAAAGCTAAATCAAAAATAACTCTAAAACACTTATAAAAACACGTTCATTGCCACTTTTCACATTTATAGTTTAAAACCGTATTCAAAAAAAGGAGGAGGTTTCTCAATTCGACTATATATATATATATGTGTGTTCGCGGATAACTTCATCGTTTATGAACCGATTTTGATGATTCTTTTTTTATTCCAAAGGAGATATCCCAAGGGTGGTACCATGAAAGGAAACCAGGATCTGATGATGGCATCCCAGAAAAATCGAGGGGAGCCTTAGTTCCCTGTTTGAAAATTATTATTATTACACAATGTGAAAACTATCTACCTATTTACGGTTCATGAAATACAGCCCACTCGCAGACGGCCGTAAGGATAGCGGAGGCTTAGTAATAGCTCTCATTGGTCATCCTTTACCCAAAGGTTGTACGGAACCCTAAAAAGTACGGAACCAAACGGGAATTAGCGGTTTTCTTCACCTTGGAACTAGACCAATTTATGTGATGAAATATTTTTTGCTGCCAATTTGTCACTATCATAGTAACGATAGGAACTAAAATACGAAAAAGCGCACGGCACAGTACCAGCAAAGCTGAGAAATTTCAGACCAATTTTTTTTATTTTTACTTCTTCTTTTTAGGGTTCCGTGATAGGTAACGGGACCCTGTGCGTTCGTCTGTCTATCCGAATTATGAAAGGATGTATCTTTTGAAACGTGATAGGTGGCCTGCTGATTTTTTTCCAGCATATGTGTTTTTATGGGGAATTTACTAACAAACGCTGTCCGTCTGTCTGTCTGCCTGTCCGACTTTTTGAACCGTGACAGGTAGCTGACTGATTTTTTTACAGATTATGTGTTGTTTTAGGCAATTTACTAACAAATAATAAAAATTACATAAGTGAAAAATAGACGAGGTCCCCATACATAACAGAAACGTGTATTTTGAAGATTTGATTGATTAAAGTACTAACTCTAAACTTCTCTTCTTCTTCGTACTTCCCTCATGACTGAGGATTGTGACCAATAACTACGTCCCTCCATTTGTCGCGATCAAGGGCGATGTGGGAACCACAAGCTTAATGTTTAATGGAATCTGACCATCTTGAAGGGGCTCCTCCTCTAGCTCGCTTGCCGTCAACTTGACCTAGTATGATGTGCCGTTCGAGGCTGTGGTGCGGTGATCGAATTTTGTGCCCAAAGAATCTGAGAGACCTCTCCTGGCAGATTGTTGAGAGTCGTCTGGTGATGTTCAGTTCTCTCAGAATGGACTCATTGGTTCTCATACAAAACCCTAACTCTACAACAAAACAACAAATAAGGAAAGCCAGCCAAGTGTGAGTAGGAAAAAAAGCATTTTCTGTCGCTCGCATTGATATCATTTGTTTCAAATGAATAGGTATCATTGTTGCACTGTGTGGAGAGGAATAGTGGTACGGAACCCTTGGTGAGCAAGTCCGACTCGCACTTGGCCGGTTTTTATTAATATGCATCATCTATTTAATAAACATTGTGTAAAAAAAGTAACGTAAATTCACGACATTAAACCTTATTTGCGATGCCCGTGCCCGTTTTATTCTATAATGTGCCAGCCTTGTAATAACTTTAACTAATGACATAAAAAGCTATATTAAGACCACACACGCTGTAATACTCTTGTAGCCATACCTTTTTTGCTTTAGATGTTAGAAAAATTCTCTACATTTAAGCTAATATATTTTATTTTTTACTCATTGCACCACACTGCAAGGAGAATAATAATTAAAATCTATATGTTTATACATACCTACTTATAATGTGCTTTAAATTATTTTAAAGGTAGGTAAGTAATGTTTCTAATGTGTGGGTGGTCTGAAAGATTTTATCATATTATTTCTTTAAACTACGTATGCAATCATTTAAAACCTGCCAAGTGCGAGTCGGACTCGCACACCAAGGGTCCCGTAAAAAAATACACGTTTCTTGAATGAGTGCCCCCTTTTGTTTTTATAGGTATTATTTTTATTTATTAAAATTTTGAGTGCGTTTGACTACATCTCACCTGATGGTAAGTGACGATGTATTCGAGGATGGTGCACGCAAACTCAAATAATGCCCATTCACTCTCGGCATGAAGATTAGTTGTTATAGCGGCAATTTTCAACCGTCTAACTATTACTGTTCATGAAATACAGCCCTCTGTCATCCTATAGGTGTACGGGACCATGAAAAGCTGAGATTGTATAGAAGTAATAAGAAGGTAATTCTAACTTAATATATTTTAAGATAAAGTATATTTTTAGTTGCGTTTATAAATGAATTTTGATTATAAATATTATTTTACATTTTACTAAAAACGCTCCACGTTGAAAAACCAATCGCAACAACTTACTACAATTTTGCATTGTTAAATTATTGTTTTTGGTTTTTGTTAATCTTATAAAAAGTGCCACATCGACTTTGATAAAATTTATATGGCACCAACCTCGCAGCATACCCAATCGAATAAAAAAAACATGAAAATCGATTCACAATCTACGAAAATATAGATAGCGTAACAAACATTTAAAAAAAAAACACATGCAGTCGAATTGAGAAACTCCTTCTTTTTGGAAGTCGGTTGAAGAGCATTTCAATTATCGACGTGATTAAGACATCAACCCTTTTATAATAGGGTATATGCATGAATTTTTTATCGCATATCTTAAAAAAATATGGAAATTCCGTAAAAACAATGTCAAAAAGTCAAATGAATATTTAAATTGGCCAAGTAATACGGAAGATATAAGCATTTTCAACTACTAATTAGACAGAGAGTTCCGATATGTAAATGTGACGACATAAAACACACGGTCTATATAAACTCTGTGCTACATTCTGTTTTGCTATTGAAAGAGATAGAGATGAATCTTTAATGGCTTATATATTGTTTATTTTTATAGTTGTTCAAAAATATTTTGTCACCGTTTTTTATGAATGAAAAACATGCATATTCCCCATTGCTTCAGACATATTTTTAACGACTTCTGTGTTGGTAGGTAAGTACCTTACTCTTAAATCATTTCCTTTGAATTGGCATGCAAAGCTCCGCAAAAACAATAATTGCATAAGTAAGTTCTAAAGTGATATGTTTTAAGTTATAACATATCATTTTAGAACTTACATGAGCAATTATTGTACTTACAACCGTATGTTAAGTGAAACGGCAGCTGACAGACACCTGTCGTAGAATGTAATTTTTACTTTCGAGCGACTCAAAAGTGAGCAGTTGCGAGGGACGAAGGAGTAAAGAAGGTATTGTGATGGCAAAAAAAATCAAAGTTGTGTTTTGATTGTCTTATATGAATAGAGTCTATCTGGTATTTATATCGAAATCCATTTGTGGGTTTTTGAAGTAAAACTTCTATATAGACGGGGGGATTTTTGCTGTCACGAAAAAGCGTTACGGCCGCGTGGAGGGGGTAGACAGAGAAAGGCTGGAGGCGGCGGCGGAGAGAGGGCAACGGCTGTATTCGTAGATAGAGAAAAGTTGAGATGGAGATATAAAGCAGGGGCTTAGCCTGGGTTACCCTTCGTACGCACTAACTCACCTTGTCCGTTGAAGTTTCACTTCTACTATGTGTCCCAGCACACATTTAGATTTTTTATTAGCTCGTTATTAATTTTAAAACTAAAAACGTCTCTTACAAAATCAAATTGAATAAAAACTAAACAAAAAATGTGCATAACATGTATTGTGCTTCTGTATATCCGTCCGGTGCTCTAGCTCCATAATTACTGGACAGATTGAGGCAATGTTGTTTTTACATCTCCAGTTTTTTTAACTTTTTCCTATCTTGTTTTTTTTGGGTTGCACCATAGCAAAATAAATATTTTAGGGCTCTAATGATTTTTATAAAACAAGAATATTGTATTGTATCGAAAGTGTGTATTTAATTGTTGATTTCAGTATACCAGCTAGTCAGGGCCACGCAAGAAAGTATGCACATAGTGTCTGTACAATTTATTTTAAGCGTGATTAAACAGAAGATGGTCCATATAATTTTGCACAATCTGACCGCTCTGTAAGACGAGAGTGATTTCAATCTCTGTTAAATTGTGAAGACAAAATAAAAATTAATTAAACAAATAAATAAAAATAAATTGTAAACAGACGTGATATGAGTTAGACGGACTGACGAACGTAAGCTTAGTAATTAGTGTAGGTAATAAACTTTGGCTCACTTTGGGTACAGAAAACTAAAAAACCGGCAAAGTGCGAGTCGAAATCACGCACCAAGGGTTCCGTACCAACCAACACTCCTAAACACGTCTGCCAAATTTCATGAGTGTATGTATTTTTCTTCACGTATTTCTAAGAAATTATAAATCTATAAATATAAACTATATTAAAGGTCTGACGAATCGAAACTAAAAGAAGGCCTGACCAGTGGCAACTAAATTCTTACGATATTTGACTCCTGAACAATTGAAACTAAATCTTCAGCTGACCAATTATATACTAAATCCTCTACATGAGGTACCTTAGAAACATTAACGAGTTCAACAATGATACCTATTGTTTCAATCAAATAACACCAACGAGAATGACAGAAAATGTTTTCTTTTCATTATATCCTTAGCGCGAGTATGGCTCACGCTTGGCATGTATGTATGTATGTATGTATGTATGCCTGTTTTTAGTATTTGTTGTTTTTTTTAGAGTGTGTATTATAATCACTGATGCTTGTATGTATTATCGTTATTACGATAGAGTAAAAACAAAAAAATAAAAACATGTTTCTTGTATGGGGACCTCTCGATTATTATTATTTTGTTAAGAAATCCACTACAATAATACGTTTTTTTAAATTAAAGTTCCAACTGGCTACCTATTACGGTTCAAAAGATATAGCTAGGTCGTTTGGACAGACGGACGGACTGATGGCGTAGGCTTAGTAATAGGGTCCAGTTATCTTTGGGTACGGAACCCTAAAAATAAGCCAATGGATCTCAAGAAAACCAAAGAATTGTTGATTAAACTTAAAACCTAAACACTAAGTCACCAAGAGAAAGAGGCGAAGGGTGTTTGTTTACTAGTTATTTCATAACAGTTATGTATTAAAAAAAACAGATTAATTAACTAGTATTTATCTAGAACCCCTGCCAAGAGGAGCTAAAAGACTAACAGGGAACTTCTCTTTTCTGGAAGCATTTTATGTTTGTGAAACTATTACGGAAATCCCCGCCAAGACGAGCTAGAGGACGAACGGGGTTGTGCCTCTCTTTTCTGGAAGCGTTTCGTATTCTTTGAACTATTACGTGAAATCGCTGCCAAGACGAGCTAAAGGACGAACGGGGCACTACCTCTCTTTTCTGGAAGCGTTTCGTGTTCTTGGAACTATTATGTGAAATACCCGCCAAGGCGAGCTAAAAGACGAACGGGGCACACCTTTCTTTTCTGGAAGCGTTGCGTGTTCTTGGAACTGTTACGTGAAATTACATTTAAGTTCATAAAGAATCGTTTGTGCGACAATCACGAAACAACCAAGCTCTTCCTTTTTACTAAGATATAGAGTTTGTAGAGTCAAGGCTTATAGGTAGTTATTTGTTATTTATTGGGTTTAGTCAAGAGCACTTAGAGCTATATAATTCAAAGTTGAGACAGGCCCCGTGGGCTATGATGCGCAGCATAAATCGGAGCTCAGCTAGGGGCTTGGCTCTACTAGAGATCACATAACTTTTTTTTTTAAATTAAAGGATAATTACTTTGTGAGTCTTAGCAACCAACTTTAAATGAAATGTTTTTGGTGGTAATAGTATATAGACACAATAGAGTTTTGGATAGGTAGATACGCTTTATATAAGAATGAGGTGTTACTCATCATCAGCCTTGTACAGTCGCCATCAGATATATCGTAGCGGGTAGAGGTGTTCACATATTTCTGAGCAGTGTTGAATTTCAATAAATTATGTACCCTAGAAGTTTCTGAACATCTAATTTGTCATAAATATCTGAGCAGCAGATTTTTCAATATGTATTATTTTAGAAAAAAGTAACTAACATCAGTGTATGTGAAGTACATGTTGCAAAATCTGATGCTCAGATATTTATGACAAACTAGCTGTTTTCCGCGGCTTCACCTGCGTAGACAAAGTTTCTATGACTATTTGAGGGTGCGCAGTGCGCGAGCCGCATACGGCTCGCGAGCGTGGAAAAAAGTAGCCTATGTGTTAGCCTAATCCAGGTCCTAATCTGTCTACCTACCAAATTTCAGCCAGATCCGTTTTGTAGTTTTTGCGTGAAAGAGTAACAAACATACGTCCATACACTCTTACAAACTTTCGTTATTATAATATTATTAGGATTAGATGTTCAGAAACTTCTGATGTACATAATTTATTGAAACTCAACACTGGTCAGAAATATTTGAACAACTCGCCCGCTACGATATATCTGATGGCGACTGTACACTTCTCATGAATGAGCACTAATAAATAGTTGAAGTACAGCCAAAGCGCTTTAAATATATTGCTTGCAACTATTGAAACGAGGACAAAATATTAATCACTATTGCAATAAGAATAGCACAAATAACGCCTCGGTGGCGTAATGGTTAGTCCATTCGCTTCACACCAGGAGGTCGCGGGTTCGATTCCCGGCGGGGTCAACTTTGTAAGACTCGGTTTGGTTGGTGGTAGGGCATTTTGATAGCCCACGTTGCTATCTTATCGTATCGCCATCTTATCCAAGTCTTGTCGCCAAACATGAGTGTTAGCAGCATTTATGTGTTCCGGCTTGAAGATGAGATAGCCAGATTCCCATTTTGTTGGAGAATCTTGGTAAGCAAGCTTCCATCTTCGGCATCATCGTCACTTACCATCAGGTGAGATAATGCCAAGGGCTTACCAATTGTGAAAAAAAAATATATACTCTTTCTTATCTGGATAACATGGCAACAAAATAAAGTCACGATATCTGACACTGTTAAAGGTAGTTTTAACAAAGAATACCAAATAAGCTGACTCAAAACTGATGAAGACATCACAAGCCACCCACTTAGTCAAGAACTTTCTTAAGCTGACCGTATCGAATGCAACGGACGTGCACTCGAACTCGATGTAAGCAAAAAATTGAATCGACACACACAAGCAACGAATGCAATCTGATTCACACATAATGAGACCACATACTTATACAAACTCCAACATACTTAAAAATAAGAATGACAATGATCCAAAAAAGCAAAGAAATGCTAAGGAGAAATTATGAGAATTGCATGAAATTCTCACAAAACATATAATGAGCATTGTTTTTAATAATTAGCACTGAGTCGAGGCGGTCGTGGAAAATGACGAGGACATTTTCTGCAATTATTACCTATATAAATATGTATCCTTAAAAATTATGGTGAATAAAAAACAAAAAATCATCAATATTAGGATTTAGAGTGAACCTAATGAATTTTGTTTTGTTTACATACTTCGATTGTTCTTTCAAAACAACATATTTAAATTCAAGTAAGTATCTTTCTGAAAACACCGTGTGTTGTAATTGAGTTGTAACAGGAAGATTACAAATGTTGTACTTATCGGAAATGCGGCGATAAGAGATTGTTTACCAAAGCAAAACAAAATCTAAAATACAAAAATGTAATACCTTTTAGGTTTCCACTTCCTCATAAACACGCCAAACATGTTGATGAAATCAATCACTCAAACAATACACAAGCACTATCGATATTTTCTTCACAACACAGTAAGTACTATTCACTTCACTTCAAAATATTAGCGAGTACCTAACACCTTTCAGCAGTTACGATCAAAGACTTCACTTGTATCGAAATAGCTTCAGATTCTAAACACTATTTGGCTGTATTTACAAACAAGACTTTGCGTAAATCACTCGATGTTTCGTTTATCGTCTATCGATCACTATCATTCGATTGCCAAAATCGACGATCTGAATCGATGCGCGTTGAAAGGCCGGCGCACGCGAGCGGGCGGTCGTTCCGAACGCGACTCGGCGGGCGACTGGCTGGCTAGGTAGAGATTGCTACGCAGCTGGTGCGTCCCAGCTTTAGTATTAATAAATCGTCGATGTCAACCAGTTCGTTGTGGCTAAACTCGACGCTGAATGGAATTGTCGGTTCCTTTTGTTCCCATCGAGGGTCATTATGTGCAAGTGCAACAATCTTGAATCGGCTACTTCGAAATTTCTACTTCCTTAATAGAAAAAATCGAAACAAACCATACCAAAATGATTATGGCAATGATTTACAATTTAATATACATAAATCATGTCACCTTGACTTTATGGTGTAATATCGTTTTACCATCACCGCAGCGGCCCACTTAGGCTAATCGTTATCCCGTAACTCCGCAATTTATCCCGTCCCTCGACCCTGCAAATTTTGCGCCTCAACAAAAATTGGGTTGATTCTCGTGACCTACTTCGAGAACACCTGGAATCGGGTTGAATTATACGAAAAATATCTCGTCAGTCTCTTGGGGACAAGGAATTAAGGGCTGCCAAAAAACCTTAGAATACAATAACGAAATCATTGAGAGTGGATTCAAGTATTTATGTCCTGATCGTTGTTAAAACTAAGCATAATAAAAACTTGAAATTGATAAGTTTCCACGATTAACTACCTTTTCAATCACATAAAATTAATGGGCATTGAAGGGCAAAAGTGTAATACTAGTCATAAATCAATTCATACACTGATAAAGTATTGTTTCTTTTACGTCATAAGATAAACCTGATGACAATACAATTGCAATTGATATCATGATGAAAGTCACAATTACAGTGATTGAGGTATAGGTAACATAGTAAAGTTAGAGTACGAATCCTATTGAAATTGTAACTAGAAGATAAATTATTGATATTTGACGGATCATTGAAACAGAATTAATAATGATCCCACAACAAGTGTTGTATAACGATGACAAACATACGAAAATATGTTGGAAAATCTGCTGACTTATTAAAATGTTTTTAAAAATTCTAATCTAACGAAAAATTACCCCTGATAGTGACGTTTCTAATAAGCTCACTGCAAATTCAATTTTTCACTTTTTTACATCGCATGAAAATACAAAAACCATTTTAAGATATTTCAATGTTTTAAAGGCCTTCCTCAAGAACTTTCACAACGACTGGTCCTGCACTGCCCGTATCACAACGTCGTCGGTCCACCGAGGCCTGCCTACGCTACGTCTTCTGATACGCAATTGCCACTCTAGAAATTTACTAAAGATAATAATAATAATTATCATCATCATATCAGCCGAAGGACGTTTACTGCTGGAAAAAGGCATTCCCCAAGGATTTCCACAATAACCGGTCTTGAGCTGCCCTTATCCAGCGGCTTCCCGCCACCTTCACCAGGTCGTCTCACAGTGTTCACTCAGAATTGCTAAGTGGGCAGGGCACATATTTCGTAGAACTAAAAACAATAAATACTAATTCATTTTATAATCGTCAATTCAAATTAAGAAATAATTAAAAATTAATAACCCGACTACATAAACCTTAACCCCTGTTTTTTGGCCAGATCGTTACAAATCTAACGACTTCTCGCACTCCAAAATCCATCAAGCCGTTTAGGCTACAGTAGAGCGAGCCAAAGAAATAAATAATCTCTTTCTTTGACTAGTCGGGTAAAACTGTATCCTATGTCAGTCATGGGATCAAGACAAATCTAACGACACCTGGGACTGCAAAATTCATCAAGCCGTAGTCAATAAATAAATAAATAAACATACATACCTACACACATACATACATACACTCAAAAACATAACCCTCATTCTGGTGCAATCGGGTAATAAACACTGTTGCTGTTTTTATAGAGTTTGAGCCAGTGACGTTATATTAACAGTATACGAACTTTTTAAAATCATAAATAAACAACGAGTTATTAAAAAGTTTATATGTTCAAATGAGTTTCATAAAATACTCTAAATTTTTATAAAAAATTTAAAATAATATCTTAATTAGAGTTCCGTATCCAAAGGGTAAAAACGGGACCCTATTACTAAGACTTCGCTGTCCGTCCGTCTGTCTGTCTGTCTGTCCGTCTGTCACCAGGCTGTATTTCATGAACCGTGATAGCTAAACAGCTGAAATTCACAGATGATGTATTTCTGTTGCGGCTATAACAACAAATACAATTTTTTTTTAAAAATAAGGGCATTCTCCATACAAAAAACGTGTTTTTTCAAACATGAAGAAACTAGCGCCATCTAGTATGGTGGTACGGAACCCTACGTGTGTGGTTTTTTTTCAACACCTACACTTCTAACAAAATTCTATTCCACTTATGCATGAAGGAGAAAAAATGTTTTGGAAACATATTTATTGTAATCTATTTTTTCCTTCATTTGTGTTATTATGAGTTCCTACGATATTATAAAATCCAAAGATGGAATATTTTTATTTGAAGCAAAATCTTTGGGGACGATAATGTTTATGCTGATTTTCGTTGCTGCACTCATATTCAGATAATTACTTATCTTCTTCTGGAGGCATGCGGAGAGCGCTCTGTATCGGAACAATGTAGGATGAAGTTTACCTGAAATATAATTCTTAAGGTGTATTTTCACGATATGTATGTCATCGTAAAATTGTAAAAACCGTTAGATTATAATCTATCTCGCGAGATTGTACCTTTGGAAAGATTGTGAACCGTAATATACTGCTTACAATTTCACTAGTGTCATTGTAATCTCACTAGTGACATTACAAAAACACTAAGCGAAGTGAATAACATCAAATAAATGAGCGGGCGAAGCGAGCGATGTTAGGTTCGGTCAGGTTTGATTGATTTGACAGTCGAAGACCCACCCTCTCCCCCCTCCCTCCTGCATGCTTCCCGGAAGAAGAAATAATCGGTTTTATTCGGAGATACAAGAATGGGCCGTGAAATTGTAAGCCGATTGACATTTTACCGTCACGTTATAATCTAACTGAATTAAGTGTAGTGAGATTGTAATATCGCGGTTTTGACAATTACCCGGCGACATATTATATAATTTGACGTGACCATAGCAAATTCGCACAAATTGCTTTCTTTCAAACGTTGGCGTGATCATCACGCGAATTTCTGTTATGACACTCACACTCAAGTTGGCACCAACAAAAGCGCCAATTTTCTATGGTCGCGTTGATCATGTCATGTATTTTAGGATTATAGTAGAGAATGCCTGGAGTACAAACGGTGACAGAAATTCAAAATTGTATGACTCTACCCTGAATACTGAACCACCAATGTGAAAAATCTTATCTGAACACTGCAATTCTTTACATCTATATCTAACTAGCTTTTGCCCGCGGCTTGGCTCGCGTGGACATAGTTTTTATGACTGTCTTTGAGGGTAAGTGGTGCGCGAGCCGTAAGCAATGGCAATGTTAAAAAAATCTCCCAAAGAAGTTTTTTTTATTTACCTCAGGAACTGCATCCGTCTATACTGTTTTTACGGGATAAAAAGTAGCCTATGTCTACAAGGCTACCTCTATGCCAAATTTAGTTAAGATTGGTTGAGGTGTTAAAAGGTATCAAAGAAACAAACACATTTTCAAATTTATAACATTAGTAAGTATATCTGAATATTAGCTGTATCCAGTTAGGTACTGAGCTGGCACAATCATATAGCATAGCAATTTCAAAATTTTACGAGGCATCAAGCTGCGATCATCACTTTTTCAAGCCAGATTTACGACACAACACTCACATTATTTCACATAACTGCCGACAATTTCCTATGCAAGGATTTGTACAGTCACCACTAAAATTATATATCCCTCCATAATCTCAATTTTATTTATTAATTCGCATGCAAATTGTAGAAATGTTAGTGTCTGTCGTATTAAGCTTAACATTAGACCTAATTTTACTGATTGCGCTGATATTGGTACTGTTGCATCCTTCCTGAAGTTAATAGATAATTACGTGTTTTGTGTTCAGAGTTGGCTACTGGTAGGGTAGTGGCACCAAAAGATGAACGATTAAGAGTTTCCACTCATTTTGAATGACTCCTTCTCAGTATCGGCTATCATTTATAACAAAATATTTTTTAACTTTTGTTTGAATATTAAATGGTAGTACGTACACCTTTAAAATCGTCCAAATGTTGAACAGAATTTTTAAAATTAGGTTTGATGGAAAGAAGGGTCGAATTGTCTCATAGATGGATGATATGCCTTAAATATGAAGGATAAGTGATCCATAGATGAACTAGATTTATTGTACGTTCAGGTAAAATAAGTAAGTATATAGGTATATCTACACTTAAGTATTCCAAAAGATGAACCAACGAATTGTTTATTCGTTCAGATATTGGTTTGGTTGCTAAAAGATGAACAAACAATTGCTATAGATGTTAATTTACTTAAACATTAAAATTATACGAAATTAACAAAAAATAAATTTAAGTGTAAAATATGCAAGAAATTTATCTTATTTAAAAATAAGATATTATATTTAGAATATAATAAAATAACACCTTTTATGAGAACGAAAGCTTAGTATTTGGTGCCTCACCTTAATAAGCTCTTCATACTAAAACTTTTTTGGCGCGAGGTCCTTGTTCGACGGTTGTCCGTGGTCGCATTTCTGAAGTAATTGAAATGATTGAATAGACGTATATGCAAAAAGTGTTACCGTTTGCAGAAAAAAAGTCCCATAATTGCTAGTTCTTAAAAATCTGACATTTCTGTCAAATGTTCAGGTATTGGGGGTGTTCATCCTTTGGTGTCTCTACCCTACCTTACTTACTAGTTACTACCACCTTGCCTTCTGTAAAAGTTTGTTGTATCTCATGTGATTACTCAGACTAAATAAGGGCTATCGTTTACATCTAGTCGTTGTATTTTACATATAAGTACTTTAGCACTTAGTATTCTGTCTCTATACAATATACACTTCGAATTCTTCAGTTTTTACTGTACGATGTCTACGAACGCTTGTTCCAACCTTTATCTTCAGGTCATAAGGGTGGTCTTGTGTCGTGTAAACAGACTGATGGTGTAAACACAGCCATGAATAACCCTGCTCTTATGTGAATAGCTCTTTGTTCGCGTCTCGTCAGACGAGACTTGGTGCCATCATACTTAGAGGCACCTACTCTGATTTTTAGCATGATTTTTACTGGCAGTGTGAAATAGTATGTTGTGTATTAAAATAGTATGCTGTTTCATCAAAAACAATATTCACTGTTTTAAAACTGTAATTTAAAGAAATAAAGAGCCGACCGTTGTAACATTCTTTAAATTGTAACCTATTTGCTCATTCCGTGACTTTATTCATTTTCACACTGAAACCGTTATTGGTATAAATTCGTTAAGGTCTTTTAAATTTCTTATATTATGTATTTTCTTAGATTCTTTACTCAATTGTCAACTTTTTATTGGTTAAAATATACATGATTATCATAATCATCTCTTTGTTTCCAACTTTATGACTTAAGGTGTTTCAGAGTTTATAGCTGTATTTGCAGATTTTACGATTTTCGTTATTATCTAAGCGCAGAAGCAAGATAGCAGCAAGTTAATACAGATTATATTTGTGGAAAGCAGTTCCTTTCCTTAAAATAAAGAGACTATAAAGACTTTGGGTCTTCATAGTCTCTTCATTATATTAAGCTTAGTTTTATTTGTATCTTATCTTGGAATTACATAGAGTAGAGAGAGAGAGAGAGGTTTCTTTTTAATTTATTGTTTACTAGCCGTCCGCCCCTGGCTACGCCCGCGATATTTTCGATTTTCCCGTGGAATAAGACGTTTTCACGAAGGAAAACATCGCGAGGAAACATGCACACGCCTGCGAAGAAACTCGCAGGTGGTGTATGAAGTCGACCAACCCGCACTGCGCCCGCGTTCAGGGTAGGCTCAAGTCCCTCGTTGGGGGCGTATATGAGCTGATATGATGATTTTTAAAGTTAATATTTACCTATCTGAACATTCTGTGAATATTTCAAGTATCTACCTGTCGCTGTTATCAATATCGAGCAAAAATGAGCAAAAAAATCACGTTTATTGTTTACCCTTAAATATTTATTTTATTCTGTTTTTTAGTAATATTTGTTATAGCGGCAACATAAATTCATCGTCTGTAAAAATTTCAACTGTCTAGCTTTCACGATTCATGAAATATAACCTGATGTGATGACTGACGGAGGGACAGACGGACGGACGGACAGCGAAGTCTCAGTAATAGGGTCCCGTTTTTACCCTTGGGTACGGAAACCTAGAAATGAATTTTTGAATTTGAAATTCAACCCCATAATAGCCGCAAGTGCAGAGAGGTTGGAATGTTCCTTATTTTTTTTATTTACAATCGATAAGCCCTTGGCATCATCTCACTCCTGATGGTAAGTGACGATGATGCCGAAGATGGAAGCGGGCTTGCCAAGATACAGTGACAATATTATGTAAACACCTTTTTTTCCAAATCTTTCGTACTTGATTAAACCTTTGTATAAATAATATTTCGATAAGAGATGCAATGCTGAACTTAAGTGGCAGTGGGTGCACATAGCTCGTAGAACGGATGGTAGTTGGGGCAGTAAAGTTATCAAGTGGCGACCGCGCACCGGAAAACGTAGCGTAGGTACGCGGTGGACCGATGACCTGGTGAAGGTCGCGGGATGCCGCTGGATGCGGTTAGCACAGAACCGGTCGTCGTGGAAATCCTTGGGGGAGGCTTATGTCCAGCAGTGGACGTCCTTCGGCTGATATGATGATGATGATGAGGAGATGCAAATAGAAACCGTTAATATTTAAGAACATTTTAATATAAAACGTCACGTTACTGAGATATTTGTCATAACACTAATTTCCTTTTTAGGGTTTCGTAGTCAACAAGGAACCCTTATAGTCTCGCCATGTCTGTCCGTCTGTCCGCCTTTTAGCTCATATAATATTAGTACTAGAAAGCTATAATTTGGATCGGGTGTACATTTTATCACACTGACAAAATGGTACAATAAAATAATTTAAAAAAAAATAACGGCTCCTCCCCTACATGCAAAAAGGGGCTGATTTTTTTGTTGACGTACCCTATAGTATGGGGTATCATAGAATAGGTATTTCAAAACAACCGCGGGTTTGCTGAGATTTTTCGATTCAGTCTTCCATTTGCGAAATATTAAGCTTCGGAGTTCGAGGCTCAGAGGATCAGGATATATTTAATGTATGTTCACCGATTTTTCCGTCAATTGTAAACCGATTTTCAAATTTTATTTTCATTCGAAAGAGTATACTCCCGAGAGGGTCCCATTGTCACCAAGTCAGGATCTGATGATGGGATACCAGGGAAATCCAGAGCAACCCTCAAATTACTCATTACGTAGTCACTTATTACGTGATTCATATGTTTTCTAAAGCTATTAAAATACTTGCGTGTGTTACTCATCATCTCATGTTGATAAGCTGATGAAGGAAGGTAAAACTCCTTAACGGTTAGGAGTTGGAGGAAAATTCTACCAATATTATACATAGATATATAACGTAGGTAGGTTGTATTCTTTCATGTTATTCAGATGAGCTTATGATGGATGATTAACTCCATAACTTTCATGTTATGGAGTTAAATCGTCCATCATCATCTGCTGAGATGGTGATGGAAGCCACAGGACTTTGTATCTGTTAATGAAACACATGTATTATGATTTGATAATTCCTATTGGTGAGCAGGTGATTGGATTTAACGTTGTTAGATAGATAGCTTATCACTAAAAATAAAGAAAATAAAAATAAGTTTAAAAAAACTAAAAACCGACTACAAAATGAAATTCACTCAAAAGTATGAAATAATATTATTTTATTTTATTTTTATATTATACTTAAATACAAAACATTAACCAACAATAACGAAACAAAGGTGGGTACGAATTAAATTAGAGACTTTAATTTTTTTTTTAGGTCGGTGTCAGCAATGCCATCAAATCTAAAACATTTGATAAGTAAGTAACTGTGAGCTGGTACCGACCTCAAAAAAAAATTTAAGCCCTAATTTAATTCGTACCCACATTTGATTTCGTTATTTTTGGTTAATGTTGTGTATTTAAGTATAATTATATTATTTCATACTTTTGAGTGAATTTCATTTTGAAGTCGGTTTTTAGTTTTTTTAAACTTATTTTTTCCAATTTATATTATTACCTACATCGGAAACTACTCAATATATTCGCACAGTTTGGATTCAATCTGACATTAGTTTTTGTATTAAAACGGAACTACGTTTGTATGGAACTCGACCTTTAAAGTCAAGTGTCATATTAGGGACCGGATAAACCTTTATTTTAGGAAATCTAAAAAAATAATTAATCGTAGGATATATAATCAATTTAAAAGGAAAACTATCACGGCTAAGTAGGTTTTCTTTGTTTAGGAGTTAGTCGACTAACTTAAGATGTGCATTTGGATTTGTTAATAGATTTTCTATTTGAAAGGATTACAGAACCCTACTTGCACTAGTCCGGCTCGCACATGGCTGGTTTTTTTAACGCTCAATATTATTTATATTAATTTTAATATCTCAGTAACCAAATGCTTTAGGCCAAAATGTTGTAATATATTTTCTGTTTATTCATTCCATGCGAAAAGACATGACAAGTCTATTTTTTTTATGTACATATTTTTAGTTTATTTATTTTATTAATTTAGGAAACACACAGTCTTATATTTACGATTATATATAAATTTTAAAATTAAAAAAGGACCTGGAGTTCCACCTAATAACATTAAAACATGAAATATACCTACAAGCCTAATACATTTAATTTGAGCATTGACAGTGCATGCTGGTGGCGCATCAGGAGCGGGGTTGTTCCTTTCCCGCTAATATGGTTGGGGGGAACGATGGCTGACTCTCTCGTTATACTCGTGACCGGGTGCTTACCGTGTGAACTGGCCTTCTCTTGTCGAAAGCATTAATGACATTCAATGATTTTAATGTATACACTTCTTAAGTCATATTGTTTTCATGTCCTAATGACATAATTGTTTTATTTAAATGATTGTATTTTGACGTTATTAACTAATGATTGTTTATTTTTCACAAATGTCATTATGTATATTATGTAATTATATTTTATGACTATCAGAAAGAGTATAATTAGCACCTATTTTAATTAACATTTTTATTCTTTGGATCATCGAATTAAATAGGTTATATCGTGTGCAAAAGTTACGACAAAAAATGTGTGTACATTATATACTGTCACTATGCTACAGAGGTTCGTTCGTACCCATTAAGGTGTTATCCCGGAACCAACCAACACCTGACATTTACGTAATAGCGACCTGGGGCGCGGCGGCGCGGCGGCGTGGCGGCGGCGAAGGCACTCGCAGCACGTCGTGTGAGTGAACGGAACGACCAAGTTCATATTATTATCAGCTTTAGAACTTGGCGCTGAAATATTCTGGCTCGAATTTGAAATTAGTGGTTACAATGCATCGTGGGCTAATCAAAAAGTACCCTGAATATTTGAATTTCGAATATAATTAGATACGTTATTTATTATAAGAGACGGTTATCTTTGTTTTTAGGGTTCCGTACCTCAAAAATTAAAAAAGGAACCCTTACAGGATCACTTTGTTGTCCGTCTGTCTGTCAAGACCTTTTATCTCGGGAACGCGAGGAACTATCGAGCTGAAATTAAAACTATATACTCCTATCTAAAGTCCCTTCAAGCTGTGAAAAAAATCAAACGTAAAAAAGATACGGTCATTTATTCCGCAAAAAACGTATATTTCGACACTCTCTAGGGAATATTTTCCGTTGACCTAGAACTATCAAATTTGGCAAGTTGAAATCTCATTTGTAATTAAATCATAAAAAATCATATTTAAATATTTTTTTAAAGTACTTAATCAATTTTAACCGTGTCATGTGGGGGTATCGTATGAAAGGGCTTCATTGGCGCAAGATAAAAAAGAGATTTATTTACTTTAATTAAGTATAGTTTTCGATTCATTATTTTTAAGGTTCCTTATCCAGAGATGTGGTGGTACGGAACCCTCAGGGAGCGAGTTTTTTTATGTTGGTACACATGTTTATAATTTAATTGATAATTTTCTGAAACTTTGAAAGCGTAGTTTATTTGAAAGACAAATTTGCAAGATGTAGTTTAGTGATAGGCGATTTTCAAAGATATATTTCTCTCCAGGACGCATTGATGCCTTAGTCACCTTATACGCCGAACTTGACCCCCTGCGACTCATTAATTAGGTACCGTTCATTAAGATGAAGAGAACTATAAAAGGACGACGTTTCGCGACCATAGAAAAAGTAAAGACCAAAATCGCTAAAGGAACTGAAGGTCATAAAAACACTTTCTCCAGTTTTTTTTACAATTGGTACGCTTAGCTTCGAAGATCAAAAAAAAAGTTGGCAGAAGTGTATTATAGTCGACGATGGTGTCAATATTTAGGAATAGATAAATAAAAAAATGAAAATTGACAAATTCCGGGTATTTTGTTGATCAGCCTGTGTATACCTTAATCCTTAATATTAATGTTAAACCGCCTCCGTGGCATAATGGTTAGTCCATTCGCTTTACACCAGGAGGTCGCGGGTTCGATTCCCGGCGGGGTCAACTTTGTAAAACTCGGTTTGGTTGATGGTAGGACATTTTCATAGCCCGCCTGACATCTTATGTAAGTCTTGCCGCCAAACTTCAGTGTTAACAGCATTGATGTGTTCCGGCTTGAAGATAAAAGCCAGATTCCCATTGCGTTGGGAATTTTTTGTAAGCCCGCTTCCATCTTCGGCATCATTGTCACTTACCATCAGGTGAGATGATGCCAAAGGGCATATCAATTCTGGATAAAAAACATCGTCTGTTATGCCACAGTCTAAATAATCCTAACAGTCACTCTGATACAGTCGTCCGAGGGAGACTTCTAGACGGGGCATTCGAACGGAGGGTGACAGAATAGACGGGGAGGTTGAGCCCTAGTTGCCCTTGTCAAGGTTGTTTAGCAACTCGGGACAATTCATTTAAATCAGGCGGTAGCGCAGAAAAACGTGAACAATTATTACCGATCTCGGCTTTGACGTAAACATTAAGAGCGTTGGACTACTGTATGGGTTCTTACACTGTGGTTATGTTGTGTTCTTCCAATTCTGTCTATTTACCGGAACTCGTATCCCATACAAACGGAAAATTAAAATTCCTTGAAAACGGATGGGCCGATTCGAATGAAACTTTACACACGTAAGCTAGGCACAAAATTTCAGAACATGCATGCTATGTAATAAATAATTTAACTCGAAACCAGCTAAGTGTGGTCGCACTTAGTCACCGAAGGTCAGAGGAAGCAACAGAAAAATGCTGTTTATTTATTCAGTTCGGACTCCTTAGCGCGAGTACAACTCACACTTTTATTGTAGGATTAGTACTATAATCACACCAAGTTTCACGCTTGTACTGTACATACTCGTATTATCGTTTTTACTCGTTTCCATCTCCGGCAACATTGTCACTTACCACCAGGCGAGTGTTGTCAAGGGTTTACCAATTGTGAATAAAAAATAAAGATCTAAAAGGAAAAAGGACATGTTTATGCGCAATAGGTGTCTATTAGGTATAAATAATTTTGCTTTATTATTCAAAATAGCGAATTTAAATAAGTTAAAAATATCATGATTTCATATAAAAAAGGAAAACTAAGTTAATATACGAGTATCTATAGGTTTATCATTTTACCGTTGCAGATTTAAGGGAGGAGGAGGAGGCTCGAGTTTCCATACAAACGTAGTTCCGCTTTAATACAAAAGCCGGAATGAATCCAAACTTTGCAAATATATTGAGTAGACACATATCGATGTTTGTAATTGGTTTCATCGTAGTAAATATTAACGTAACTAAACGAAGGCTTAAATTAGTTTTGTACTAAAAGTTTGAAACTGATGCTCTCATTTTTTTCCGTTATATATTAGTACATCCACAACTAATTAGAAACATTGATATGTGTCTATTCAATATATGTATTAGCATAGTTTGCATTCAATACTGCATGTTCTCTTTGTATTAAAGCGGAACTACGTTTGTATGGAAACTAGAGCCTCCTGGGGAAACCTTTAAACTCCCTTGAGACGTCTAATAAGCAGTTCCTTTATGACTACGACTATTTAATAGAAACAAGCATTTATATTGCTGTTATAAAGGGTTTATTTTATTGGGAATTAGCTTTTTGCCCTACGGCTCCGTCCGCGTTTTTAACGATGCAATAAAATTTATACAAATATATTCTAGACGTTCTAGAAAATCCTCAATTCAGAATTTTCTAGATTCTAGAACCATCTAGAGGATTCCATAATATTCGGAAACATTCTAGAATATTCTCTAACCCTCGAAAATTCAATCACATTCGGGAACGTTCTCGAAATTTCTAAATTTCCTAAACTCTGGAACCTTTTAGAGGATTCTATTATGTTGTCGAAAATTCTAAAATACCTTCAAAAATTTAATGACATTGGGGAACGTGTTTGAGCCTTAGGGATGATTCTATAAATTTCAGGAATATTATAGAACATTATCGAACAACGTAAATGTAGAGCATCCAGAAAAAATCTGTGATATTCTGTAACGTTCTGACCAGACGTCGGAACTCGATTTACAGCTGCTGCTTTACTGACTTTCCATACTTTTGACCTCCAATTATCTTCGAAGCCAACCCCTGCTGCGCCGTAACCTTCTTCATAGATGGGGGATGGAACGCTACCATATAATTATGGAACTGCGGCGTTCGATTACGGAGCCTAAGCAGCACGTAAGGACAAGCAATAATTTCTTTTATTATATATATATTGATATTGATTCTCACTTTGCTAGCGTCGAATGCTAGGACTACACAGATACTATTATAAATAATGTGCCCTACTTAAGTCGTAACAAAGCTATTATTGTCATTTGATGTTTGTCGTAAAGTATCGAGGCCATTTGCATAATTTTGTTAAGTATTGTTAAAGTTGAAACTTATGCTAAATTGTCTTTACAAATGTCACAAAAGTAGGTGTTTACAAAGGTGTTTACTTAAGGTAAACACGAGTATTAGTGATGGGCTGAACATGGATTTTTCCTAACTTTTGCTTTCGGTCGGAGTTTGGGTAAACCATGAACCGAACCGAAATTCGTTTTGTATATATCGCGGCCGTCTGGTTTAATCCGCCATTTGATTGAAAGGTTAGCCAGTTGATTGAATGGCGACATTCAATTGAATGACTAGGCCTAACGTTAATTGGACAAGCGTCACTCAACGTTAAACTAGTTGGCTGGTTGTAAGCAAGGCCGAACGTTGATTGAACAAGCGTCACTCAACGTTCAACTAGTTGGCTGGTTGTAAGCTAGGCTGAACGTTAAATGAACAAGCGTCACTCAACGTTCAACTAGTTGGCTGATTATGATCTAGCCCTTTGAACATGGCGGACGTAAAATCCCATACAACGAATATGGATTTGTCAAAATATTGTTTAAATGAGCGAGCGAAGCGAGCGATATTAGCTTTAGTCAGGTTTCATTGAAATACAGTCAAAAAGGCTCCCCCCCATGGGTAGTTGTATAATTCGCAGAAGAAGAAATCATCGTTTCTTTATTCGGAATATATTCAAAACATCTCATTTAACGACTTGGCTAAATGACGTTCAGCAAAGTCGTTGAAAGTTACATTCAACGACTTGGCCAGCTGTCCTTTAGTCATTCAATTTTTTGTCGCCATTCAATCAACGGGCTATCCTTTCAATCAAATGGCGAATTTAACCAGATGGCTGCGACATATACTTCAAATTTTCGAATTTGCAGGAAAACCAGATTTCCTCACAAATGTACTGTGTGAAGTCGACCAACGCGCACTAGGCTCGCGTGTTCGACTAAGGCCCGTTCGCCCTAATTCAGGATAGGCTCGAGCCCCTCTGTGGGGACGTATATGAGTTGATATTATGATTTTAAAAACAGATAGTTGTCAATTTAGATTACTTTGTATTATTTAGGTATATATTCTTTTTTTTTTTTGGTGGAGTTTAATAACTGTAGTTATAAAAAAATCGAATTATAGCTAAATAATGAAAAAAACTTCTACTCAAATACCAGTGGGCCTGGCACGTTGTTCGTGGAACTGACGGCCGTTGGGGTAGAAAGGTTCTCGAGTGGCGACAGCGTACCGGAAGACGCAACAAGGGCAGGCCCCCCACATGGTGGACCAATGATCTCGTAAAGGTCCCGGGAAGCCGTTAGATACGGGCAGTTGTTATAGAGATCCTTGGAGGAGGCCTTGCTTCAGCAGTGGACTTTCGGCTGATGACTTCGTAGTCGTGGTCTATTGGTACCGGTAGGTAAAATTCGTTTGCTGAATTAGCTGCAGCTTTGACGGCTGTCGACAAAGGGGCCGTCCTCAGTTCAATCGCGCCGTTCAATTGAACTGAGGGCGGCTTCTTTGACGGCCCCTTTGTCGGCAGCCGTCAAAGCTGCAGTTAATTAAGCAAACGTACTCTATGTTGATTTAAATCTAATATACCCTTTAATTGCGACGTGTATAGTTAACACTAAGGATTACATAGTGATTTAATATTTCATGTTATGTTTTAAGAGTTCTCACGTAAAGGATAATAGTTTTCGTCAGATTCGTGAGTATTAACATTTTATACAGTTGGAGGGCTGTTTTCAATAGTTGATTATGATCGTTTTATATTTGTTTATTTATTTACATTTATAGTACACCATAAAAAAATATTCGTAAAGCTAATACATATAGATATTATTATAATATAGTGTACAGGAGGCGGTCTTATTGCTAAAAGAAATCTCTTCCAGATTTAGTTACAGGAGAGCACGAAAAACTTAATTTTACAAAAGGGCAGAGAATTATGCAACTTAATTATATATTGGTGTTTGCGTATTATTATTATTTTTTCGAGACATAATATGTATGTAAATAGAATATTTCTCTTTTATATAACATAGACAAGGTGTAAACAAGAACCTACCTTCCTATACTTTATTAAGTCAACTACTCAAATACTTTCGCTATCGCTATTATGTATTTACAAAAGCAAATGGCTTTTTTATACATAATAAAGGTCAAATAAACATTATCGACATTTTTGATGTGAAAACTTCTTTAGGCCCGTTGGTCATTTGTATACATGGGAAAAAGAAATTAAACTCGCGACACTGTAACGTAACCGACACTCGCAGGGTCAAAACTTATAAAACTGTAAAAGTTTTTACTTCTGTAGGCACCCCCGCAGTATGCCGGGAGTGTTTAGGTTTTTTTTCCAACACTACAGCATGTGCATAATTCCTTGTATTCCTTGCGCCACGGGGTGCACAAAGCCCCTCATTTTATTATACCTAGAAATTCTAAACAAACGTACGACCTCGGATTTTAAGTTAGCTATACCATGATAATAATGAGAATAAAAATAAAAGTTTAATAAAACTAAAAACCGACTTCAAAATGAAATTCACTCAAAAGTATGAAATAATATTATTACTTAAATACACAACATTAACCAACAGTAACGAAATCAAAGGTGGGTACGAATTAAATAAGAGGCTTTAATTTTTTTTGAGGTCGGTACCAGCACACAATTACTTACGTATAAAATGTTTTAGATTCAATGGCATTGCTGACACCGACCTCTAAAAAATTTTAAGCCCCTAATTTAATTCGTACCCATCCACCCTTAGATTTCGTTATTGCTCCTTTTGAGTGAATTTCATTTTGAAGTCGGTTTTAAGTTTTTTTAAACTTTTATTTTTATTTTCTTTATTTTTAGTGATAATGCTATCTATCTAACAACGTTAAACCCAATCACCTATTCACCAATAGGAATTATCAAATCATAATAATACACGTGTTTCATTAACCTTCACCCCTTTGTTGTTGATATTCAGCCAATCAATACGCACGAAGCGTTACGCTTCCTCATTTATTATGCGGACAGCGATGGAGTGGAACTCCTTACCTTGTCGCACAGCAGGTAGTTAGGTAGGTAGGGCGTAGGGAGTGGGTTCTTAAAAGATGCCGTGCGTGTTCAGATAATTTAATGAGTAAAATATAAGACCCGAAATGGGTCTTTTAGGAATTACAGCAATTAAATAAATATAAATTAACAATTTGTGATGGTTAGGATGAACGATGATGGTTTTCGGTTTTTTAAATCAAAAATGTCACATAGTTTGACAGCGCATGCGCGGAAAAGAAGAAATAGATGGAATGAATAAAGATCGAATGAAAGAAGATTATATAATTGCGCACCACGCTACAACCTGCGTCTGTGTTTCCCGACACCTCAATTTGGGGATCTTCAAGGCGAAAGTGAATAGGCATTATTAGAGTTTGCGTCTACCATCCTCGACTACATTGTCACTTACCATCAGGTGAGATATAGTCAAACGCACTCCAATTTTTAATATAAAAAAAAACAGATACACAGTCCTGTGGCTTCCATCATCATCTCAGCAGATGATGATGGACGACTTAACTCCATAACATGAAAATTAACCGTCCTTAAAATTAATGAAAGTTAATTGTCCATCATCAGCTCATCTGAATAACCTGAAGGAATACAACCTATCGGTCTATGCATACCTATCCCATCTATGTATAATATTGAAAGAATTTTCTTCCAACTCCTAACCGTTAAGGAGTTGTAACTTCCTTCATCAGCTTATCAACATAAGATGATGACTAACAGACGCCAGTATTTTAATAGCTTTAGAAAACATATGAATCACGTAATAAGTGCCTACTTAATGAGTAATTTGAGGGTTGCTCTCGATTTCCCTGGGATCCCATCATCAGATCCTGACTTGGCGACAATGGGACCCCTCGGGAATATACTCTCTCGAATGATAAAAGAATTTTGAAAATCGGTCCACAATTGACGGAAAAATCGGTGAACATACATTAAAAAAATATATATACAGTCGAACTTAGTACCTCCTCCTTTTTTGAAGTCGGTAAAAACAAAGTAACAAAATAAAATCATTAATTTGGACACAAAAAGGTTCAAGTGTCTGACACTCAACGTGGTCAAACAAACCTCGCACCGCAGTTCTGATTGATAGTCAAGTACGAGGTCTAATAATACATCTCATTCCGCGGTGATGGAAAGTATCGATAAATAGTTTTCGAAAAACTTAAAAGCTTTTTGGTAAAAGCTTTTATTTGAAAGAGTTGATATGCTCAAAAATCCAAATGCTCCAATGAATATAGAAAATACACGGTTCCAATTCGAAAAAAGGTGAGCACAGTATTGTATTTCCTACGATTCTACTGAAAAATAAAAGACAACTAAGGGACATTGATTCCACCTCCAAAGTTCATCATCAGATCAACTTCAAAATAACACAAGGATCTATTTTCACCGGGAGTACGGTTTCATTCCAATTTTCAGCTCAATCAGCCGCTGGAAGTCGCCATAAAATCGATCTCACGATTTAAAATTAACAAGCATACAAACATTTCAAGTTAATAAAAGCTTTTAAAAAATTGCAAGGTGAATAAAAGTTTGTAACAAGTTGCTGTCAACTTGTTATTAGAACATGCTTTTTTAGGAGCACCTAATTAATTTGTAACAGACCTAAGCAATCATTTCACATGGATCAGTAATTTTCCTTACATTTTTCCATTGCCCTGAGAAAGAGAGCTTGGTCAGGTTAAATTTTCGGACCCACTGGTTGAAGAACAGATTAAAAAAAAATTCACTTCACAAAATCGAGTCTTTGTGTCAAAATTATTTTGTTGAAATCGCGCACAGAAACGTGAAGCTCGGAATTCTAAATTTCAGCTTCCCGTAAGGAAAACACGTAATTCTTAGCGAACCTGCGGGGCGTTCAAAAACATAGGCTGAGATTTTAAAATTTTGAGCTCACGTAATTCTAAGAGCCCATTCAGACGTATAACAACCACACTACAACTATACAACGACAACAACGAGAGCGGCGGCAGATCTGTATGAAAAGCATAGTTTTATTCACACGGTCTACATTTTACCGTCCAAATTAACTACGTGGGTAGTGGCAGATTGTATGAAAACGGATAATTTTATTCACATGTAAACACACTTTTTCGTTGCGATTTCGTGTGGTTATGGTACATCGGGCGCATCGGGAGCCGGGTCGTTCCTTTCCCTCTAATATGGTCGAGGGGAGCGATGGCTGACTCCCACGTTATACTCGTGATCGGGTGCTGTACGTGTGAACAGCCTACTCTTGTCAAAGGCAATAATTTTCATGTAATAACTTCTCGTGTCATATTGTTTTCATGTTCAAATGACATCATTTGTTTTATATCAATGATTTTATTGACATTATTATCTGACGATTGTTTGTTTATATTTTTTTCGCAATCTGACATTATGTAATGTAATCGCTATCCTATGACCATCAGAAAGAGTGTAACATGCACCTATTTTGAATAAAAATTTTGAAACCTTGAAATCTATCTGCATGGGCCCTTAGAAATGCTTAGGGCACCCTCTGACTCTCTAGTCTAAATCCAGCACTGTGTTTTAATAGGCAACAATTTGAGAACAAACACAACTCCAATAAAACGATCCCCAGTATAGCCTGGAGCGACTTATTACCTTGATCCTCATCTACCATACACGATGATAAGATATCGCTGTAGGCTCAAAAATAACATGTAGACTAGAGTTTGCAGACAAATTTGTGATAGTTATCACGACTTGGCGGTTTGTTTTTAAAGGGTAAGCTTATATTATCACAAAATTGTATGTAGGAAAATTGAGAGGGTCAGCTTTTGAGTCCGCATATTTAATTACTAGCTTTTTCCCGCGGCTTCGCTTGCGTGAACATAGAAGAACATAGAAAATGACACGTCAATCCTTTGATTCATTGCGACGTGAAAGAAATTAAGAAAAAAAAGTGTTAACAAACAGCTATCTCACGGAAACCACTTATCGGGATAAAAGATGTTCTATGTTCTTCTCTACGCCAACAGTTAGACGTTGTTGGTTGAGACGTTGAAGCGTGAGAGATAACTAACAAACAAACACATTTACACATTTCTAAAATATTAGTAAGGATATCCTTAGTCAAATCTAATTAGGTGCTTTTTGTAGCGATCCGTCATTAACATTTTTTCACTGAAAAATGTAAGTACCTACGTAGGTACTTTGATACCAGTCAACATCCGTTTCATTTGTCAAGCTTTGTGATTGAAAGAAACCAGGAATTTGTTTTGCCGCAATTCTATGCAAAAATCCACGCACAGAACTTAGAGAACAAAAGAAAATTCGTTTTTTCGCTCTCACAGCGAAAAAAAGTCGGCCAAATGCGAGTAGGACTCGCGGTCCAAGGTTCCGTCCGTACCACCACACCTCCAAAAAAAAACCATAGTGTCAGATTTTTTTTTATTCAGTTCGAACTTCTTAGCGCGTGTACAAATCACACTTGGCTGGTTTTTTTGTTGTTAGAATTAGAATTAGTATAAATTATCACACAAGTATCACGCTTCTATATATTACAGTTTTTAGGGTTCTGTGCACCCAAAGGGTGACCAACGGGACCTTATTTATTAGTAAGTCCCTGCCAGGCCAGCGTCACTCGGTCGAGCATGCGAGAAAAGTACTACTTATTGGCGCGGCCCACAGGCCGCGCTCCGCTCGTCAGCGCTAGAAGGCCGTACTATCGCCGCCGCAATTCGCGCGTCGCCCGTGTACGCAGTTATAACCGCTAAGTCGAGCGCCATAATACCCATGTTTCCGTGTATGGGCAGGAGTAGGTGAATAAATGCGTAGGTATTTTCGTTTTATGAGCAAGTGCAATATCTGTTACGAAGTAACTAGTATCTCATCTGTATCCCTGCTTTCTGTCCGCCTGTCTGTCAGTGAGCTGTATTTTATGAACTGTAATAGGTAGACAGCTGAATTTTTTCAGAGTGTATATTTCTATTGTCGCTTTAACAAAAAATAATAAAAAGTTGGGGCCCCCCATACAAGGAATGTAATGTTTATGAAACGTGAAGAAATTAGTGACATCTAGTGAGATGGCACGGAACCCTTTGTGTGCGATTCTAACTCACACTTGGCCGATTTTTTTAAGATAGAACCGAATAAGAAATATCTCTAAAATACCTATAAAAATCACGTTTCTTGTATGGGCGCTTTATTTTTATTATTATTTGTTGTTTGTTATAGAGAGGCAATAGAAATACCACTGAGAAAATTTCAACTGTCTACCTAGTACGGTTCATCAAATGCAGCCCGCTGACAGAAAGACAGATGGACAGACAAAAGGGCAGCGGGGGCTTAGTAATAGCGGGTCCCATTGGTCACCCTTTGGGTGATGTACGGAACCCTGAAAAGTAAGTAGTAGGTACCTATAGTGTACCAGAGCCTACTACAGCGGTAGGTAGGTACTTACTATAGAAGTCCCAAATTGTGTTGCGAGACCCTACGTGACTGGAATGGCGGGATTTCGATTGGTCCCTTGTTGGAAATTGTTGAAAACTTGGAAATTGATATTGTAATCCATCCGAAGATTTGTTCTTGAAACTTTCTTAGTAAATGACGACAGTGAATATTCGCTTAACTGTGCGGATAACTATTTAATTTGTGATAATTAACGCGCCATCTTTCGTCTTCTAAATAACTAAGTTGTTCTCTAAATTACTAGGTTTGCGATCATTAAGAGCATCTAAAATTACTGTTTTGCCGACCACATAGAAAAAAAGCTTCAGTTAACATGACTCAGCAGCAGTTAATATGACTCAGCAACGCAACCCAGGACAACGGGCGAAGTTACTTTCGGCGCTTTGCCGGCCGCAACCGCGGGACGCTTGCTTCGCTCGCTCGGCTCGCGTAATGCCTTGAAACAAACCTAATAGCTCGTCGCTTCGCTTCTCGCTACCTAACCAGCCTTGCCCTACCTAGACTCTATCTTGACCTAATCTACTCAACATACGGTTACTTCAGATCATAATTGTTGCTCTGGGTTGCGTCGTCGGCAAAACAGAATAATTTTAGATGCCCACTAGCTTGCTACAAATAGTAGTGATCTGTGATGCCCACAAATAGTCGCTGACCTAGTAATTTAGAGAACAACTTACTTCTTTGGAAGACAAAAACTGTTAAAAGAAAGCGAATCAAAGTTTAGATGCAAGATTTATTATTTCTATTTGATAGTTTAGTAAGACATGATTTAAAAGAAGCGGCTGTATCAAGTACCTAGTCCCACTCAAGCCACAGGTAACAAGAAAACAGGGAACTGCAGTAACATTTTCTACCGTGTTATAAACTGGGTCAGGTAGAAGCCTCTCCGGAACTCTTCAGGGGATTATCTAGGGATGGCAGCGAGGAATGGAGCCCTATTTTCACTTTTTTAACCGCCTCCGTAGCTCAGAGGCAAAGTTCACTGGCTTTTCACAGGAGGTCGCGGGTTCGATTTCCGGCGGGGTCAATTGTAAGACTCGGTTTGGTTGGTGGTAGGGCATTTTCTAGCCCGCCTGGCTAGCTACCACCATATTATCTAAGTCTTGCCGCCCAAATATCAATGTTGATATCATTAGTGTGTTCCGGCATGAATATAAGATAGCCAGTTCCCCATTGCGTTGGGGAATCTTGGTAAGCCCGCTTCCATCTTCGGCAACATCGTCACTTACCACCAGGTGAGATGTTGTCAAGGGTTTACCAATTGCGAATAAAAAAATAACTCGTTATTTAGAAGTCGTATGGTAGAAGCCATAGATCGCAGCATTTAAGGTGGTTCGATTAGCACACTAGCGCCGCCAATAGAAATAAATAAGTAATTTACTCATTCTATGGACTTTAATCGAAACTTTTAGCAGTGTTTTAAAAAAATAACTTGTTGCTAACATTTTCAGTTTCAGAATAACAATTAAACAATTGTTGTTGCCCCCCCCCCCCCTATATGCGCAAAATACATAATAAATTAATTATTTCTGTTGGCGGCGCTAGTGTGCTAATCGAATCGACGCATTGGAAGCTTTGGTAGCAGGGATCTCGTTTTTTCTCAGTAAAAGCAAAACATATGAAAGTGATATTTTGTTACCTGATTCTTCATTTCTATTACTTCATTTTACCAGTTGCAGAAACACGATTCGTTAATTTTTCTTTTATAACCGAAAAAAAGTATTAAAAAAACTCTTTTAAAACAAAGATTTGCTTTCTACGGGCAAACCAGACTGATATAAATATGGTATATATATTTATTTTCTTAGTCAATTAGTCTAGACACACACTGCAATATGCCAGTTAGATTTTTTAAAAATCAATTGTAGTCTTTATTTATTTCAAACGAAAAAACATTGAAAAAGTGCAAAAGTGTGGTTATTTTCTTTACTCTTTACACGTAAAGAAAAAGACAGAGACATCTGTTCCAATCAATGCCTCGATTTAAGGGCCGACACACATAACCGCTTTGCGGCACCGCACCGCAACGCAACGCGCCTTTGAGTGTTGCTTCGGCGGCGGCGTCGCGAAGTAAAGCGTTCCATTGCTGTACTGTGGGGTGACCATTTTGTTGAGAATTTTTGACGTTGATGGGCGTGTCTCTGCTTTGTTTTCGTAGAGAAGGCACGCACAGTTCCTACATGTCCTTTATACTGTGTTTCTATTTTTGTTTTTGTTTTAAAGCTATCAATCAAAAATAGTCCTGGAGGTTAAAATTTTTAAAGCTATTGTATAGCTTTCATCGCGGGCTTTGAGGGGACCGAATCAATAAATTTCGTAACGAAAATAAAACCTGCAACCCCAAAAAAAAATTATTAAGTTCTAAAAAACTTACAGTGCCATCTATCCGTCATGATGATGATGATGATGATGATGATGGCGATGGCGATTGATGATGGCGATTGATGATGATGATGATGATGAACTTTCTTAGTGTTAATTTATTACTTAAACATCCCGCGCCCCAAGGACTATAATTATGGTACTGGTAAATACTGCATAAATAAAAAATAAAAAAAAAAAAATTATAATTGCATAAATTAATAAAAAATGCTATGCAATAGCTTTACCGCGGCAGTCCCCGAGTGCCACACGTCTTTTTTTTAATGGAAAAGTAACTTAGGTACTTTCCTCGGTTGGAATTAGTAGGTCAAAGGGTAACCATGGGGTACCTACATGTACATATGTACAGGCAGAAGGTTATTCCATCTTATATAGTCTGTTATACTTGCTTTTCTATCTGTATTTTTATTTATTTAAGAACTTTTACAAAAGTATTTCAACCCTATATGGCTTTTCCGGATCTACAGCTAGAGGCTTCGCAGGGCTGGTGCTTGAAATGAATTTTACTAAGTGAAGACTTTTAAGCAAGGTGCATTGCAGGCATCATCTAGAGAATTTTGATTACTTATACCTACCTTTTCTACTTATCGCTGAAAAATGCCTTCTTGATTTGTCTTAATTCAGTTGGCGCTAATTATCTACCAACCAATTTTAATCGAAATTCGTTCAGCTGTTTAGCGTGAGAGTGGATAAACAAATGTGTTTTACACAGCTATTACTCGTTTAATTTTCACAGCACTTGCGTGTCGCAGGTTCGATGTTTGGCCGGTCACGGTGCCTTATTATTATTAATTAGAACCAATTCTCGGGAATCACGACTATGCTGATAGGTAAACCTACGTCTGTTTGTTTTTATTTTGGTGAAAAGAAATTTAATTTGTTTTCTCAAGAAAGTCAATAAGATTAGTGAAACAGCTGATCGATTGAGAAGTGAAATCCAGTCTTTTTTGGTTTCAACTACACAAGCTTACTGTTTTCAACGTCGTCATAGTATTGATTGAATCTGTTATTTGAGCTAACCGTTACAAGCATCGGTGGTTCAGTGGTAGAATGCTCGCCTGCCACGCGGGCGGCCCGGGTTCGATTCCCGGCCGATGCATTTCTTTTTTGTAAATTTTCTTATAGGTACAGTTATTTGACAAATATTTTCATTCTCATAGCTTTAAAATCATATTGGTATTTAAAATATTTTTTTTTTAACTATCTGTTTTGTAAAAAAAAAATACAATTAAAGCATTTTTTTGTCAAGTACTATGATTACAAATTATTACCATCTGCTTAGGCATAATCATCACAATAAAAAAATAATGTTTGTAACATTTTTATAGAAATTACTTTGGGTTACTTATATGTTTTGGTATTACGACTAGATGCTTTATTTTCTTCACATGAACACATCCGATATGGTCTAGTGGCTAGGATACCTGGCTCTCACCCAGGAGGCTCGGGTTCGATTCCCGGTATCGGAAATCATTTTGTTAAAAAATTTTTAGGCTTCCGTACACCCAACGAGTGACCAACGGGACCCTACTACTAAACCTCCGCTGTCTGTCGTTCTGTCAGCGGGCTGTATATCTGTTCTACGAGCTCTGTTCTACGTGCTATGTGTCCGCACACATCCGTAAAACAGGGGCACTAAGGTTTTTGAGTAGACAGGCCTCCCACTCGGTGGACCGATAACCTGGTGAAGGTCGTGGGAAGCCGCTGGAGCGGGTAGCGCAAAACCGGTCGTCGTGAAAATCCTTGGGGGAGGCCTATGTCAAGCAATGGACGTCCTTCGTCTAATATGATGCTGATGATGAATTTAGACCCACGTTTACCTGGCATTTTATATAACCAGGCTAACTGGTGGGAACTCTCCCCTGGGAATTACAGATGCATAATAGGGACCCACTTCCAGTTAGCTTCTTTGACACCTTTAATGATTATATAAAAAAAGTTCTCATTTGTTAACAAAAAATTAATAATTCGGATTATAAATTGCGTTGGGGAATCTTGGTGAGCACGCTATCTCTTTGTCATCATCTCACCTGATGATAAGTGACGATCAGGCAACATCGTCACTTAGTATTAGGTGAGATGATTCCAAGAGCTTACAAATTGTGGATGATAGTAGATAATGCAAGCAGTGTCATGTCACGGGCGGCATAATGGACCCTTAGCGTAACGAGGGACTCAAGAAGTTTAACCTCGCTTCTCTCAGGGGTTATGTAGAGTCCTGAGTGAAGCGAGGGGTTCAAGTCGCCCAAGACGAAGGCAGGCTTTGTTCCAGAGGTGAGTACTCTACTTTTATTAGTCAAAAAAAAAAAAGGCAGGTTTACATAAATAATAACTATATAGAATCAAACACCGTCTTTTGTTTCACCGTCATACAGGATGTAAAAAAATGGTGTAGGACCCCCAGGTTCTACACTGATCATACTGAACAACGTTCCACAAGGAACCAATAGTCAATTATCTAGTAAAAAAATTGGACCCTCCATATAAAATGCATAAAACTGGTATGAAGAGTTAACTTTTTTTTGCGATTTCAGCAAAGTCATAGTACAAAAAATGTTCAGTATGATGAGTAGAAGCCCCAGTTACCGGGACCTACATACATTTTGTTACACCCTGTATAGATTTCCAGTTTTTGTAATTAGCACCTTGTTGGTACTTTAATAACAAATTGCAGAATTAATTTTCCAACCCACCTAACATCGTATAGCAAACTGTCACCACACCATATGAGCTATTTTCGATTGACACTGACACATAAAAAAGCATATGATAACTTTTCGCAAAGAGGTTATCTGTAATTTAAAGTGACAAATAATACGTACTGACATTTCAATACTATTACTAAAATAGAATTTACAACCTTAATGGATTGCGAATGTGCGACATTTCAACGAAATGGGTAGGGAATTAACTTACTTGACTGTACCTAAATAAGTTGAAATTTCTATAAACTATTAAGAACCAGTAATAATTCAAACAGTAGCTGATTATATTACTATCCAAAGGAAACGTTAGTTACTGTAAAACAATCGTTGTTCGGTTGCGGCTGAGTTGGTCCCACGGTCGGTTGCCCACCGCTGGGCTTCAGGAAGTGTTGGCAGGGTTGGCAGGTGCAAGTGGCTTCTTAGCTATTGGGGCAATTCGGTTCTAAAACCCGACCAGGCAAATTGGTAAAAAAAAACAAAAGCTAGTCATTATATTTTAAAAACGCAATCTTATGCAAGTCGGTCTGGCCGGGTTATCCAACCGATTTTTTTTTTATGTAAGGTAGGTATTGATGGACAGATTTGTTAACAAGCATTGGAAATCACCTTTCATAAACCTCAAGTTATACTCAAGTTACTTTTTCATAGATTTCTTTTCTTATATATCCGGTACTAATTAAAGTTACAATTCGCGGGGTATAAGATGAACACTAATGGTGGTCGTACGCGCAGGTATGGAGCGCGCGGGTGTAGCTCGGGTTACGCGGGGGAGGGGAGGGAGGGGGAGGGGGGGGGGGCAGGGCTGGCGTCCTCTGGCGTCCCTTGTTACGCGCGACCTCCGCGACTTTAATATTCCCTAATCTTTGCCCCGCGCCGCGTCCCGCACTTCGTGGAGACCTGAAAATAATCTACTCTGCACTCTTCATCTTGATGCCGCAATCTATAGGCGGGTCGTTTTGGTCTAAGAACACTTTTGGAACGCGCTCTTTAATTTCAGCTATTGCCCACTTAAATTGGTTCAGTTGGAGGGAAGCTAGGTGTGCACATTTAACGCGCACTCCTAGCACACCGCGCAACATCGATGGTGAGCCGCTTGCGGTTCGACCACCGCGCATCTCGATATCCATGCTAATATTAATAATTTAATATTTATCCAAATTGATAAGCCCTTGGCATCATCTCATCTGATGGTAAGTACCGATGATGCCGAAGATGGAAGCAGGTTTACCAAGATTCCCCAACGATATGGAGAACTGGCTATTATCTTATATTTAAGCCTCAACACATCAATGCTGTAAACACATATGTATGTTCGGCAGCAAGACTTAGATAAAATGGTGGTAGCTAGCCAGGCGGGCATAGAAAATGCCCTACCATCAACCGAACCGAGTCTTACAAAGTTGACCCCGCCGGGAATCGAACCCGCGACCTCCTGATGAAAAGTGAATAGAATAGACTAACCATTACGCCATGGAGACGGTTGAAAACGGCGTGATTGGTAAGGAGAAATCTGCAATCACTGGGCTTTAGTAAGCGTGGGCAGGGTTGGCAATTGGCCACTTGGCTGTTGAAAGAAATATGCCAAAAAGTTAATTAACTATAGTTGTTGAAAATGCATTTTATATACTGGATTGCTGTGTTAAACGAGTATAGTAAAAAAGTCAGCGCAAATTCCGTAGGTCTGGCTAATATTGGGTGTGGCCTCTGTAGAGATAACGATGTGGATACCTACCCAAGTCTGTAAAAACGCCCTATTGGCTAATTTCTGATCTCACAGCCCTACTGTCAATCCCTACATCGCGCACCGTTAAAAACTGGGGTTGCCTGCCTATTATTACCCTACTGGAATTAAGTACCTACCTATACGGGTTTTAATGTGTTTAAATGTCAGGTTTACATACCTACAGAGCTTTTATATTATATAGATAGAGTGCAGAAAAATTAGGAAGAACAGAAAAAACTGCCAAGTGTGTGTCAGACCACACAGAGTCACAGATGAGATACTAGTTAGTAGGGATGCATCGATACGATTTTTTGCCGATACGATACCGATACTCTTATAAAAATATCGGCGATACCGATACCGATACCGATACGATTATTGAATTCAAAAAGGAAGGTAGAATAAATAAAACACAATTAATTAATTGTTTTAGTAATCAAAATTAACATTTATAAGATTTTTATTTAAAAAACAAAGCATTCTTAAGTTTTGCGGGCAAAGGCGATTTCGCAAGTCTGTTTGAATAAGACCTGCGGTGGAAAATAGTCTCTCAGATGCGACAGATGCCTCGTTTGCAACGAAATAGATGGGACAACACGCGCGTTTACATTACATTTTTAAAGCGCGAAATTTGAAAAGTATCGTTGAATCTGCCATAAAAATATCGCCGATACCGATATATCGGCAAACCCGAAGTATCGCCGATATATCGGTATCGGTATCGGTATCGGATGCATCCCTACTAGTTAGTGAAAGGTTTTGAAGTCAATCATACTATGTAAGACTATAAACGCGAAAGATTGTATGTATGGATGTTTTTTTACTCTTTCACATCAAAACTACTGAATGGATCGGGATGAAACTTGGCTGGCACACATATAGGTTAGGGCCTGGAATAGCACATAGGCACAGATGAGATACTAGTTACTTGACATAGGCTACTTTTTACCCTTTTTACTTTTTACGACTTTAGCGTTGAAATAGGAAGGCGTGACTTTTTATGTTTAGTATAACTTTGTGAAATGGAATTTTATTTATAAACGACATTGTTTTTTTTATGAATTCATTAATATATTTCAAAACTTTTTTAAATTAAAAATTAAAGGTAGACGCAGTACAAAATAAAATAAGTTAGATTTTTTGTAATATTAATCGGAGGGCAACTTAGGAAATATTTATTAATTTAAATTATTTTTTTCATTCAACAAGCTCCACATATGTTAGTAAACAAATAAGCTTAATCTATGTTAGTAACTTTTATTTAAGCGAGATTTAGTACGACTGTCGAATCTATCGGCTAATGCCCGCAAGATTGTGTTGGGGGCTTGGGGCTGTCATAAATAACATTTCATAATTTATTTTTAACACGCTTATGTTAGCTTCACCTGTATGTATAAATGTTTGTAAACGACAACTTTGCACTCGATTTTGACCCACTTTAAACGGACAGATTTAATTCAAACTTTGTACATTTATCAAGAATCAGTGACAAATGACAATACAATAATTTCATAAGTTTATCTCATAATCGTAAGTTTAAAAATAAAAAAATAATAAATAAGTAAAAAAAATAATAATAAAAAAAGTAAAATAATAGTAAAAACTATATTTAAAAAACACGCTTTTAAAGCCGTCAACCAAAAAAGGGAAAAATAATTCTTAATACATATATAAGCTGAAAACAATAGCCCGTCCAGCGACATAATGACCGCGTGGGGTGCTTTGTGCCATATTTTTGTATATCGTGCAACCCACGCTTTTTTCACAATAATTCTAATATTAGTTATTCATTATTTTTTTCAGCTTAAGTATTTTAAGAATTATTTTTCCCTTTTTAGTTTGACGGAAGAGTGTTTTTTTTTATTTTTTTAAACTATATTTATTGATTCAGTCAGCTACCATGTATAATATTGTGTCATCTAACAAAACAAGCGTAACTCAAAGAAACCTTGGAATCGTAGTACTTGTTGAACTATGAAATGGAAACAAAACAACAACATGTTATGCTAACAAGGTGCTAAAATTAATAATAACTCCAGCTCGTTAAAAACTGTTAAACTCTATGCTAAACAGATAAAGACTAAAATACATGAATTCATGGGCAGAGTTAGAAACACAAAATTGTATTTTGTGAAGGCTTTTGACGACAAACTGTGTAGATGATGTAGGTGCGGTAATCATCACGCTATCGAGAAAATTTGACTGTATGCTGTGTATAATAGATTTGTATATTTTAGTTATTTTTTCTCTAAATTAAATTCTCTATGACTTTTGTTGATTAGGTAGATATAATTTATTAGATACAAATCAGGTAAATAAGCACATATTTTTGTCTACATTTTTATTATATTATCGCCGGAAAGATGAAATCGCCAAAGGCCTCAAAGAATTGGGAGTGCCTCAATGGTCAAACTTGGCACAAAATAGGATAGAATGGCGCACTTTAATGTCGGAGGCCAAGATTCACTTCGGGTCGCTGAGCCAGCGAAGTAAGTAAGGCATCGGACGGAACACACGCAGCAGAAAAAAACGACTTATTTAGGCGCTTTATGACCAGAGTCGTGATGGAACTAAGCAAGCCGAAAAGGGGCCATGGACGTCCGGCGACAACCTGGATTGGGACCATAAGGAAAGCAATGAAGACGAGGGGACTCAAACCCGAAATGACACAACTATACGCCAAGAATGGCGAAATAAGACTAGAAGGGCCGACCCCAACAGAAATGGGACTTAACGGCACGGGAGAATGAAAATGAATAACTTCTTTTTCTTTTTGAGATGGTAAAAAACCATTGAACTCGCGCAACTGTAATGTAATGTAACGTAACCAACACCGTACCAGGAGCAAGCGGAGGGTCAAAACTTATAAAACTTTTTTTGAGATGAGAAAAAACCATTGAACTCGGTACACTGTAATGTAAACGTAACCGACACCGTACCAGGAACGCTCGGGGGTCAAAACTTACGGTTCGCTAGTACTCTTTATTATAGGCTGTGCTCCCGGAGTATTGATGTATTGATTGTTGGACAAAATCTGAGAGCGCGACTTTGATGTGTGGCAAAGTATATAATTATACTAGCTGTCCCGGCGAACTTCGTTTCACCTTACACTACCCTAACCTACACTACCCAACCCTACCCCCTACCCTACCCTACACTACCCTACACTACCCTACCCTACACTACCCTACCCTACACTACCCTACAATACCCTACACCTACACTACCCTACCCTAAAACCAATTATTTTTTGACTGATATTTTATTTTTAGATTTTTTTTTATTTAATTCCGAGCATTTTCATATTTATTCACCTTTTAAACCTTCTCTGGACTTCCACAAATAATTCAATACCAAAATAAGCCAAATCGGTCCAGCCATTCTCGAGTTTTAACGAGACTAACGAACAGCAATTCATTTTTATATATCGTCCCCTTAGAGGGAAAAGTCACTAAATAGCACTTTTGGCCAAAATCATTTTTTTGCACCAGCGTACTAGGCAAATCATTCGCTACATTTCTACCTTACTCTGGTATTCCTAAGGTACATAGTTCTTGAGAAATAAAATGAGGAATTCTCACTAATTGCAAACTTCCAACATTATCGTTTCGGCAAAGTTAACTATCGAACTTTAGTTTTTCTTCTAGCTCACTAATAGATCTTAATGAATTTTCGTAATAAATTTCAGTTTCATTTTAATCCTAATAAATCATCAAATATCATTAGTTAATATTATCATAGTGACTTTTTATTTTGTTTTATTACCAAATAGTCACGATAAGTGTTTAGTGACTATTTGTCATACTGCGTCAAACCCGAAAATAATTATGTTAAACTCACTTTGTTAACTAAGTGGCTTTTGCCGAAACACAATTTCAGATCTGAAATAAATTTTAGTTTCCGTAAGTACACTTTAATGACTTTTACCAAAACATTTCTTGTAAGGTGAAAGGTAAGGAGAAAATTCGATACCTGAATGTTTTTACAAAAACATTGTCTTTTTCTATTGAATTATTTTTTTATATCGAAGCATGTAAGCGACCAAGGACGTTAAAATGGCGCAGATAAAAGAGGTTAACGTTCTCAAAAAAATTAAGTTACTAAAAACAAAAAAAGACAAGTAAAAGACCACAATATACATTTTTTTCCTGTGATGGAATCGCATTACTGCCGAAATAAATCGTCTCGTCTATACCCAGACAGCAATTTTAGTATACAGGCAACAATGTACTCTTAGCCTCTCAGCTTACAGAAAAATATTTTGCACGGAATATAATTATTCATTTTTCAAGCCACGTAAAGACCAATTTATGACCAGTACAAAGTATCTACAAAATAATGATGAAACTTTTAAAGAAGAATATAAAAAAACATATACAAAAAAGAGTCAATAAAACAAGCATAAGAAAATGATACAGAAAGATCAACTATAGATAAAACATTTGTTTGTGCGACAGATGACATGCAAAGCATATTATAGATACAGTCAAATTATGTTGACCTGTTTTATTATTCTAAAAGTTAACTGTCCAAAATTTCACAACATATGAGTCCATCCTCCAAAAAAATGCATATTGCATAGTGTGGACTAAAGTTAATGGCAAAATGGGAAGTGTCGAAATTGACACAGCACTCAAATGGTGGTTTGATTAGTTACCAAAACACATCAAGCAAGTTGTTTTATATTCTGACACATGTGCTGGTTAGAATAGGAACCAGTACATAGCAGTTTTCTTATTGTATTTGGTGGAGACTGATCATCTAGCTAGACACTATTGAGCTAAATATCTTGAGTCTGGCCATTCAACGAAGGAAGTTGATAGTATGCACCACAGTGCTATTGAAAAAGAAAAAAGTACTCCCCAGTATACAGGAATTAATGTTCCATGAAATGATCGATACAAAAAAAAAAGCCGCAAAGGAGTCTCCACAAAATGATGGGGCTAGCACATCGGATGACAACATAATTACCCAAGAAATCATCCTGGAACATTTCTATTCGAGTGCTCTACCTACATATCTCATGGAGCTGTGCATTGCATGGTTGGTACAAAGATCTTCCTAGTGGTGATATGGCAAAAGGCTTGCCTGAACCTGATATTGAGGAGGAGGGAGAAGACGACGATGATAAAAATTAATCGATTATTGTAAGATGTTACTGATTTATTAGGTACTTAAGTACTTAAGTTTGTTTTTCAATGCTTTATTTTTTGGATATTCTAATACTGATTATATTATAATATGGATTATGATTACATAACTGTTATAATTTTGTACATAAGTCGCACATCCGCAAGAATAACGGCACAATTGCATTTTTTTTCAAAAATGAGTTAACAACGTCAAAATTACCTCAAAGTATGAATAAGCTTGGAGTAAAATCGGCACAGTTGTGTTGGCGGTTACTTTCGCTAGATGGCGAAAGTGTCGTTGTCGAATTGGTGTGAAATTTTCCTGCTCTGGGAGTGAGAACGTCTGATTGACAGTTACGGGCGGGGAGCCGCAGAGTGTGGTCGTGTCCTGAAGCTACATCGGCACTCCGGTAATTGTGACATTTATATTATTCAGTATTTGGAACGAAAACGGCACAACTGTATTTTTGCCATTGTTCCTCCAGATATTTTATTTTTATAGACATGAATTGATTTGACAACGGCATAAATGTAAGTTGTGTTATTTTAGCTCCAGTAAATCAAATTTATGGATGTACTAATTAGGTCACGTTCCAAACCTACGCTGACAGTAACAGCTAGGCTGACAAAAGGATGTAGCCTATTGTAAATCTCATAAGTGTGAAATGAGAGGTAAAACGGTTTCTGTCAGAGCGTAGGTATGGAACTCGACCCTGTATTTTTTGTCGTTTTTCCTCCAGATTTTTTATTTTTATAGACAATATGATTGATTTGACAACGGCAAAAATGTATTTTGTGTCATTTTAGCTCCAGTAAATCAAATTTATGATTGTACTAACTAATGATTAGTGGTGGTTTTTAGAAACTTTGTCAGCAATTTCTTGGGCAATTTTGGCTTGCCTGCTTGTGGCACAATCGCTGCATAACACTAGCAAAGAAATTAAAGGAATGTTTCAAAGCAACGATTTTGTAGAATTTCAAGCGAATTCCAAAGGCAAGCATAGTAAGAACCTATTATTTTTACTAATATTTATGCCTACCGCCATTATTATTATTATAATTGATTTTAATTTTAGGTACACGAAGCAAGACGAGTCTGTGGATAGTAATGCTACTTATTGCGAAGAATTTTTAGAAATGGATTGTGCCAAACAACATAACACAGGTGCCTCGAATGCTCAGACAACCAATCGAAAAAAGCATCCGGACTCAGACAAATATAAAGAAAACGTTAATTTGGACATAAATGGGAACAATATATATTTTTATGATAAACTATTATTACGATGTTTACTTCTCATGCCTACCTCATAGTATTAATATTTTCATTCCAGCTGAGAACGCAATTGGTGAACAACATTCAATCACAACTTCATTGTTGACAAACGCTGAAGAAGACAATATTTTACCTGAAGTAGATTCACAACTTCAATGCAAGTATTTTGAAGGAAAAGTTCAAGCTAATTCTGAAAGCAAGTATAGTATCTATTATTTTTAGTTAAATTTATGCCTACCACCATTATTATTATTAATTTTAATTTCAGCTGACATGGAGCAAGACGAGTCTGTGGATAGTAATGCTACGTATTGTGAAGAATTTTCAGAAATGGATTGTGCCAAACAACATAACACAAATGCCTCGAATGCCCAGATCACCGATCAGACAAAGCATCCGGACTCATACAATTGTGAAGAAAACATTAATTTAGACATCAATGGTACCAATATATTTTTATGATAAACTATTACTATAATGCTTAGTTCTAACACCTGCCTAATAGTATTAATATTTTCATTCTAGCTGTGAACGAAATTGGTGAACAACATTCAATCACACCTTCATTATTGACACAAGTTGAAGAAGACAATGTTTCATCTGTAGCAAATTTACAACTTCAGTGCAAAGATTTTGTAGAAGAAGTTCAAGCAAATTCTAAAAGCAAGTATAGTAAGAACCTTTTATTTTTAGTAAAAGTTATGCCTACCACCATTATTATTATAGACTTTAATTTCAGCTGACATGGAGCAAGACGAGTCTGTGGATAGTAATGCTACTTATTGTGAAGAATTTCCAGAAATGGATTGTGCCAAACAACATAACACAAATGCCTCGAATGCCCAGATCACCGATCAGACAAAGCATCCGGACTCATACAATTGTGAAGAAAACATTAATTTAGACATCAATGGTACCAATATATTTTTATGATAAACTATTACTATAATGCTTAGTTCTAACACCTGCCTAATAGTATTAATATTTTCATTCTAGCTGTTAACGAAATTGGTGAACAACATTCAATCACACCTTCATTATTGACACAAGTTGAAGAAGACAATGTTTCATCTGTAGCAAATTTACAACTTCAGTGCAAAGATTTTGTAGAAGAAGTTCAAGCAAATTCTAAAAGCAAGTATAGTAAGAACCTTTTATTTTTAGTAAAAGTTATGCCTACCACCATTATTATTATTGACTTTAATTTCAGCTGACATGGAGCAAGACGAGTCTGTGGATAGTAATGCTACTTATTGTGAAGAATTTCCAGAAATGGATTGTGCCAAACAACATAACACAAATGCCTCGAATGCCCAGACCACCGATCAGACAAAGCATCTGGACTCAGACAATTGTGAAGAAAACATTAATTTAGACATCAATGGTAACAATATATTATATTGTTATGATAAACTAAAATTATAATGCTTATATTATTCACTTATATTATTATATTCAATTACATTATTTTATTATACACCTATCTCATATTATTCATATTTCAATTCCAGCTGAGAACGAGATTGATGAACAACATTTAATTAAACCTTCATTATTGACAAACGTTGAAGAAAACAATATATTATCTGAAGCAGAGAGTATACAAAGTATCAAGGATTCACAACTTCAATGCAACAATTTCGTAGAAGTTCAAGCTGATTCTGAAAGCAAGTACAGTAAGCACTAATTTATTTACTAACCTGTATACGTACAGCCATTATGGTTTTAATTGTTTTTGATTTCAGGCAACCTGAAGTTAAGCATACCCATAACTGGAGCAATACTCAAAAAACTTAAATCTTCGAGAAACACGGATAACATTAAATCCATAGGCAACATAGATTCTCCAAAACAAAGTCTGTCTACACCACACAGATTCACTGATAACAAAACAAGTCGCGAGGACGATTTTTCTGAAATTGATGATGAACCTTTTTCGGCGAACGATAGTTCAGATGAATATAAACCCGAAGTAAAGAAAAGACGCAAGCGTCTTTTGTCTACATCATCGAATTCTTCTACTTCGTCGTCATCTACTTCATCGTCATCAAGCAGTACATCATCCTCAAGCTCGTCATCGACGAAATCATCAAATTATTCTAATGTCAGTAATAATTCTTCAGAAAAAAAGAAGGGAAAGAAAAGGAGGCGAAATGTAAAACTCTGGAAAAAAGAAGTGACTAAATCTTTAAAAAATTCAGGAAAGAAGTATGTCTCACGTAGCGGTAAAACTGTAGAAGCTAGAGTTATGAAACCTCCATGCACAGATAAATGTAGACTGGGTTGTACCTCCAAAATTTCTTGTGAAGTGAGGAAACAAATATTTGAAAAATATTGGGGTTTATCTTCACTAGAAAGACAACGTAGTTACTTATCGTCTTGCACAACAGTTTTGGAAATACAAGTTCGAAGAATCAAAGCTATTGTGTCTAAGCCCAGAAACCCGAATTGCTGTTTTCATTTTACGATAGACGGTCAACGAGTCAGAATTTGTAAAACATTCTTCATGAATACTTTAGGAATTGCACAAAGGTCATTGCGTACAGTTATAGAAGCTAAAACTAGTGATATTGGTATTGTACCAGTTGATAAACGAGGGAAACACTCCAGCCACTGCAAAATCAATCCTGAAACACAGCAATCTGTTCGTGAACATATTAATTCAATACCCCGTATTGAAAGTCATTACCTAAGAGCAAACACATCTCGTGAATTCATTGATGGTGGCCTCACCATCGCAGAAATGCACAGAAATTATAAGGAACAAAGATAAGCTGCTAATAAAGAAGCTGCTAATTACGACTTCTATGCAAAAATTTTTAACACTGAATTCAATATATCTTTTTTCATACCTAAAAAAGATCAGTGTGACGAATGTGAATCTTACAAAAATGCAGATGGCGATGAAAAAATTGCACTTGAAAAAAAATATAAAGAACACCAAAGACAAAAACATCTCAGTAGAAAAGAGAAAGAGAACGATATCGAAAATTGTAAGAAACCTGAAAGTAACAGTGTCGTTGCAATGTATGATCTGCAAGTAGTTTTGCCTGTACCCATTGGGAAATCGTCTGCTTTTTTTTATAAAAGTAAACTGAACTGTTATAATTTTACAGTAAGCATGAGTTTTTTAGTACACATTTTTATCATGCAGTGGCAAACAAACAGTTGTTTTTTTTAATTTGTTTTTTAGATATGCAATTTGAAGGACAATTCAACCGATTGCTACTTCTGGCACGAAGGTTTAGCGAATCGTGGTGCTATAGAAATTGGGAGTTGTGTATTTAATTACATTCAACAGATTGCTGCAGCTCATCCCAACTGCGATTTACTATTTTACTCAGATAATTGTTGCGGCCAACAAAAAAACAGGTGTGAAAAACATAAGCCAAAAATTCTTTAAAATATACAACAAAATATTTTTTTCTAACTACATATTTTTTATTTACAGATTTATATTTACAATGTACTACTTTGCCGTCATGACTTTAACAATAAAGTCACTGACCCATAAATTTCTAATTCGTGGTCACACGCAGAATGAGGGCGATAATGCGCATTCAGTTATTGAAAAATCTATCAAAAATGCCAAGGAATCAGGGCCAATTTATGTACCGGACCAGTATATTCAATTAATACGAACCGCAAAAAAAACTGGCAAACCCTATAACGTCCACGAGATGAATTACGACGACTTCTCCGATTTGAAAAAGCTCGCTGATGAGATTGGAGTTAATTTTGCTAAAGATGTCAATGGAGAACCTGTTAAACTATCTGAAATTAAAATGATAAGATTTGTAAAAGATAGCGATACTTATTCTATCAAATCTGCATTCGATGGCGATTGGACGGAAGTTTTGGTCAAGAACCCATCAGGACGTTCCTCTCGTAAACAAGGCGTTAGGCTCGATAGACTTCAAGATATTCAATTCCAACCTGCATACACTTCTAAGATTTGTATAACAGGACGCAAAAAGGAAGATCTTTTGCAGTTATTACGAAATAATATCGTGCCCAGACAGTATTCACATTTTTACAATTCCATCTTTTAAGTAATTCAAGGGTTTACCCTCTAACTCTGAAGAGCATCTTACCTTGTGAAAGTTACCATTTTATAACTTTAACTACCTAGTTCTTGTAATAACAAGAAGTGATAATGATTATTTGTTTGTGATTGATTATTGAAGTTAATTTTTTTTTGCTAATAAGTACCAAATTTAAGTATTAAAGGTTATACGTTCCTTAAAAACAAGACTGCCATTGAAGTGCCATTACGTAAATGATAAAACTGTAACTTTTGAGACTGTTAATTAATTCAAGTAATAAGAATCTTAAACTAAGTTGAACATTGAATAATTTGAATAATTTCAAGTAAAGAAACTTTACACTATATTCCGTATTTTTTTATTTACTCTCTAATAAGCATAATGAAATAATTGTCACAATTACTAAAATGAAAAATATTAGTTCAACAATGACACATTTGTAGGATAATATTGTTATGTATAGTAAATATTGAATGTTGAGCAAATTATATTATACTGCAATTCTACTTTTTACACAGTGACATATATAAAGAAAATTTTAAAAATCACTGTAACATTATATTTTTCGATTTGTGGCTCTTGTTTCTATTCAAACAATATTAAAAATTTCAATCCACTCTCCTGTAATATTTGCTATTTTGAAATTGTGCCGTTATTCTTGCGGATGTGCGAAGTGTGTTTGTAACCTCTTTCCTAATAATTTTCAAATGAGATAATATAACTTTAATTTTGTGTAATGTGCAAACAACAAGTATATAAGTTAATTATGATACTAAATAAGCGTAGTACTCAACAACAGATTACTGAAAGTGCAATTTTTATGAAACAACTAGCTTCGCTCGCGTGAACATAGTTTCTATGACTGTTTCCGAGGGTGCGCAGTGCGCGAGCCTCAAGGGGCTCGCGAGCGTGGAAAAAAGTAGCCTATATGTTAATCCAGGTCCTAATCTGTCTACATATTAAATTTTATCCAGATACGTTCTGTAGTTTTTGCGTGAAAGAGTAACAGACATCCAAACATACGAACCTTCGCGTTTGTAATATTAATAAGGATAAAGTTGATTTCTATGAATGTATACTTTTTATTTCAATCCTTGAACACTGGAAGTTATTTTTCTCAATTTCATAGAAAAGTTTAATATAATGTATGTAGTTAATTAAAATGGCTATCTCTTTAAAGTAATAGGTTCGTAATAAAATTCATTAAGTGTGTTGTAAAATTCACTAACTTGTGTTTTTTAACGATTTCGTTTTCGGTAAAAGTAATTATTGCATTATAACATTTGTTCCATGATAGCTAGAGTTCTGAAAGCAAAAGCATCCGCAAGATCTAATTTTTTTACAATTTTAACATATTTTTCTTAAAACATACAAACTAACATTCACAAATTAGACAAGTTTTTTTAATTTGAAACTTTGAACGGCTGTACTGTAAAATTTGGTTTTCGTTGGTTAGTGAATTTTCCCTCTAAGGGGACGTTATATAGATTGCTTCTAAATTACAGTATGTACACTCCATGCCGCTCTCTAGATTGCAACCTCACCCCCCTCGTCACCCAGATTGATACAGATTGGTTACAGTTTGGTTGCCGTATAGGATTTAGCCGCTATTTTGTTTGTTCCGTCATTCCTTTTTTGAAATGTCATTTCTGGCCCTTTGTATGAAGTGTCCAGGGTGTGTCTGTGGTAGGTAAGTATATACTGACGTGTGTGTGACCCTCGTTTATTAACTGCGTTTTATTTTTGCGTGAAGAAGTAACAAACATACACACTCACAAACTTTCGCCTATATTTTTAGTGTGATAATATTAGTATGATTTACAGATTCATTTGTAGTTAATATCTCTTTTTTCACCATCTCATCATCATATCAGCCGAAAGATGTCCACCGCTGAACAAAGTCCTTCTCTCAAGTATTTCCACAGCGACCTGTCCCGCGCTGCCCACATCCGACTCGCGCGACTATCACTAAGCCATCGGTCCAACGAGTAGGGGGCCTTCCTACGCTAGGTGTTGCCACTCAAGAACTTTACTGCTTCATCGGCCTCATTTGTTCTACGAGCTATACTATATCATACCCACCGCACATAGGCCCCGGGCACATTACTCGTAGTATATCTCCCTACCAAACGACAAAGACCCGTCGTAAAACAGTGAACCAATCAGTGTACCAATTTAACTATCACTTTACTAATAAAATGTATAGCCACACGGTGCGTACTTTCTCACGAAGCCTTAAGGCGAGGCACCGGTAGAGAAGCGTAGAAACCATTTTGCTAGATCATTTTTTTTGGGAAATTACTACTAAATATCGGTCTTGCAAAAAACAATGGATAATCTTAAGGATATTGTCTGAGGAATGTGCTAATATGTTACACAATAGTGTGTACTTTACTCGATCATAAAAAATCCCAAAAACAGGTCTAAAACGTCTAAAAAAATGTCTAAAACGAATTGTTTAATAGTAAAATTTCTAAATTTGCACATAGTTTTTATATAGAGATATTTATTTTTAAGTACAACAGAGAATCTGCTAAATTTTAGTTTTTAAATTGAAGTCTTAAGAGAAATAACTACGTAAAACATTAAAAAGGGCAAAAGTGTGGTTATTTTCTTGACTCTTGGCACGTAAAGAAAAAAACAGACACAACTGTTTTACAAATGCCTCACCTGTCTTGAATACACCAAACAACGATAATTAACAATAAACATACCCCGAGCCCCTCGGTGGGGACGTATATGAGCTGATATGATGAATAATTTAGATTTAATGAAATATATACAAATCACGCGGGCCCAGTGCGGGTTGACCCGCGTGATCGACTAAGGCCTGATCGCCCTAATTCAGGGTAGGCTCGAGCCCCTCGGTGGGGACGTATATAAGCTGATATATACAAATCATTTGGTTTTGTATAGGAGGTACCGTTTCAGATTTTTTTTCTGGAATAATGAAATACTCTTTCCAGTAGGCCTTATTAAGTCCTTTGTTACTCACAAAGTTTTATTAAAATCGTTAGAGCAATTAATGATCTGGACTTGTATAGGAGGTACCTTATTCTGATTTTTCCTGGAATACCGAAAAACAGAGTATAAAGTTCAGTAACATACCGAAATTCGTTTAAATCGTTAAAGCTTTTTAGGAGAAAAAAATTAAAAAGTGATTTTTTACTATGATGGCAACCCTAAACAATCAAGATAAGAGAAATTTGAAAAAAATCCAGGCAAGTGTGAGTCAGAACCGCACACAAAGAGTTCCGTACTATCATACTAGATGGCTCTAGTTTCTTTAAGTTTAAAAAAACCCTTTTTTTGTATGGAGACCCCTTATTTTTTCACTTTTTCTAATTTTTAGTATTTGTTGTTATAGAGGCAACAGAACTACATCATCTGTGAAAATTTCAACTGTATAGCTATCACGGTTCATGAAATACAGCCTGATGGTGACAGACGAACATACAGACAGACAGACGGACGGACAGCGGAGTCTTAGTAATAGGGTCCCGTTTTTACCCTTTGGGTACGGAACCCTAAAAACGACAGGAGATATAAAAATAATAATTATTGTGTTAACCCAAATTTTACACAAAACCGTCCAGTAGTTTGGAAACAGGGAACTGGACGAACCTATAGACACACAGACACACATATTTTAAATTTTCTCCTTTTTAAACTCTTTTTGTGTAAGACAATCATCATCATCAGTGGCCTTGTGCGAATGTAACAGACGATTTAGTCAGTAACTCGGATGCAATGTTTTTGGTGACTGTACAATGCGATGCGAGACCGGCACAGTCTACCACACGACTGACAGGGGAAGTTCCCGATAGATGGATTAGAGACAGCTTGATGTTTCCGGTGCCTCCGTTTGGATAACAGTTTGAACCAGGTCTCATCACACAACTTGCGACCATTTCCCACACACTTGCTCCACCCGTCTCTCTCAGCCCAGTAAGACAATCGATCCCCATCAAAATCTCAACTTTTTTTTGCCATCACAATATCTCTTCTTCGCTCCTTCGACGCTCGAAAGTAAAAAGCTACATTAGGACCCAAGTAACTAAGCGAAAATATATATCTCAGTCGTTATTAGCAAGCGAATTTTATTAGGCCCCATAGTCTTCATACATCATCACTAATTGACTCACAATTACTTGCAACGAAGGGTTGCAAGTCGCAAGCAAATGAGCCGTTCACTAAGAGCGCGTATTCACAAAATCGTTCCCCATACAGATTTAAAATTATTACTTTTTGGAAATGCATGGGCTGATTCTAATGAAACTTTATACACACAAGCAAGTCACAAAATTCTAGTTCGTGGATAGATTACATTTTAAAATACTTTATTTTACAAAGATTAGCGAATTTTAAGATTACAATGAAAATATTTAGTGACAACACATTTATTTGAAAATGTAATCTAACCACAAACTAAGATTTTGTGATTTGCTTTTGTGTATAAAGTTTCATTAGAATCGGCCCATCTTGCATTTTCAAGAAGTAGGTGTAGTAGTTTTTTAAGTTTGTATGGTAAACGATTTTGTGAATACGCTCTAAGTTGCGCGAGAGTTGCAAGATATTGCAATTTGTGTGGTATCGAGTATATCTACGGATGCATCCATTTGCCCACAGGGTACGGTAAATATACTGCAACTCAAACTATACTCAGAGCTATAGAAATAGAGCGCAATTTTCTGCGCCAGCAATTGAAGGGTTTTCAACAAAGTAGAATACTCATAAAATGTGTCTTGGTGAATTTTATTCCCTCCTAAGTTAATTAGGAAGGATTATTCAGGAGTTATTTCACTTGAGCTTCGAGGGGATTCTATGAATTAGCTCAGATATAAAAACTAAACATGTATTAGCACAACTACAAACAAAAAGAAAATACTTAAATTTGATTTCATGAACCGTAATAGGTAGACAATTGAATTTTTTACAAAATGTGTATTTCTATTGCCGCCAGCCATAACAAAAAATACAAAAATTAGAAAAATGGAAAAAATAACTCAAAAAATAAGGTGTTTTTTTTAAAGGTCTCTTAAAGTATTTTTGATTAAGCTGTATCGTAAAAACGGTACTACATACAAGCGTAAAACTGGGAGTGATCGATCATAGTATTATTAATACTGAAGTAGAACAACAAATAATAAAAATCGGCTAACAATACGTGTAAGTTGTACTCGCACTAAGGAGTCAGAACTGAATAACAAAAGAATCATATTTTTGTCGCTCGCGTTGATGTCTTTTGTTTGTAATGTGAATAGGTGTTATTGTCATTATACTATTTAGTTGTGTGGAGAGGTGTGGTGGTATGAAACCCTCGGAGTGCTAGTACGACTCGCACTTGGCCGGTTTTTTTAACCACAAATTGATAAGCCCTTGACAACATCTCACCTAATTAAGTGACGATGATGCTAAAGATGGAAGCAGGCCTACCAAGATTCCCCAAGGCAATGGGGAACGGACTATTTTCATGCAGTAACATATCAACAAGCATTATGTAGCTAGCTCTAGGCAGGCTTAGAAAATGCTCTACCACCGTGTATATTGGTCGAAGCTACCACTAACCGAGACTTAATAAGTTCGACTCCGCTGGGAACCGAACCTGCGGCCTTCTGTAAAGCGAATGGACTAACTATTACGCCACGGACGCGGTCGGTGTAGAACATAAAGTAGCTAATGAACTTGCTATCTACTTAACTGTTAGATAATTGGCGGTTATTACAGGTGCCCATAAACGAAGTAATTGGTATTTTATTTTAGGTTACATTTAAAAATTAAATAACTAATCACTCTCCAATATAAGCGTCATCGCAGCGTAACATTCAAATTATGATTGTAATATTATTGTAAAAGAAAATGATCAAAAAGTGCAGTAGGGGTGCCCACCCACCGTGACACGCCGTAGACGCCGCCACCGCGCCGCGAGCATTACAAATAGAGGGCCAATCAACAATTAAAAACGCAGCAGGTGGTCCCGCCAGAGGGCAGCACACAGAAAAATAGATTTTTGGATTGCATTAATAAGCGACAGCGCAAAACTTGCTTGCCTTAACCGGTAAGAACGCCGGGATCGCGACGATCGTTGCCTACCGGCATTCTATTAAAAATAGCCATCTTTAATCTAATGAAATTGTCGATTTAGGTTTATTTCAGTAGATTGTCCAAATATAAAATATGTTATAGTTCTATAACCGCACGGTCATCCAAGGTTCATCTTTTTTCTAGTATATTGTTCCCTTTTTTAGAAAAAATACTAAATACGTATATTCCAATTTACCCCAAAATATTTTTTCTTAAAACTCCGTTTAGGCCCGATCCTCTATATCTTGCGTATCGTGTACCAAACCCGTAACTGAGTATTATAAACCAGTTTCTTTTATTTTTGTTACAGTACCTACTCTTTATTGTAGGTAATGCAAAATCTCTTTGTCCACAAAGTAGCTCATAAAAACTTCCGAGAGACTACATGACGACTACATTATAATAATAGTTGTATTAACGACCAATAAACTGGTAGGTAATAAACTTTCTCTAAACCACAGCCGCAATGTTTCATTGAGAGTTTAGAATATGACCCGGCGTTGTCTGTCAGGGCAATTACCCATACTGATAGGACTGTCGACCCTTGCTTCTAATGTTGTATTTCACATGTTCTACTTAGTGAGAATAGTCTTCTTTCTCCATGTGACACTGACACGTCATAATAATACCACACCCCGGACACTCCATACAAACGAGCGAGAAATGATATACATAATTATAACTGACGTATCTATAGGCGAGAATGCAGGTAGGGTTGAATCACGCCGGCGGTATTGGTCACGAAATGTTTGTTAGTTATTTACTGAATGCAACAGTGTGAATACTAAACTCTTTTTTTTTTCATACTTTTCTGTTGTAAATAAACACCGTTCGAACAAAAAACACCACTTTCCGAATACACCATAAGTACACATTATGAGACTAAAAACATTGTAAATGGTAACTGCAATGTGGACGTATGAATTAACACTGAAAACTGATATTATTTTGTACATCTTTAAACACTTTTTCCATAAAATTGCGAAATTGATAAAGGATTTTGTCACAGATTAAAAATCGACATGATAGTGTTGTTGGTTTGGTCACAGATTACTAAATAGTTACTTTGAATGAATGATTTTTGAACTGTTGTTGCGAGCTGAAAACTGATTGTATAATTTGATTCCAAAGATTCCAAATATGGGGTCCGCGAAGCGGGAAAAGCACGCGGGGCCGACTTGAGGGCGGGCAAACTTAATGGTGACAAAATGTAGTCTTTGACCGACAAATCGCTACCGCTTATTACAAAAAGGTCATCTACTTCCATGATGCCGAAAATCGCTGTCGCTTAATAAAAAAAAAGGTCATCCACAAATCTTCGGGATCCGAGGGGGATGTGGGAGTATCAGGGCGGGACCCCCAACAAACCTTCGGGATCCGAGGGGGATGTGGGAGTATCAGGGCGGGGAAAGACGCGGGGCCCGGACCCCTAACCGGGGGCTTAGCCCCCGCCACCCATTTAAAACCCCCAACAAACCTTCGGGGATGTGGGAGTATCAGGGCGGGGAAAGCACGCGGGGCCGACAAACTCGGGGCTCCTACTTCTTCATTCTCATGTTAAACCTAACACTACGACTGTGCGGGGAGGCGAGCTTAGCTTGCCTCCCCGCACAGTCTCCGAACCTAACGGATCCGAGTCAGGGTGCTCCGAAAGTCCGAGCTCGCTTCGCTCGCTCCCGCTTCTATTTAGAACTCCCCGTACCTCACTCGCGGACTCCATATTATGAATCTTTGGGATCAAATTGACTTAGACCTTGACCTTTTAATGACCTTGACCTTGACGGATTACCCCCTGGTTTTCGATTTGTTACCCCCAAGTTTGTCTGCCCTCAAGTCGGCCCCGCGTGCTTTCCCCGCCTTGATACCCCCACATCCCCCTCGGATCCCGAAGGTTGTTGGGGGTTTTAACCCCATATTATGAATCTTTGGAATCAAATTATACAATCAGTAATAAGTCATCTTTGGTCCTACATAAACTCACAAAACAAAGACCAAAGAGTACCTAAAAATACAATTTTCAAAAATTCATAACTCAAAAACCGCTGGTTTCCTAACTTTGAAATATGGTATGGATGTTCAGCTAAAGCCTATCTCTTACCAAAAAATCGCGGACTGCCAAATCGATGTACTCTATTGTACAGTTGAGCCCAAAGATGACCCAATTTTTACCTCGCAACAACAGTTCAAAATCATTCATATAGTCATTCACTTCATCCCATCTCTACACCAAAGCAACAAAACTATCATGTCGATTTTTAATCTGTGACAAAATCCTTTATCAATTTCGCAATTTTAAGGAAAAAGTGTTAAAAGATGTATAAAATAATAGCAGTTTTCAGTGTTAATTCATACGTTCACGTCGCAGTTACCATTTACAATGTTTTATAGTCTCATAATGTGTATGGTGTATTCGGAAAGTGGTGTTTTTTGTTCGAGCGGTGGTTATTTACAACATAAGACAAGTATGAAAAAAAAAGAGTTCAGTTGGGCCTTTACGTTTGCTAACTGGTTGGATTTTATGCTTGTGAACGAAATCACAGCGGCGCGCAAAGTGAATATAGTGAATAAAAGTGCTTGCGTAGCTCGTCCTTTACGTTTGGTACTCAATCTACACCCAATCTGAGTGACGGGGGGGTGAGGTCGAATCTAGAGAGCGGCAGGGAGTGTCCATACTGTACGTTAGTACTAATATATATACTGTGATAATACATTGCTGCTAACATAATATAGGTTGGGACCTAGAAGTTAACCTTGGGGAAGGCCAGTATTGATTTTACTCTACAGTAGGGTGGATTTTGCAAACACGTAACCTTGTTTCCAGCTTTCTGTTCCTGATATTCTTGCTGTATTTAATAGACTAGATTTTTCCCGCGGCTTCGCCCGCGTGGACATCGTTTTATGACTGTCTTTGAGGGTGAGTAGTGCGCGAGCCGCTAGCGGCTCTACTTTTCTCCAGATCCCTCAGGAACTATATCGGGCTATGTCACTTCCCACTATGCTTCCCACCCACTCAACCAATTCTATACAAAAAATCACTTCAATCCGTTGCTGCGTTGCAAAGTCAACGTGCGCGAGCGTGAAAATGAGTTTTCCCCAGATCCCTCGGGACGAGAGCTATGTCAGGATATGCTAATTAGTAAATTATGTCATTTTCCACCTCCTCAACCAACTGTATACAAAAATCTCAAAAATCCATTGATCGGCTGCGATGTTCAAGAAATTAACCAAAAATAGTGTATTTTTTTAGTTCCCTCACGAACTGCATCGGACTATGCTATGTTCACTTTTCACGGGATAAAAAAAAAGTAGCCTACATCCTTCCCAGTGATACATGCTACCTGCATGCATCATCAAGATTGGTCGAGGTGTTGAAGCGTGAAAAGGTATCAAACAAACAAACAAAAACATTTTCACATTTATTTGTAAGGATCTAAAGTCTAAACATTAGAATTTTAATTTTGGTACCAAAAGATTTTAATTTTGGTACAATTACGTTTATTTCAGGTCCCTAAGTAGATAATGCCAGTGAACTTTAAGTAGGTTTGTCTTCAACTGTTTCCTTATTGTTTGCGGTTGAATATTTTACAATGAGTGAACATTAGGCGAAGTGATTGTTTTACAAATTGTTTGCTAAGTAATCATTGTAATTATTATTATACTAATTTTAACGTGTTAACATTATCACACAAAAACAACAGCAGTGAGCAGACGTTATTGCCAGCTTACTTGGATATAAGAATTCAATCTGCAGAAACTGTTTGGTCTTTGTCATAAAAAACCAATAACCTGCATACGCCTGCAAAGAAATTTGAAGGTTATGTGTGAAGTCGACCAACCCGCACTGGGCCCGCGTGGTCGACTTAGTCCTCTTATTCAGGGTAGGCTCGAGGCCCTCGGTAGGGACGTATATGAGCTGACATGATGATCTCGTTATCTTTGGTTGGATACGGAATCCCAGAAGACGATTTTGCTGGGGTACCTAACGTAAATGTTTGCAAACCTGCCCTCCTCACAATTTCCTTTACCGTAAGAGCGTCGGATAAACGTACATATGAAATCGAAAATCGACAACATATTAGTACGTGGCAGGATACGAACCACGACCTCCCGGACAGGAGGTAGCGGCCCTTGCTATTACGCCACCGACGCTATCCGTCCGTTAACAAATATCTATATATATAAAAGAAAAAGTCGTGTTAGTTACACCATTTATAACTCAAGAACGGCTGGACCATTTTTTATGATTTTTGTGTTTTTGCATTTGTCTTCGTCCGGAATAGGATAATAAGTATTAAATAAATATGATATTTATCAATAAAAAAAATTCAGTAAAAAAATAATTGGTTTTATGGTAGGGTAGGGTAGTGTAGTGTAGGTGTATTGTATTAAGGGAAGTGTGGGGTAGTTTAGTGTAGTGTAGTGTAAGGTGGAACGAAGTTCGTTCGCCGGGACAGCTAGTATAATAATAAAAATAACAGATAGGGAAAAAAGCGTATTGTTAAAGGTTTTTTCTGTTGAACTATCGTAAAAACATACAAGCACCAATTTTAATGCAATTATAGTGCAATGAAAACTCTAAAGAAAAACCTAAAGAAATAAAAACCGACCAACCAAATAAAACAAAATTCTTTTTTGCAGTTGGTCTCGTTGATGTATTTATATTGAAATGTCTTTTATGTTGATGGTTTAAGGGTTCTGCACTATAAGAAATGATGTTACGGCGGAACCCTAGGTTCGCGAGTCGGACTCATTTCGTCGGTTTTTAGGGTTCCGTTCCCAAGACTTTAAGACAAGACTTCGTTGTCCGTCCGTCTGTCCGTCTGTCACCAGGCTGTATTTCATGAACCGTGATGGCTAGACAGTTGAAATTTTCACAGATGATGTATTTCTGTTGCCGCTATAACAACAAAAACTAAAAATTTGGAAAGTAAAAGTCTCCATATAAAAAACGTGTTTTTTTTAACGTGAAGAAACTGGCGCCATCTAGTACGATAGTGCAGAACTGAAGACACTAGCGCCATCTAGTATGATGGTACGGAACCCTATATGTGCGGTTCTGACTCGCACTTATTATGAACGGTTTTTATGAACAATTCCTAAACTTCAAGATATACGAGTACTTAATAACTTTGCTTTTGCGTGCACAAAATGTGCGAAGAAAATACTTATAAAGATGTTCTATTTGCCTGTTATTACATAGATTCTCCTAAATTACAAAATTTTGATGGGTTAATATCCTTCCCTCCTCCGGCATAAGTAACAATCACAATAGAATTAATTCTATTGTGGTAGGTAACATATACTCCATTTCAATGCATGATGCATGCAATCTGATCCGCGACTCGCAAGTTGCAACTCATTTGTTTTTTATAAGACTTGCATTAGCGTTTTTGTATGAAACGCGAGCGCATTAGCTGAGTCAGTATAAATAATATATTTACGTTTCTCACTGACTCACTGACTCTGTTACGCTGTCAACGGTATCTCTATATAAATGAGCTTAGTAAAGTAAATGAAAGATTTGGGGTTGCATTAAAAACAACAGGCGGTGCGATTAGCACCTAGCGTCGCCAACGGAAATAAATAATTTATTCATTTTTTTCTTATGGACATTAATCGAAATCATTGAGTATTTTGCGCATATAGGGGGCCAACAAGTATTGTTTCATTGTTAAGCAAGTCATGTTTTTTTTAACTGCTAAAAGTGGCCACTTCGACAAAAAGAACTTGTTGGTAATAGGTATAAAGTTATACAATAACAATTAAAAAATCACCCTGTACTCAGTATATATGTGCGCAAAATACGCAATGATTTCAGTTGAAGTAAATTATTTGTTTCTGTTGGCGGCGCTAGTGTGCAATTCGAACCGCCTGTATATACCTGCAGTGGTTTGGTGATTTGGAAATTATACAAGTATTATTTACCTACTTAGATAGATTTGGTAATTAAATCATCTTCATGTAGAAATTCACCGGTTGTTATTTTTTTGTTAACACTTCAATTGAATTTTATGACTTTATTTAATTATTAATTATACTTTCTCAATAGGTAGGTAATTATCATTATCGGGGATTCTCAACAATCTTAATTTGTCAGCTATTTATCTAATAATTGCAAGTGTATTTAATGCAATCAAACAAATACATTCGTATACCTATTTACTGAACTAGCTGTCATTTTTTCAACCCTACGCCTTAGGCGCCTTACAACTATCAGGTTCAATTAAGCAAAACCCAGTCAAGTGTGTGTTAAATAGGGACACTCATCCACATTTTTTATTACTACACAAAGTTTTTGATTATACCTGCGTTACGTACCTAACCTTATTTTTTTTACTTTAAGGCTTTAAGATCACTCAATCCGAGCAGGTTGATACTTGTTAAAATAATTAGGGGCTGGCCAATTGTGAATAAACAAAAAAATATCGAACGTAAGTCTGATCATTTTAAATTCAAATCAAGGCGGGCTTCAACGCGGCTGTTACGTTGAAACCGAACGCCCAATTCTCGATTTTTACATGTATTTATTATACTATTCTTCACCTTCACAACAGTTTTAATTTATTGTTTTTAATTTAAATGAAAGGTGTTTAAGCCACCGAGTTTTGTGAGTTGGTTTCATTCAATATTAACTATTTGTTTTTGGGAAATTTTGCCAAAAACTGGTTCTACAGTATATATTTTTACATCAAAAGTGGTAATATTTTTGAAATTGTACTCAAAGAAATCATTTTTTTATTACTTTAAGTATGTTATGTATTTTTTACATAGTGATAGCTTTACACAGTCTTTCAAGAATTTGAATTGAATATGGTCATTTGACCCATCTAAAGGCCTTAATTGGCCGTGTGCGAGTAGTCCATGAATATTTTATTGATAATAAAAAACATTTGAAATAAAACTAGTTTTAGTACAGCATAAAGATAAACTAATATAATAAGATAAGATCATATTACAATCGATCGATAATTTCGTGAATACCAATCTACAGATAAGATAAGTTATAGACGTCAAAATGGACTCATAGGGTGACTGACTTTTTATAGATAGCGTTCAGTGAGAATGGCGTCCATCATCCAATTTTTCACCTACGTAATGTTGTCATATAACAAGCTTTCAAACTTCCAAAAACATCTAAGTATTACAATACAATGGTAGGTACCAATATTGTAGAGTCAAGAAATCAAAGGCAGATTACTAATAATAGATACTTACTTAAAATTAATAAAGTTTACGGTAATTACATAAACTAAATTTACCTATATTTGGTTACCAAATTTTGCTAAATAAAATATGAAATTCGAATACGTCATTTACAAACGAAGAAATAAAAACAAATTCATTAGGTGAACTTCCCCTAATTTTTAATTTGGAATGAAATACCTACAAATTTTATCAATTACTGTTAATTACCTACCTTTTAGGTTTCCAGCGCTTGAAAACTCCAAACATGTTTGCCGTTTTTGATTCACTGAGTTTAAAAAAAAAACAAATGGTGTTCAATCCCTTTTCTTTCACCGTGCCATTAATTTTTTCTCACACCTACATACAGTAACGACTATGAATACTTTATTTTAGTTTTTAGCATAGGCTTTAAATGCCACTTCAAAAGTAACTACTTCAATAAGGTGGGTAAGTAATAAGTATTAATTGATACGTAATTTAATTGATGCGAGTTAGCAAGTGTTTCATTAACAGAACACTGTTAAATGCATTGAACTTGTAGCTTTTAGCTATAATTGCTAAATTGTCTGTGCCTGACCTAGACACAGTGACTGATAAATGTTCCACGTTTCGAGAACATCTACAATCGATACTATTCCATTCCAAATTTAAACAACGACAAGTTATGCGCAGCACATTCGTCACATTTTTCAAATTTTGAAACATTTGTTTACAAATAATTGCATTGCATCCCAAATTTTAGTTCATTCGTAAGGATCACTGTTATATTGATAAACAATGATAGAGGGACGATTAGGAGTAGTACACGCGTGCGACGCTTCATAAGAATCCCGCGCGACTGGCCTGGCCTGCCTGCCTGGCCTGACTCACTCTGAACTCAGTCTCAGACCAGAATTTTAGGGTTAGCGCGCACTTCGATGCGAATTTAAATCCGCGAGAAAAAAAAACCGTGATGGTACAGTACACGCACAAGTAGTGAAATATCCGCACGTTTTGCAATTTGAATCCCAACTCCCGTTGATAATGGACAAGATGGACTATCATACGAAAATCTGCATCTGTCACGCAGGAAAAAAGTACCTTTTTAAAGTATGGGGTACATCCTCTCACGGCCTTGCGGCAGAAAAGGGTATTTTTTTTATTAGATACAGTGATTTGTAAATGATGATATGACCGCACATAACCATGTCGCATTGTTATATTTTTTCTTCATCATTGCAGCTCATATACGTCCCCACCGAGGGGCTCGAGCCTACCCTGAATCAGGGCGATTTTTTTCTTACATGGTGTAAATTACCCTATTGCGTGGCCGCCGCCGGTCGCTTTCCGCACGGATTTTTATTCGCAGTGTGCGAGGTTTAACACAAGTATATATAAGGTATAACAAAATTAGCTGAAACTATTTTAACTGGTGCTTATACCCATGAAACTGAACAACTTTCCCCATGGAACCCATAGTCAAATCGCAAAAAAAATGTCTCTTCCATATTCACTCGATCAGCTGATCAGCCAACTTAGTTGGGAAGTTCAAATTTTTATTTGAGATTTGACTATGGGTTCCATGGGGAAAGTTGTTCAGTTTCATGGGTAGAAGCACCAGTTAAAATAGTTTCAGCTAATTTTGTTAGACCTTATATACTACCTATAAAAAAATCGTACGTAAATTTACCGCAGTGCGCGCTAGGCCTCTTTCAGCTTTCCGCCACTTATCCAATAAAATAAGAGTCGATATCGAGGATGTCAGCCTCATAAGAAAGTGTTGGATGGCGCTCGCGCACTTGTCCGTTACAATAAGAGCCAACTGCGTGTTCACGTCCCGTCGCTTTGTATGTCAATAGTGCTGCGTCAAGTTCGATAATCAGTTCGATGTATCAAAAGTCCGAGTTTCATTTTGCGATTCACGCTAAGCTAGTTAGTTTCATAACTTTCATATAAGTAGGATCACCACCTAAGAGGTACCTAACTCTAGGTCTTACTAATGTAGGGCTTACTCTGTTTGACCTCTTGCCTTGCAGCAATGGGGCAAACATTTTTTAATAGTTAACAGCCCATAACTTCCCCACTGCTGATGTACGGGTCTCTTTCCAAGCTCGGGAAGGTTAGACCATACTCCACACACGGGGGCCAAGTCCTGGTTGGTGGAGGTTGTAGGGCTAGTGGCGAACCCCACTGACAGAAGTTTTGCAAGCCGCCTATAAGGCATCTGACTCGGCTTATCAACTGCCATCTAGTGGTGGAAACCGCCACCGGCACGGAAACGGTCTGGGAAATGACCGTCATTTTTAATTAAGAACATTTATTATGGGTATATGGTAGAGCTTAAAAATGAACCGAATTCAAATTACTTATTTTAGTAAGTAGGTACTTAAACTTACTCAAAAGTCAAAGTAGTCAAAGGTAAGTATAAACTACTGATGACCCGTTCTCAGTACTTGAGTACCGGTAATTTGCATAAGAAGTAAATTTCCCAGGAAATTACTAGAGAAGAGTAAATTACCCACCCTTATTTTATAGGGCAAAAAGTATTTTTTTCTAGTAATTCAAGTATTTTTACAAGTATCGTTCAGATTCACATCACATCACTAGGAGCGTACGTCGGTTAAAAATGTCGATGTCGGTTTTCGAGTGCGCGAGCGGTTATACAAAATGTACGGCGACCGTTCCTAGAGAAAGAAAGTCGATTAGTAATTAAAATAAGACCCGTTTAAATTATCGGCTCCTAAATATGGCAAAATGTCGGTGTCGGACAAGGTCGTTTAAAAAAGTCGGATACGTGGGCGCGCGCTCATACAAAATGTACGATGAGTAAATCGAAGACGGAGCTGCCGCGTATCGTGTCAGATAAGTGCGCGAAGGCCCTTACGCCTATACCTTGCGGGCGTCGCGTTGGAGCTGCTTGTGATAGACCCGCGGGCAAATACGCCGCACTTAGCTCTCCATTACCTTTTTTCACCTGTCTGTCACCCCAAGTACGCAAACGAAAAAAGTTATGGAGTCCTAAGTACGGCGTTCTTGCTCGCCCGTTTATCGCCCTTCTCAGTTAGGCTAGGCTAGAACTAGAGTCGATCACTCTGTGACCGACCGGGCCTAGAGTCGATCCCTCTGTGACCCCTGGAGGTATTCTAGTTCTTCTATGCTGGGACCGACCGGCACGGTGGGCGCACAGTTTGGCAGGCATCTTTGCCTTTGAATTCAGGCAGAATTGCATTGCATGGCATTGCCTTACCCGATCAGTCTCCCGTGTCGTCAGGTGCTTTAGTACCAGCTGGTTACACGACGCCATCTTGTTTTGTATTGTGGCGCTAGTATACTAATTACTCTGAGGTAGCGTTATCAAACTCAATTCAAATAGGTCAAGCAAGATAGAGGAAGAACAAAATAACAACAACAAAATACTGCATAAACAACTATAAGCGACAGCGCACAGGTTGCTTTTCTTAAAACCAGTAAGGACGCCCCGCCGTCGCCATACAAACAGCACGTCTCTTTATTCCTGTATTCACTCGCTATCACTGTCGGATCGCATAGAAAAGACAGAGAGTTGCGTATTGCTCTACTTTCTCACCGGTTACCGGACCGCTAGGTGTGCGGCAAGCTTTGGTAGAAAACCCTAAAAATTACTCGCCACTACCGAGGGTCTTTTCACCGTCTGTCGCTTGCGGTGGACGTGTGCTAGACCATACTAGTTTCTGGGCCGCCTTTTTCAAGGCCGTCTTTACGTTCAACTCGCCGTCATCGTGGGTCGTCGTGTGCTTCGGAGGTGTATCGCGGCGATGGAGAAGCACGCAGGATCGCAGCCGTGGAACCTGTGAAGCGGTGTAACTCGGTCAACGTGCACGTCACATCGCCGGGAAGCCAACTTAGCCATACACGTCGCGGCCCCACAGCTTCGAACGAGCAGTACCGTCGTGCCGCGTGCTTCGGATGGCGTACCCCGGCGACGAATTTGCGTGTGAAGAGGTCCCGTGCCCAGAAGCATGCCGCCTAAGTCCCCGGCCACATGTGGAGGATTGTACACTGACATTTCGCGCGCCATTCGTCGTCGGGGAACTGTTCGTCGGTCTGCGGCACATACTAGTTTCGGGCCGCCTTTTTCAAGGCAGCTTACTGCGATCCCTGCCGTCTCTCTCTCCCACCTCTCAGTTCATGTGCCATCCCCGCATGGCACATACAAGGGAGGGGCCCCTGCACTGTGCGCGCTGGCTATCTACTCGGTGCGTTCGGTGCAACCCCTCCCTACCTACGCACCCCACCCTTCCCTAAGGGTGAGGGTCGCACCGACGAACTTTTAAGGCGGCTATGCCGCCAAAGTTTTCGCGAGGGGGTGTTTAGTGGGTAGTGGGGTCTTTGGGCCTGTGCATACGCATTCATACACCTTCCGAGTGTAACGGGGACGTATGCATATAGGCGCAAAGCTCTGAGTCCCACATAACCAGGGGCAGCTTCGGCCTTCGGCCGAAGCTTCCTCTGGTATGCGTAAATGCATTCACCTCCGCGCTCCCTTAACAGGGGGGAAAAAAAAAAAAAAAAAAAAATCGCCACTACCACTATCACTATGCTGACTAGACTAACTACCCATTCAGAGCTCAATAAATGCTATGTTTTTCGAGTATGTATGTAGGTATATTTCTTCGGCACGCTCTCTGTAGACTAAACGGCTTGATGGATCTTGGAGTTCGAGGTGTCGTTGTATTCGTCTTGATTCCGTGCGTGACATAGAATACATTGTTACCTTACTAGCCAAAAGAGGGCTAAGTTTGTACGCAGTCGGGTTTTTAATTAGGTAATTCGTGTAGATAGTTAGTAAAAATTAAAAATATCGAACTTGTCTCCCTTTCACATCATCATGCAAACAACATAATTGTATTGACGGAGTGTCTACACCACGACCAAATTCGAAGTCCCCCAAGGTAGTGTTTCAGGACCTACACTATTTTATATCTACATAAACGACCTTTCAAACGCCTACGCAGATGACACCGCTATTATGGCTGCTCCTGGAAAGATGCCGTTGTTGCAGCTGAAAATGGCCTACGCCTACGACCGACGTATTGCTTGTTGGTTGCAGAACAATCTTCTTACTCTTAAAGCTACTAAAAATAAATTTCTCTCTCCTTAATTACACACAGAGAACCTAACACTTAAATGACACACTTGTATGTCTTACCTGGATTGCGCTACTGCGCGTGTCTCCAACTTGAGCAGGTTAAAAGCATAAAATATCTTAGTGTTGTAGTTGATGACAGGTTGACATGGGAAAAACAGATAGATATACTGTTCTATGTCGTGTTCGTAAACTTTTGTATGTATTTAAAGGCCTGAGTGAAATTGCGGATGATCGCAAAGTAAAAATAGTTTTTGATAGTTTATTTTAATCTGTATTGTCATATTGTGTAGTTGTTTGGGTAAGCGCGGTTCTAACTAACCTTATGAAAGCTGAGCGTGCCCAAATAGCACTTCTTAAAGTAGTATATAAAAAATCGTATAGATGCTCAACAAGCCAGCTCTACAACGACACCCATCTACTTACGTTTAAGAAACTTTACATTATTGCAGTAATCCTAAGATATCACAAAAATACCCTTGATACAATTAACTCAGCTAGTAGGTCGCGCCAAATCTATGGTTACTCCTCTATACTAGAACCGCTTTTGCAATAATTTCCTTTGCTTTTCGAGGACCTTTTCTATATACAAAGATAGACAAAGCTCTAAAAATTTTTGGCGTGCTCAAGATATTCCTGCAAGCGAAAAATTAAGGACTGGCTTCTTAACTTGGACTACTTCTCAACTGAAAATGTCACCATACCTATAAATTAGACACTTACTCTCTCTCTCTCTCTCTCTCTTACACAACACACCCACACTCACACACACACTGACAAACGTACACCCCCACACACAAAAAACATACAAAACACACATACACATACACCACTTATTTAGTATTTGTTTGATTTTGTTTACTTTTTTTTCTATATTTATTTATATTGTTTTCACTCATTTTGGTAATGATACTCATTCACTAATTGCACAGAAATTAAATAAAACTACACGTTATAATTATAATTAACTAGCTGTCCCGGCGAACTTCGTACCGCCTTACATTACATTACACTGCCCTGCCCTACCCTACACTACCCTACACTACACTACACTACCCTACCCTACCCTACATACACTACACTACACTACCCTACCCTACACTACTCTACACTACCCTACACTACACTACCCTACCCTACCCTACACTAACCTACCCTACACTACCCTACCCTACCCTATCCTATCTCTCAAGTTGGATCGAACTGCACATGGTGTGCGAATTTTATTATAATCGGTTAAGTGGTTTAGGAGTCCATTGAGGACAAACATTGTGACACGAGATTTATATATATTAAGAATTATAAAACTACATGTTACAATTATAATTAATTAGTTAATCATAATTAATTATAATTATAATGTGTAGTTTTATTTCATTTTTGTGTAATTAGTGTAAATATAAGTATACCAAAATGAGTGATATAATGTTCCACCAAGAACCTAAAATCAAAAGTATCAATTATTTTATTGTTTTCATTAATTTATCATTGTTTTGTATGTTGTTACTTTTTTAAGCCTTGGGAAGAGACTAGCACCCCCAACACAGGGAATCCTAGTGGGGGTTCTAGAGAGCTCAATCTAATGATAACGTACTTACATTTAAATTTAAACATTTGAGTTTTGTTGGGATTGCCTTTACACAGTATGGAGAATTTTTTTCTTATAATAGGTATAGATAGGTATTTAAAAGTATGTGCAGTGTTGAAAGCTGGTTAGGTAAGTGGTTAATATATGGACACAATGGACAGGACGTAGTGTTTGTACACCTACTAGTGTATTAATGTTTATTCTCTTTGGTGCCTACAATTTGTATTGTTGTATCGAAACGAAGACATTTTGAATGTTGTCGCAGGTGGTTTGGGAATTTGGTGCATGTCAATAGAAAAGAATGGATCATTTACATTAGGCAAAATACCTACGGTACGATATAGTTAAAAAACCGGCCAAGTGCGAGTCGGACTAGCCCATGAAGGGTTCCGTAGCAGCAAGTAACATAATATAAAAGTTCTTGTAGTTCGTTGTAACTTTGATCGATGTTTTAATAATAGGTACTGTATTTTTTTTAATTAATTTATTAATATTTTTTACTTAGGCAGGCACTTATTACAGATTTATTATTAGAAAATAATTTATGCATAAGGTTTATGTTTATGAAATTAATTGTTTTTTTTTATTTCTATATTTGAGTTGATTGAATGAAAGGTAAATTGCGGTTTACAATTTATGACGTATTAAAAAAAAACTACTAACTAGATCTCGTTCAAACCAATTTTCGGTGGAAGTTTGCATGGTAATGTACATCATATATATTTTTTAGTTTTATTATTCTCTTATTTTAGATGTTACAGGGTGGGGGACACATTTTACCACTTTGGAAGTGTCTCTCGCGCAAACTATTCAGTTTGGAAAAAATGATATTAGAAACCTCAATATCATTTTTGAAGACCTATCCATAGATACACACGTATGGGTTTGATGAAAAAAAATATTTGAGTTTCAGTTCTAAGTACGGGGAACTTCCAAAATTTATTGTTTTTTTTCTATTTTTGTGTGAAAATCTTAATGCGGTTCACAGAATACATCTACTTACCAAGTTTCAACAGTATAGTTCTTACAGTTTCGGAAAAAAGTGGCTACGACATACGGACGGACAGACAGACAGACATGACGAATCCATAAGGGTTCCGTTTTTGCCATTTCGCTACGGAACCCTAAAAATGATAATCACGACACAGTATATATATTAGTACTAAATCACGACAAAGCTTGCTCGCCCAGGTACTTTGTAATAAGTACCTATTTAATGAAAGTTGTTAAAATTTTGTAAACACGTTCTAAAAACTGTGTTCTTATGAGCGTTTTTCCTCTAGCCAAAGAGTAGGGACTATTTGCTCTAGCCGGCACGCATAAGCGTAAACACCCGACGCGTTAGCTACTCGGGAGGTTTCGGCTGCCGCTCGGTTGCTCGTAGTCAGCTATTTACAAGAGTCGGGTATGACTGGTCGGTCACTGACCAGTCATACCCGACTCTTTTAAATAGCTGACGCGTTAGTTTGACACGCATGCTATTTACGAAGCAACTTCGGGCATCTTATGAGCAACCGAGCAGAAGCCGAAACTTCCCGAGTAGCCAACGCATCGGGTGTTTACGAATATGCGACCAGTGGTCAGTTTACAGAACTCGCCGGTTTCCGTAACTAGTCAATTTCCAAGCGAGGCTCTTTGACTGTATAATCAATCAAACGACTATTGACTGTATAATCAAATAAACGAACCTAATATCGCTCGCTCATGTAGCTCAACAGTACCGATGGATGAGTCGTTATTACAAGACGGGTCCTCACGAAGCGACCAAGCGGCAGCCCCGAAACTTCCCGTGTGGCTAACTCGTCGGATATTTACCAATATGCGGCCGGCACGGTACAAGCAGGCACCGGCCAGGCGGCCGGGGGGGGGGGGGGGGGGAACAAAAATGTATGAAATATTATAACATGGTGATCCACTTGCCGGCGCAGGTGATGACGACACGGCGGTGACTCCCACCGGTGCCGTTGTCGGTGCCGGGGAGGTGCCGGGACAGCAAGCTTCCCGTTCACTGCCGGCCGGTAAACTGCATGTAGGTACCTATTTTGTGTATGTATTGTAGCCGTGTGCCGTATGAGTAGGAAAAGGAGTGTGTGTAGGGCAGGTAGATATCGTTCACTCTGTAGGTAGGAGGACGCGGTGAAGTGTGTGTAGGGCGGGTAGGTATCGTTCACTCTGTAGGTAGGAGGACGCGGAGGAGTGTGTGTAGGGCGGGTAGGTATCGTTCATTCTGTAGGTAGGAGGACGCGGAGGAGTGTGTGTAGGGCGGGTAGGTATCGTTTACTCTGTAGGTAGGAGGACGCGGAGGAGTGTGTGTAGGGTAGGTATAGGTATCGTTCACTCTGTAGGTAGGAGGTCGCGGAGGAGTGTGTGTAGGGCGGGTAGGTATCGTTCACTCTGTAGGTTGGACGACGCGGAGGAGTGTGTGTAGGGTAGGTATAGGTATCGTTCACTCTGTAGGTAGGAGGTCGCGGAGGAGTGTGTGTAGGGCGGGTAGGTATCGTTCACTCTGTAGTTTGGAGGACGCGGAGGAGTGTGTGCAGGGCGGGTAAGTATCGTTCACTTTGTAGGTAGGAGGAGGCGGACGAGTATGTGAAGGGCGGGTAGGTATTAAAACTGCCTTTTCGTTCCAGTTCCAGTTCGTACGGTAAAAGTGTACTTTGTCGACGGTTGATTTTGTGGGGGTAAGGGTTGAGGGGGAGGAAGACCCCCTGTTAATGGGGAGGTGCCGAGCTGCCCCCTTTTTGAGAAAAAAAAGTTTTGAGGTTATGTAGGGCTTTAATTATGAAGGGTAGCTATGCCGCTTACCTACTAAGTGATATAATATAACAACTAAAAAATAAACACATTGACTTGACGAGACCATTTTACGTGTTGTAGAACTGAAGTCCTCGTCAGTAGGTACTACCCAAAGATCCGAGCGTAGTCCGGCACCGGCATTGGCCCATATGGGCCGATCCAATGGAAAAACAGCCATTGTTTGTGGTTTGTTAGATTCCCGTAAAAATAAGAGGTAAGAAGGTATTTACGTAGTTACAAAGTTACACAAGTGACACAAACTCAAGATTAGTATACAAATCTAAATAAATATTTATACGGAAATCTGCTCAGTATACACTCAGATTAGTTAAATTAGAATGGATTAGATTATTTTTAATTTACAAAATTCAAAAATATTCATTATATCATCCGAAGGGCATCCATTGCTGGACATAGGCCTCCCCCAAGGATTTCCACGAGGACCGGTTCTACGCTACCCGCATCCAGCGGCTTCCTTTACCTTTACCAGGTCATCGGTCCACCGATTCCGGTGCGCGGTCGCTACTCGAGAACTTTACTACCCTAACGGCCATCCGTTCTACGAGCTACATAGCACATGCCTCGCCCACTGGCTATGTCGGTTACTTTGGTTCTCTTACGGAGATCCGTAGATCGAGATCCTCGTTTCTAATTTGATCACGCAGAGAAACTCCGAGCATAGCACGCTCCATTGCCCTTTGGGTGACTTTGAGCCTTCTTATGAGGCCCATAGTAAACGACCATGTCTCAGTTCCGTATGTCATCACTGGCAACATACACTGCTCGAAGAACTGCGGTATTTGGGACGTGAAGATATTGCGAACTTCCCGAACGCTGCCCAGACTGCCTGCCCAGAAACAAACCGCACCGCGCACCCTTAAACACGCGGGCGGGGGCAGGCATAAAAAAATAAAAACTTCGTTTGTATACCAAGCGCGCTAGGAAAACAGCTGCCGTGTCATCGCGGATAACTTCACGGCAATATTTACTTTACTTATGTTTCACGAGCATCGGTGGTTCAGTGGTAGAATGCTCGCCTGCCACGCGGGCGGCCCGGGTTCGATTCCCGGCCGATGCATGTAAGTTTTTACTGTTTTGCTTTTGATTGATGAAAGTCAATATTTAGTATTTATATTTTAAAAATATATTGTCGCTTCTCGCTCATACAATTTCCTTACTGGCAGTCTCCTAAATTCAACAGTATTCTTCCTCTTCTCTACGTTCGTACGTAAGTACCGTACTACGGGTCGAGAAAGTAAAAGTAATGCCAAAAAAATATTATCACGATCACAAAACTAAATGTGAAGTGGTACCTAAGCTGAGGAGAAATGGGTAGTCGATAAGCACCAAAGGACAAGGTCACATTCCCCCTTGCTTGGAGCACGAGTGAAGCGTGACGGCAGTTCAAGGTCACCTTTTGTCCCTAATGGAGCTCCCTCGACATTTTGAATTTAAAAGGTTTCCAGAAAGGAAGTTGTACGAGCGAGATGAGGAAATGTATTTTTATATAATTATATTTATTGTACACACACAGTTGAGTTAAACAGTTGCTTATAAACTAAATGTACAAATGGCAAAGAGTTTTCTTCCTACATACCATAGGCGATGAGAAATGAGATGTGAGGGTTGAATTGGCGTGTACACAGATAATTACACAATATATAACAGAGATAATGTATACCTAATATATACCTAATATAACTATAATATGGAATACATAATATATACCTTTATACTTATAAATAATACATAAAACTACGTTTATTTTTATTTTTTTATATTGTTATTGCAAAAGAAAAGTTGAAAATGAAAATGTGTTTTTCTGCAGTCACGCTTGGATTTGGAGGCTAAATCTTTAGTCTGACTGGGACCAGGAACGTAAGATTTAAATTATTCGAGGAATCATCTAAAGTTTCTTCGTACCGTCAAACCGAAGAGTAGCTATCATACAACAAAAACTGTTTTTTTTTCTCTTTCAAAAACGGCTCTAACGATTTTGATGAAACTTTGCACGTACTACGACTATGTTTAAAACTCAAGTAAAAACTCGTAATGCTCCTTGATCTGGCAAAAATCGTGTTTGTATGGTTCTCCTACTAATGTAATTGAAACTTGCGATTTACTCACAGAATACACTCGACAGTAAATAAAACAGGTCGGTAACAAAAACCTCAATAACTAATTATACATTGTAACTAGCTTTAAGAAATAAAGACAATTTTATAGTGCTTAAATAAAAATAAGCCATAATAGTTCAAGATGATAAGGTTTATTTTGAATAAAAGTAGGTTAAGTAAAAGTTTTTTTTTAAGCTATTGCATAGCTTTTATTGCGAGCTTTGAGCGGGGCGACCGAATCAAGAAATTCCGTAACGAAAATAAAACCTAGCACCCCTCGCTCGGCCGAGTTCTAAAAAACTTACAGTGCCATTATTATTATTAGCGATTTGCGGTACTAAAAGGACTTAGTCAATTTTACTGGTGTAACTTTCTTAGTGTTAATTTATTACATATACATCCCGCGCCCCAAGGACTTGGTACTGGTAAATACTGCATAAATAAAATAAAATAAATAAATAATTATAATAGCATAAGTTGATGAAAAATGCTATGCAATAGCTTTACCGCGGCAGTCCCCTAGTGCTACATGTTTTTTTTACTGGATCTCGAAAAATGTGCTACGGTGTCAAATGTGCAATTTTCACACTTTTCAGTAATTTTTTTTATTACCACCACGAGCTATTAAAACAGCTGTTACACGGTTTGGCTTGCTTTCCACCATATGTCTGAGCCGATGCTGAGAAATATTCTCCCATTCCTCTATCAGTGCTTCTTTCAATTCACGAAGCGTGATTGGAGGCGAATTTGGGTTGGCGTACACGTCGTCGTCCCAGTTCATCCCAGGCATGCTCGTTGGGTTTCAAGTCTGGGCTGCGTGCTGGCCACTCCATGCGTATGATAGCGACATCATCAAGGTAGTCAAACACCATCCGAGCTGTATGGGGAAGATCGTTATCTTCCATAAAGATCATACTCATTTAAGATTTCATTCACGTATCTCTCTGCAGTTACAGTTCCATTTCCGATCACCACTTGCTTAGTGCGGCTTTCGGAAGAAATTCCAGCCCACACGTGTATGGAGTCTCCACCGTATGAAACTTTATCTTCAATGCAAGCTTGGTTACAGCGCTCTCCTGGTCTTCTGTAGACTTTTCGCCTCCTATCGTGCTTGTGTAGCATGAATCTCGACTCGTCCCAAAACAGAACTGTTGACCAGTCATCGAGAGTCCAATTCATGTGTTCTCTAGCGTAATTTAGCCTTGAATTTCGATGCTGTCTTTCGAGTTTTGGACCATTGGCATCTAAATGGCTTTAAGTTTGCTTCAGCAAGACGCTGCCTCACTGTGGACGTGCTCGGATTGCTCTCTCCAGCACGTAGAAGGTGATTTTTGACCTCAACAGCCAGCCGTTTGAAATTGATTTCTCAATATTTTTCATAATATATATCGATCCTCCCGCGCTGTCGTGCACGTTTTTCGGCCTGTTCCTGGTCTGCGCATATTGGATCCAGTCTCTTCAAATCGCTGGAGCACTCTTTGAACGGGTAATAGCGACACACCAACAGTTCTCGCTGTATAACACTAACTGCGCCCTTCTTTAAGCATTGTCAGAATTCTGGCACACTCTTCAGGGGTTAATGACATGTTTTTAACTGAATTTGATCAGAATAATGAATTTCTGTACAAGAAATGCCCTATTTATATAACAGAACAGAAGCAAAAGTAAAAAAAATGGTTTCTAATTTGATCTGCAAATTTTAAAAATCATTTTTATTTTTATTTAAGGTTTTTAATGCAATAACCAAAAATAAATAAAAAGAGTTTTACTTCTTTACGCTCGGTTTTACGCATAAATGAAATAAACTTTAACTTAGTTTTATTTTGAAAGGATTGCTTAAATATTCTAAAAGATATCGCATTTTTATAACAGACCCGTTTTCTTTGCAATCCAGTATACTTTGAGCTATTGAATTGTCATGTCCTCGTATAACGAATAATTATAGGTTTGGTTAAGAATAAGTATGTATGTATTTGGTAATGCAACATGAAAATAAATCATCAAAATTATTTCAATTTATTTTATTTAATTTTTGTATGGAAAAAAACCGTCTAGTAAGTTTAAAAAAATCAGAATACTAATTGGTTAATTATGTTGCATTTAGCGTACTCGTCATTTTACAAATGGTCAGGCAAATTATAATATGTCATACGCAGATTTCGCGAGGCTTTTTTACTTTATAATCAAGCAAACCTGACCGAATCTAACGTCGCTCATTTACAATCTGCATACGGCATTTTACAATTTGCCTGGCTAGGCATTTTACAATCCGCATACATCATTTTGACCATCTCACCAGACCCATCTCACTTCTGAGCCATGTCTACAAACTGTTTTCGAGGGTCATTACGAATCGTCTCGCACGCAGGTTTGACGACTTCCAGCCTCCCGAACAAGCCGGTTTCCGAAAAGGATTTAGTACCATAGACCACATACATACGCTGCGGCAGATTATACAGAAGACCGAAGAGTACAATCAGCCACTATGCTTGGCGTTCGTGGACTATGAGAAAGCCTTCGATTCGGTCGAAACCTGGGCTGTGTTACAGTCTCTCCAGAGGTGCCAAATTGACTATCGATACATCGAAGTGCTGAAGTGTTTGTATGAAAACGCCACCATGTCGGTTCGCCTCCAGGATCAAAACTCGGAACCTATCCAGCTGCAGCGAGGGGTGAGACAGGGAGACGTTATATCTCCGAAACTGTTCACCGCCGCCCTGGAAGATGTTTTTAAGCTTTTGGACTGGGGTGGACTCGGCATCAATATCAACGGCGAGTACATCACCCACCTTCGATTCGCTGACGATATCGTGGTCATGGCTGAGACTATGGACGACTTAGGCACAATGCTCGATGGCCTCAGTAGAGCCTCTCAACAAGTGGGTCTTAGAATGAACATGGACAAGACGAAAATTATGTCAAACGTCCGTGTCATACCTACTCCTCTGAATGTTGGAGGCTCTACACTCGAAGTTGTTACCGAATATGTATACCTGGGACAAACAGTCCAGTTAGGTAGGTCCAACTTCGAGAAAGAGATCAATCGTCGAATCCAACTCGGCTGGGCAGCGTTCGGGAAGCTTCGCAATATCTTTACGTCCCAGATACCGCAGTGTCTTAAGACCAAGGTCTTCGACCAATGTGTGTTGCCAGTGATGACGTACGGAACTGAGACATGGTCGCTTACTATGGGCCTCATAAGAAGGCTCAAGGTCACCCAAAGGGCAATGGAGCGTGCTATGCTCGGAGTTTCTCTGCGTGATCGAATCAGAAACGAGGAGATCCGTAAGAGAACCAAAGTAACCGACATAGCTCTCAGAATTGCTAAACTTAAGTGGCAGTGGGCGGGGCACATTGCTCGTAGAACAGATGGCCGTTGGGGCAGTAAAGTTCTCGAGTGGCGACCACGCACCGGAAAGCGTAGTGTAGGCAGGCCTCCCACTCGGTGGACCGATGACCTGGTGAAGGTCGCGGGAAGCCGCTGGATGCGGGCAGCGCAGAACCGGTCGTCGTGGAGATCCTTGGGGGAGGCCTATGTCCAGCAGTGGACTTCCTTCGGCTGATATGATGATGATGATACATCATTTTACAATTAGCCTGACCTTTTATATACGGAACGTTTATATACAATTTGCCTGACCATTGGTATAATGAATGACTAATCATACATTCGCTTGATCATTTTACAATCTGCGTACAGCATTTTACAATTTGCCTGACCATTTATATACGGACGAATTATACAATTTTCCTGACCATTTGTAAAATGACTAATCATACAATATGCCTGCCACACCTATACCACCTGTATAAAACCGCCATTATTATCGTGGCTACCAAGGAGCGCCCAAGTGCGGAGGTTCCATTTAGGCTCGATGCGCTAACTCTGCGCTAAGTCACAGATTACTAATTAGTTACTACGCTTTAAGGATGAGTGGTATGCGAGCCACAAGCGGCTCGAGAGCGTGGACATCAGTCTTCTCCAGATCCCTCAGGAACTGTATCGGGCTATTATATGTTTAATTAACAGTCAATGTCACATCCCACCCTCTCAACCAATTCTGTACAAAAAACACTTCAATCCGTTGCTTCCTTTCGACGCTGACGTGCACGAGCTTGGAAACGAGTTTTCCTCTCAAGAACTATGTTAGGATATTATGCTAATTAGTATATTATATTATGTAATTTCCCACCTCCTCAACCATCTCTGTGCAAAAAATCAGAACAATCCATAGTTCCGTTAAAAAAATTAACCAAAAAAGAGTATTTTTTCAGTTCCCTCAGGAACTGCATCGGACTTATGCTATTTTCACAGAATAAAAAGTAGCCTTTGTCCTTCCCAGTTACACAGGCTATCTTACCTTACCTTGATTATTTTTCTCGTCTACGAATAGCAACAGATCATGTAAAGATGTACTTTAGATAACCTGTTAAGCAAAATGTAGATCCTAATGGATCAACCATCGAAATCCCGCTTTACCCTGGTTAAAGAGTATACTTTTTCTTACATCGAGCACTCATGATCCAAACCAAATGTGATGTTGTTCAACCGCCTCCGTGGCATAATGGTTAGTCCATTCGCTTCACACCAGGAGGTCACAGGTTCGATTCCCGGTGGGGTCAACTTGTGAGACTCGGTTTGGTTGGTAATACGGCATTTTCTAAGCCCGCCTGGCTAGCTACCACCATACATCAGTGTTAACAACATTGATGTGTTCCGGCTTGAAGATAAGATAGCCAGTTCTTCATCGCGTTAGGGAATCTTTGTAAGCCTGCTTCCAACTACGGCATCATCTTCACTTACTATCAGGTGATTTAATGCTAAGGGCTTACCAATTGTGAATAAAAAATGAAGAAAATGTTTGGTATCTTAGCTTTCAAATATAACTGAGTAGATGGTTAAACATTATTAAAATGTAACCTATCAGAAAAAAATTTGAGATTATGTACCACACAGCCACTTTATCTGTTATTTTTGTTTGAGGTATACTGATCCAAATTAAATAAGTATTGGTAAGGAGTAGCTTTCATAGAAACAACGCCTCATTTTGAGAAATCCACTTTAAGCCTGTTCTGAGCCTCACAATTATTACATATAGGGTATGCCCAACGTTCTTCGCTTTAGTAGATTCATGTAAGGGTTTATAATAGAAACATGTCGCACGTTATGGACCACCAGCTGACGGGATATCTTCTCAAAAACGAGTTTTGGTTAGATGATTGTCATCAACATCATTTGATTATTGTTTTATGCTTTATTCATTACGTTAGTTTCCTGTTTTTGTGAAAATACTTACGTGTGAAAAAGTATAAATCCACAAACAGCACCTTAATGAGTCTTATGTTGTTGGCGCCCAAGATACACGCTGTGCCTAGTTTGGGATCGACGTAAAGATATTTAGATACTCGGAGCTTATTATTTTTAAATAAATTATTTGTATTTGTTCGATCGTAACAAAACACTTGACATGCCATCAGACATCAAATGAGGATGAAATTTAAGAAAATTAGATTTATACGTCGTCGTCGTTGTTACCGATCGCTCAAGGGAGCCGACTAGGGAAGTCAAAGTAGGTTTTGGTCACATCGCAGGTTTTGTCTCTCGCGCAAATGCGATGTGTAGTCATTCGTGGAATTAAAGATGATTAAATTATATACTATTCGAAGTGATTCACGTTCTTCTACTTAGACAAATAGTTTGCGACGTCTTCTAACACTACCCCAATTATCAAACCATGCTCATAGGCAGTGTGATGGTCTATAACAGTTAAATTAAGCAGGAAGGATAGATTGGTAGAAGAAATTTTAAAGAGCTTTCCTGATGACAGTTATTATGCTGATAACTTATCAGAAATTTTAGAAGTAGTTGCAGGACTTGCAGGAAACAAACAGTAATAGAATAAGTTTACGCTAAGGCACATGAAATAAAAAAAATTGCAGTAGACTGTACTCTACATGGAATTTTTGATCACAACATACGATTTAATAATCAAGGTGCGATGTATAAGAATCCTAATCGCCTTTTGATATATTGGCGTAGTGCAAGTTAAGTGTTCAAAATATGACAAAAAAGTCTTGCCTACTATTAAAGTTATTTTGTGTAGCAAATAAAACTTAAGCCATGAAATATAATAAGGCAGCGGCGCACAGTCGCTGTTTGATACGTTATGACTGCTCCGTCGGAATTGAGACATTCTATTCGAAGATGTCCTAAGGAGCAGCAAAAATTTTGTTTCACGCGCACAGCAGGTATAATTTATAACGCCTTTCGAAACAATTGTTTTAGGGTCGCAGTAGACGGTGCGCCGCCTCGCAGAGGGCGCTGTAGTCGGTATTGCTTATTGGTCAATGTTACAGCGCCATCTAACCTATAACTCATTTTCTACGTTCATCTCGTAACGCCTATCTTACTATCGATACAATATGTAAATTTCATTTGTCTTTCACATAAATACCACAGAGGGCGCCTAATCAACATTAATTAATATATAAAAACACTGTACTGAGTTGTTCGTCCATTCTCAATCTGTACCTACCGAACAAAATATAAAAACGTATCTGTATTTCAAGAAGTGTTTCCATCTCTTGGTCCCCAATTCTTCAGTCAACATTTGACAGAACAGCCGAATGAATGTAATTTTGCACAAATGTAATATGTATTGTCAGAGATATAAGGGGAGGTATTGTATTCTGTTGGCCTCATTAGACAAAATTGGCATTTTCCAAAATTAAGGTATTGTTTTAATTTATTTGAATGAAAATTAATACTAATTTTAAAAAAACAATTCGAATATTTACTTTCATTTCAATTTGATATTATTTATTTCAATACAACATGAAAAAGAACAAAAAAAACATAGAAGAAATACTTTTTCAATCACTGGTTATTTTTTTTGATGTTTCAAATGTTAAAAAGTGATGAGATAAACGTCACAGGCCCAAATACTATGAAAAAATTCACAGATTTCCTGCCTCGCACGACTATCGAGCTCATTGGAAATGAATATGTGGTATAGAATATGTGGCTAATATCGTCGATTTTAACTGTGAACGTTAAACGTTACCTTGATTTAAACCGTTACTAACAAGTATCTATGCTTTAACTAGGTACTTATAACAAAATTATTTATCTTTTCAGATACCTAACATGCACAGGACGCACAATTCGATAAATTTAATTATTTAGGAACTTTAATAATTTAATTATTGTTATCTTCTTTATGGTGATTTTGTTTATTTTGTAACTTAATCCGATTTTTTTATATTTTAATATCCAATAATTTTATATATGTATACCTACATTTCACCCGAATGTCCGAACTGAGATGTGGATATCCAAAAATCTTGACGGCTGTCTGTTAGTAAATTTAGGTTTCTAATAATTTTGAGATTATATGAACTGTTTTGTTGTGATTTTAAAAAAGGCACTGTCAACTAGTGTATTTTGAACACGCCATTCGAGCGAAAATACCATGATGAATTCATTACGCAACGAACATTCGAAAAGTGTCAACGTACTTCTTGTAAAAGTATGTCTAATTCTTATAATATTGTTATAATTTTAACTGTTAAATCTTATAACTGTTTCCCGCGGCTTCGCCCTCTCAGATCCCGGTGAAAAATTTTCTGTACCTATTTTCAGACCTACCGAATAAACACAGAAAATTTCATGGAAATCCATCGAACCGTTTCGGAGGAGTATGGCAACTGACACTGTAACACGAAAATTAATTTTGATTAATTCTGAGCGACAAATTGAGTTTTAACTATATTTCTTTGTGTTCCGCTAGAGGTTTGTTCATAGTAAATACGAATTGAAACACGTAAAAAATACATTTGATATTTAATTAACTTATGGTACTTACCTTTAACTTTGTCTAGCGACCGTGACTACTATGAAGATAGTTGGGTATATTCTAGTACATATTCTCAAGTCTATTTCAATTATTTATTTATTATTTACACTTATAGTACACCAAAAACGATTTCGTAAAACTAATACATAAGGATGTAGGTTCATGTAGGTTCACGTGACCATAACAATTATAATCGATATTTGGTAAGTTGTTGGTATTATTTTGCTTAATTTCTTGTTTTGAATAATTGGAGCGCATGGTGTGGTTAAAAAAAAATCTGTCACGGTGCTACCTACGGGAAACAGACATTAGTGGATGCGAGCAGACGGCAATAGACAATTCAGTCATTTTTATTCACTTCATGACTATTGTTTATTTCAGAGTTTCCTAATCTAGTAGATTCAAAATAATCTATAGGCTCCTCTGATTGTGAATCATTTTTTTCTGTTGCATCTTCTTCGCTATTATCTCCCTCTTCACTCTTTGTTTCTGTTTCCGTCTCATTACTTTCGTCAACTTCCGTTAGCAATTCGTCTATTACTTCTAACTCTTGATTTGTGAGGTTTTCCATTAACTTCATCTGGACCGCCTTGGGTCGACAGACCCTGTTGCATTCGTCTTCGTCCGTGAATAGGTTTTCGGTGGGGCAGCCCCGGTATGTGACTTGTTGGCACGCGCCGGCCATTTTGTTGTAAGTGTACGATTCAGTTGGATCCTGTCCGCAGTCGTCACCATTGAATTCCATGTCACAAGCATCTGGGGAAACAACGGCGGTAATGTAATATACAGTTTAAACTCTGTAAAACGTCATTCGATATAACGATTCACTCTTTGAAACGTCAAATTTTCTGGCTCCAGTTGGTTTATTTTGACGCTAATTTCTCTCTGTGTAACGAAAACTCTCAACAACGTCACAAAATGCCCGGTATCTTGAGTGTCGATATATAGAGTTTACACTGTACTTATATGTCGGCGACCGATATTATAATTGGGAAGATCGTGAAATACCCAGGTATATCATAGCGGGGCTCCGAAAAATACTATGTCGACGGAACCCCGTTTCGCGGAGCTTCTTTCACGTATACTTAGTTTTTTCGTAACCCCTCTATGATATGCACGGGCATTTTATGATCTGCCCAATTCTACGATCGGCCGCCTACATATACAGGATTTCCCGTAATGGGTGGGACAAACGCAAGTGGGAATTAGCTTGACTTATGATGACCTATAGAATATTTTTTTAAAAAGAAGGTAAAAATCGATGGTTTTCAAGTTATTGGTATTTGTGTTTTATAATTTTGTATGAAATATGCATTTTATTAATGTTTTTATCTATAAAAAAGGTATAATGCAGTTGGCGTGCAAATTACGGTAAAAACTTCCTCATTCTTCCTCTTCCTATCAGCTTCCCAACTAAGTAACGCAACATAAAACAATGATTGTTGTCAAAAGGGTGCCTCAAATCCCATACCTAGAAGGATCCGCCCGTCTCCATATTTTACTCAGATTTTCTTCATACAAGCAAAAAGTCGCGCCATCTGACATAACTCGTACGAAATAGCGTGGGCGAGAGTTGACGTCAGTGCCGCGCTAATAGGACCTTGGTAAACTGTAGCTTTAAAAATGCGTTTATTTCATTTGTTTACAAGAAAAAATACAATATTAAGGTTTCTTAACGATATCCAATGTATCTTTTTAGCCTTTCTTTAATGATTTTTACAGCCTCTAACAACACAATAAGCCATTTTATATGGAATATCTTTCCATTGCACTCTACAATATCCCGCAGACGATTGAGTCGTGATTGAGCGAAACTTTCGATTTTCGCACCAATTCGCTGGGAGCATTAGTCGCGCGCGTTGGCCGGGTCCTTACGCCAGTAATAAAGAAGTAATTGCATACCTACTAATTTTCTTCCAAATTCCTATAGAAAAATGAACTTTGATTTTTTTCAATGAGCTTGTGAATCAAAGTTAGTGTATGATTCTACAAGGTTAGAGATGTCTGTTAGTACGAAAAACATGCTAAATAAACAGAACATAAAAATAATGATACTTGAAAGTTCGTATGGGAATTGAGGCACCCTTTAGACAGCAATCATTGTTTTTTGTTGCAACTAAATAGCATTTTTTTAACTTTTTTACTTTGTTGGAAAGCTGATTAAATGAGAAAGTTTCTACCGTATTTTGCACACCAACTGAATTATTTATTAAAACCGTATTAAAATAATTAAACAGCAAAAGGTTTACATTATACAGCCCTCATTGTTAAGTGTTAAATGGAATGTGGCCTTAGTACCTACTTGAAAAGGACTAATTGTAAGTACTCCTACATATTAGGGCACTAAAAATTTGAGTGTGTTTGACTACATCTCATTTGATGGGATGTGACGACGCAGCTGAGAAAGGATCACGGAAACTCTAATACCTAAAGCCTGATACTCACATTTATTTTTTAAATTAAACTGCTACAACGAAGGTCGTTGGTTCGATCCCCACCCAGGGCAAAAATTCGTTTGACGAACAGGTTTGTTGCTCTGTGTCTTACGCTAGTACTCTTTATTATACTGTGGCTGGGTGTTTAATATCTATATTGTATGTACATATACAAGGAGCAGAGGACGAATACCTATGGTGTTATTTTGAAATAAGCTAAAGTAACGTAAAACCTAGTAAGTTTCGCTACTGTTATAATTATACTAGAACGCACAATTTGTTCACTGCCGCGCGCTGTCGCTGCGCGCGCGGTCAGAGTATTTATTTGATTGGAGACTTCGCGGAACTAGTCGCGCGGGGAGTGAGGTAGCGCTGAATGCCTTCTACGCTCTCATATCCTGGCCTTAACGGTATGACCCTTCAGGCCAACATACACTGCGCACAAGATCGAGCGGCCTGGAAAGCTGTGGTGTCGAGAGCTGCCCAGCTTGATGGTCACGTCCCTCAGTCATGAGGATACGACCAAGAAGAAAAAGAAGAAGATATAAGTCCAACAGTCGACGTCTTTAAACGTGTTATCTATCTATCTATCTATCTATCTATCTATCTATCTATCTTTCGGCTGATACGATGATGATGATGATTGATGAAGTATGTACGAGTATATCGACAGTCTCTGGTTTCCACAGTACTACAGGAATCCTAGTTTATTGTCAAATGAACGCGTGGGATTTAAAAAAAACACTTACCCTTTAATTCTGGCTCGGAGCTTGCATTAACAGGTTTGTTCAGGAAAGATCCGATGCAATAGTGTGAGCATACGTATTCGTTGGGAAACTTGTTGATGGTGGGGCATCCTCGCCAGAACTCCACCTCGCAGCGAGATCCCGGCAGATAGTATGTAAAGACTGGGGTCATAGGCATCCCGCAGTCAGACTTGTTCAACGGCGAGAAGCAGTAATCATCAGGAACTGTTATTTTTTTATAACAAAATGTTAAACATAATTAACATAGAAATACTATTATAATTATTTGACACTAGCTTTTGCCCGCGGCTTCGCCCGCATGACTTTTATGACTTGATAGCTTTTATGACTCTTTTTGAGGGTGAGTGGTGCGCGAGCCGCAATCAGCTCGCAAGCGTGGACATGAGTTTTCTCCAGGTACCTCAGGAACTGTATCGGGCTATTCGGATAAGCAGTCTTTGTCACTTCCCCCCCCACCCCCTCAACAAATTCTATACAAAAAATCACTTGAATCCGTGCTAAAAATCAAACCACCCCATTTCTTCGTTACGATTTTTAATAACTTAACGAACAAAGAGTATTGTTTTAGTTTCCTCAGGAACTGCATAGGGCTATGATAATTTCACAGATAAAAAATAAACTATTTCATTCCCAGTGATACAGGCATGCCATATTTCATCAAGATTGGTAGAGGTGTTGAAATGTGAATAGGTAATAAACCAACAAACACATTTTCATATTTATAATATTAAGTAAGGATTTCTAAATCTTAAATAACATATAGAGCGTCGGTGGCAGAACGGTTAAAGCCAATACCTCCTGTCCGGAAGGCCGTGGTTCGAATCCTGTCAATTACCAATATCTATACGAATATCGATTTCATACTGGTATGTACGTTTATCCGACGGTGAGAAAAACATCATGAGGAAACCTGCACACGCCTGCGAAGAAACTCGAAGCTTATGTGTGAAGTCAATCAACCCGCAATGGGCCCACGTGATCGTCTAAGGCCTGATCGCCCTAACTCAGGGCAGGTCGAGCCCCTTGTTGGGGACGTATATAAACTTATATGATGAAATAACACATATACCTTTATTATCAAAAACCTAATTCAAATAATTATATCAATCTAGTAATAAAATTTCCTAAAAATATGAATATCGGTCAAATCCTCTAGTCGTCAAAAAAAGGAGCCCATGACGCACTTCTCGTTGCCGCTCTGGATGGCAATAGACAACCTTAGCAGCAGGTAGGACCTCACGGCCAATCTCCTTAATGAAGGCAAAGGCCTCTGAGGGTTCAGCAGCCGGTTGTCTCACAGACCAGCGGCAAAAAGCAGTAATTTGCCTCCAAGACCGAGTACTTACTATGCTTCTTTCTCGCCGCAAATTAAGCAGCAGTACCGTACGGGTGAGGTGTGTGGCAGAAAAAGTGGCGTCCCAAAGCAGGCACGTTCCTATCTGCCATGGCACCTGTTTAAACCCTCCGGCTTTTTGCTATCAGATCGACTAAAGCCCAGCGGCTGCATCAAAGATGGAATATTCCATCTGGCCGAGACCAGTGCCCTCCGAGTGAGGTCATTAAGGAATTGGCGACGTGGGAATCTTCACAAACAACGACCGCAACTCAGTGAGTGATGGTCAATTGCCTCCACCGTGGACCCGCAAATACATAGATGAGATTCACAGATATTAATATTGCAGGCGGAGAGCAACTGCCACACGCAAATAGTCGCCGTCAGAAGAGTTCCCATATCTGTGCCTCCTGTTAAAAGATGCTAAACTCGATTTATGTGTTTTTAATTTTTTTTACACGATTGGAATCTGTAAAACAATACCTATCTGTTCGTCTATGAAACACATCGCTACGTCCCATAGTTCCAGAGGTAGAGTTGTGTAAATTAGCGTATGCTGAAAAATACATAAAAGAAATCCACTCAAAAGTATGAAATAATATTTTAATGTTTTAATACAACTTAAGCGCGTTTTATTATCCCTGCAGTGCCATCTATTGACATTCTGCTGCTATGTTTATAATGTGTGGTATGTGTAGCTAATTTGTGGAAAAAAACGCTCTATTGTTATTAATGTAAGAAACGATAGATAATATCCCACGGGACCTCTTTAGTTTTTACGGGATAAACAATACCCGACTATACAATGATGATCAAAACACCCCATCCCAATGTAAAGCTTTCATATTGTTACGTTGAGCCATTCTAAAGATACAATTTTTTGCATTCCTGCAGGAACCCATTTTTTTTGGGATTCGCAATATCGCAGTTTTAGTTCGCGATAAGGGTATCAACGTGTAAAATTTGAATGTAATAGGTCAAGCCACATTTGCGTGGTGAGACTTTCTATAAATGAATACTTTTGATTTTCCCACGGGAACTCCTGAATTTTCCGGGATCAAAAGTATCCTATATGTTAACCCGGGCTATAAGGAACCACCATACAAAATTTCATCAAAATCGGCCTGGTAGTTTTTGCGTGATGCGCGAACATACAGACAGACAGACAGACAGACAAAAATTCCAAAAGTTGTTGTTTTGGCCTCTGTATCGTTAGTAATGTCCACCACAGTTATTATTTTCCAAAAATATTTCATGTACAGACACGTCCCCGTTACAGTTTTATTATATTATAGATAGAAGATAACTATTATATTAATATGCGGTTTATACCACAATAATCAGATAACAAAGACTTTTTTATTAAAACGGTATTATTTAGATTTTTGTTATATTTGACGTCAATTACTCCTAATCGATAGAAAATTCAAGGTTGAAAAAAAATCTCTTATTGTTGATGATGTTCCTTAAAGTGAAAAGCTATTAGAAACACGATTGAGCAGTTTTAGCCCGATCGAAAAAATCCCAAAGATAGGTCTACACCGTTACTTTCAACTGGATTCTGGTTCTGGATGCGGGCAGCGCGGGACCGGTCGTTGTGGAAATCCTTGGGAGAGGCCTTTGTCCAGCAGTGGACGTCTTTCGGCTGATATAATGATGGTGATGAAAATTGGAGGAAGTGAGGTCGAGGCTACTACAGCTAATTTTTACGTGAATACGATACTTTGAGTAGTCTAAAACGTCCTATAGGCGGAAGATATTATTGAATGGCCGTCAGATGGATCTTACAGGTGTTATAATAATTGTTTCGGCCTATGAGCCGTATAATGTTGGCCTTTTATACGATGGGGCGGTACTGCCCAACTGCGCCCTAACAACTATTTTACCACCCAAGTGTTTTTTTACCAAAAGAACAACTTTTCAACTGCCGTTTCTAAATTAAATAACCGCCAAAATTCTATAATATGCCCATGTGTTACTGCTAGGTACCTTTTATTTTTAACCCCAATAAATATTTTACGACCCAAGTATTTAATTTAGCCTTACGTAACCGCCCATTTAATTAAAATACCGCTCTAAAAATTACTTCTCATTGTTTGTAAAAGGGCTATTTTGCACTATTTTACTAAGATTATTTTTAAAGTTTTATTGATATTAGTATTAAAACTCACCTCCATGAGATATTTGTAATGAACTTGAAACAATTACTAAAATGCAATATTTAAAAAGAGAAAATAATGAAATCGGATACGACTTCATATTTCCAGAATTGTTCATTGAAAAAATAACAGTTCTCGTATAAAAAACTATATTACGTATCTAACGTACCTACGTTGTAATTGGAATGAATAAAGGCTTAATTAGATGAAAATTAATTACCTACTTTTTAATCACAGTCAAGAAAATCAAACACAGTTTCGTAATGAATGACGGCCAATGAAACTTTTATAGCCCAAAAGATGCAAAAGGATATTAGTTCTAACGCCCTGATTCAGGGTAGGCTCGAGCCCCTCGGTGGGGACGTATATGAGCTGTAATGATGATTAGATATAACTAGAGTTGAAAGTAACGGTGTAGACCTATCTTTGGGATTTTTTTCTATCGAGCCAAAACCTCTCAATCGTGTTTCTAATGGCTTTTGACTTTAAGGAACATCATCAACAAAAAGGGTATTTTTTTCAACCTTGGGTTTTTCATCGTTTAGGAGTAATTGACGTGAAAAATAACGAAAATCTGTAATAATGCCGCCTTAATTGTAATTGACACGTAGATCGATTCATAAAATTTATTGGTGTTATTTTGATTAATTACCTACTGTTTTGTTTTTGCAATAAATTTACAATTTTGAAGGAATTCGTAACATTCAGGCAAAGACTGTGAAGGCAAGTTATTGAAAGCACTGTTTTTAGGGTTCCCTAGTCAATAAGGAACCTTTATAGTTTCACCATGTCTGTCTGTCTGTCAGTCCGCCGCTAGCTCAGAGACTTTTACTCGTAGTTCATAGAAAGCTGCTATTTGACATGGATATACATATTAATCACGCCGAAAAAGTGGTACAGTAAAATTGTGAAAACATAAATTTTTAGGGTACCTCCCCTACATGAAAAGTGGGGGTGTTTTTTTTTCTTCGGGGGTATCGTTGAACAGGTCTTTTAAAACTACTGAGGGTTTGCTAAAACCATTTTTCGAATAAGGGATTGATATGCGAAAGACTATAAGTAAGCTTTGTACTCTTTATTATACTGTGGTTTAGGACTAGTAGTCGACCAACGATGTGTATGTAGTTGGATTTGTAAAAAGTTTATAGATTTTCCATACGAAATGTTCTATTACCAACTGAAAATATATTTTTGTTTATAAAATACACATATTTTTTTTGAAAAGTCTATTAAACCCTATTTTGCGCGAGTCCTGCTCGCACTTGGCCGGCTTTTTTTTATCGGTTTTGATTGGATTTCTCCGGGATGGCGAAGTGCCTAATCAAGTCCACCTCCTTGTCACCAAATAAGGAAGGGACCGGCCCCTGCTAAAAATGTGATTTCTTCAGACTTATTAAGGCCCAAGGGCTATGACTGAAAATGTTCCCAAACATGTTATTTTTAACCCCTTACGCAACAGAGGGGTGTAGTTTAACGTGTGTATCTTTCGATATGCGAGTATGTCTGCTCCATCGTAGTTCCTAAACGAATGAACCGATTTTATTACGGCTTTTTTGTTTGAAACCTGACGTGAAGTTCTGAAGATCTGTTCAACTGTTTGAAGATCATCAGTTCTTTTCTAGGTGATGAAGGGATTTGGGCAACTTCCAACGGTCTGATTGATTCGAAATTTAGTTTCCTGTTACTTTGATGATATTACCTTGACCTGATGCTGCAGCATCTCCTGGACCCTGCAGGATACCCAACTCCTAACCAACTTACAGCAAAGGTATCGTGTTTGGACTCATTGGAATAGTATTAATAACTCTTGGGAAAGTATATTAGTACTATCGACCTTTAGCCTGACGCTGCAGCATCTGAAATCGGCAGGATACCCAACTTCTTACCAACTTACAACAGATGTATCGTATTTGGGCTCATTGGAATAGTTTGAATGAATAGGTGTTAAATAGAACATGATAACCTCGACCTAATGCTGTAGCATCTCCTGGAATCGGCAGAATACCGAACTCCTCACCAACTTACATCAGAGGCATCGTGTTTGGGCTCATTGGAATAGTCTCAATGAATAGGTGTTAGATAGAACATATTTGTCGTGTAATTTAAAAATGGAACTATGTTTTACTCCGAAACATGGCAACCAAGGAGAAAACTTATCAAAGGGTTTATTTAAATTTCGAACTGACTTGCAAATAGAACGCTGTTTACTGGAAAAATGAACACTTTGGCGCGTGAAAAGTTATTGTTGTTCGTTGTTCGTCATTGGTTTTGAAAAGAAATTAATGATGTTTTAATTTCTACGCATTATTTCAGAAAAGTACTATAGCCTTGGTCACAACTAGGCATTGACGCACTTACGTACATAATATGTGTACCTCGGCTTCGCCTCGTTCGGTCCACATTTACACGTTCGTCCATCAATGCCTCTTTTGCTGGCCGCTGCATTAATGTACTATAATTTGATTGGTAAGAATTTTATTTCGGTCTTCTTCTCAGCAAACCCTTTCATTCACATGGCGGTGCATAAAAAAATAACTGATCTTTGGGAGTACGCCTTTTGTTTTTATAATGACGTCACTTGGCTAGTGACCATGCATGCATCCTTCTCCGAACTTAACGTGTCGGTAGGTATGAAAAATTTCAGCTCAATCGGAAACCGGGAAGTGGTTCTAATTTAGCTTCAAAGATTTTTCCCTACCTAACAGACACAATAACTAACCAACACGGCTGTAAAAAGTTATTCATTACTAAAATCAGTATTGACAAAAATATGGTAGTGGTTCTAATTTAGCTTTAAACATTTGTACCTACCTAACAGACAACTACTAATACTTACGGCGGCTGTAAAAAGTATGATAATTTATTTTCATTATTAAAATCGGTATTGACAAAAAACGTGCTGCATCGACCGGGAATCGAACCCGGGCCGCCCGCGTGGCAGGCGAGCATTCTACCACTGAACCATCGATGCTGATGATAAAATAGTAGAATTTTTAGAATACTATGTGCGGATTATTTGTAAATTTAAGTTCAGTAAAATCGTTTTATTAATACGTACATACTCTATGGATTTATTTAAACAATATATAATTTTATTTAGACAAATGTTAATTTGTTTTGTATTTTGTTTTTTAGCGCCATCTGTCCGCTTTGAATAAGACTTATTCATCAGGTAAGTCGGTCCGATGTTGAGATATTGCTATTTCAAAGCTTCTTAAAACTTAGTATAGATGGCGCTTGTAATAGTTAGAGTAGAGGGGCTGTAGATGGTGCTGCTATCAAGAACGACGGCAAAGTTGTGCGGCAAGGGCTTGTGGAGTAATAGTGTTCTGTGGGCTTGTGACTCGGAACATATATATTTTTTTGTATGAGAAACTGTAGTTTACAGATTCATCGATAGTTGGCGCCACAAGCCGTCGTTGGGATTAGCAATTTTTTTAAATTTTGTAGTTAATTTTTGAAGTGATATTTTTTTTTTATTTTTGTATTAGTTTGGGAGTGGTCCGCTAGGGGCGCTGTCTTATTTGAAAGAGACAAAGTTTTCCGTATGTAGGTAGGTGTACCTCTTTGTTTCAAGGTAAAATAAAGGGAAGTACATCATTTATAACAATCACCAGCGAAATAATTATTTTATAGTGTTATGGATAAGACCAATAAATATATTATGAGCTTTTTTACCAGCTTTACGATTATTTACCAGTATTCGATTGGCAAAAATTCACAAATTGATAGTCAAGTCTATACATGCCTACTTACCTGCTGAAGAAACTGAGTCAACTCAAGGGGTCTAAGACGATGGACAGTTACAGAGATTTTGGCATGTAAGTTCAGGCTTTGCCCTATGCGGAGCTCGGCATCTGACCTCGCAGGGCGCCCTCCGGGCATCGTCCTCTGGCCTCACAGGGAGTGATCCGGACTTCGCCATACGCGGAGCTCGTACTGCAGCTTCGCGGTAGGTTAAGTACTTGGTTGTAGTAAATAAGGAATTACCCTTTTTCCGACGATATTTTTAGGCAGTATGGCTATGGAGCCTTAGCCTTGTGTGGCGGTACGGCTATGGAGCTTTGAAAGAAAAAAGGTTCTGCTTTCGTTCTTTCTTCTTTCTTTTATTGAAAATTTGAGTGCATTTGGCTGCACCTCACCTGATGGTAAGTGCCGATGCAGCCGAGGATGTAACACGCAAGCTCAAATAGTGCTTCACTCTCGTCTGGAAGATTCCTAAATTATACAAATCGGTGAATACAGTCTCCTTGTCAGGGTCACGCTTTTTTTCATAAACTGAACTTCTTTCCCAAGGAACCTGTTGTACAATCAATCGGAACCTCAAAAAAGTTTTGACTTCTCGCACTAAATAGGTATCAGGATTTATTTTTTACATCCTGTCAAAGAGGATAGGTATTTTATTCTGAAAATGTTTGAAATAGCAAGGCCTGACGTCATAGTTTCGCAGCGTCATTTTGTACTCAAAGTGATTTTGGTGAATTAAAAATTGAAGACTTGATAGAAAACAAAACTAGTGAGGTTTTTAAAATTTCAGTAGAGTTTCGGACGAGGAAGAAAACAACCTCGTAAGTAACTGGTTACGGAAACACAGTTAGGTAGGTAAGATGGCGGCCGAAGCGAACTAGTGATCAATAGTTCATAATTAATTATTATTGTTGATCCTGATCCCAATTGTCATGGTTCTACCGGAAACAGATCTAAGGCTCTTTCTTTATATGTATCTGTCGCCGAGATATTGTCAAAACCGCGATATTACAATCTCACTACACTTAATTTAGTTAGATTATAATATGACGGTAAGTTTTGTCAATCGCCTTACAATTTCACGGCCCATTCTTGTATTTCCGAATAAAACCGATGATTTCTTCTTCTGCGAAGCATTCTGTTACGCAGGTTCGCGAGGCTCTTTGATTGGTAAATCAATCAAACCTAACCGAACCTAACGTCGCTGGCTTCGTTCGCTAATTTATTTAATGTTATTCACTTCGCTTAGTGTTATTGTAATGTCACTAGTGAGATTACAATGACACTAGTGAAATTGGAAGCAGTATGTTACGGTTTAAACCTTTCGACAGTTTACAATCTCGCGAGATAGATCCCTTTAGATTATAATTTAACGGTTTTTACAATTTTACGTTGACATATCCGTTGTATTTCAGTTTCCTGACCTAGTAGTCCTAGTACCCGTATACACCTCAAAAAAGTTTTTTAAATGAATGAATAATTTCGATCAGCGCTATATCAAATAATCACACGTATCATTGTTTGTATCCTGTGTGCAATTAACACAAATAAATAAACAAACGCAACTACATAAAATCAACTTTCTTTATTGAGGGTCTAGGGCAGGGAGGGGTGTTTAACATAATTTGGTGGAGGGCCAGCTTTAGGATTTTTACACCCGCAGCGGATCAAATGAAATGTCCAATCGTAAAGTGATTTTTTAACAAAACAAAGCATTAATTTTTTATTTACTTATGTTAGGAGGAAGGGTGACTTTTAAAAAACCTACCTAATGCCATGGTTGATGATTTTTTGTTTGCACAATATATCTGTTGTCTATATTTTTGTTCAAATTATATGCCGCGGAATAAAGGTACTCGTAGGTAACTTCGCGCAATAATTATACATTAGATGGCTTAATATTGAACAAATTCGCGGGCCGGAGGAAATGCCTTCGCGGGCCTGATGGTGGCCCGCGGGCCGTATGTTGGACAGGCTTGGTCTAGGAAGAGAAAAAGAAAACATGAAATCTGAAATCAGAATTTAACGGTGGAGGTTTGAGGAGAGTGAAGAAGGTTTGAGAGACCAGGATCTACGCTAGGCATATGAGCTTAGGCGTACCGCAGCTCGTACAAGATTTAGTCCATCATTTTCCATTTTTAACCGACTTCAAAAAAAGGAGGAAGTCCTTAATTCAACTTTTTTTTTGGTGTTTTTGTTACTCGATATCTTCGCCGAATGTTAACCGATTTGAATGGTTCTTTCTTTATTGAATAGGTAATGTCTCGAGATTAATTCCATATAATTTTTTTCAAAGTTGATTTAGTTTTTCCTCAGAAAATGAACAAAAGCAAAAAATGTTGCAAAACAATACTTGGATGTTGTTGCGAATGAAGTCTGGTTGTAACGCGTTTCGCATTTCCAATTTATTATTCGGTGATTATCATACTGATCCCTTGCTGGCACTCAAAAATGCTTGGAGACCTTTTAATGAACTTTTTAATGATAACAAATTGATATTCACAGATTTTGAAAATATGTATACAGTCAGCAAAAAAATTACAATTTACACGAAACTTTTTATGAAACCATTGATCCTGTTTCTTATTAGGATCAAAAGTCTCTGTTATACCAGCTTAGGTTAAAGAACTAGAAAAGTCACAGTTTCAGAAATTGCAAAAATCTATTACCATACATTTGGAAAAAAATATAAAAATCTTTGTTCTTCTCCATTAGAGAATACCAATCGGTCATGTCTCTGATAAGGGGCAACAGATTTTATGGATTCAATTTAGGTAAAAGTAAAAAAAGTAAAAAATCGCAAAAATTCTTTTCCATACATTTTGTACATGGCAGAAGTTTTTGCGACTTCTGGGAACACCCAGAAGTCGCAAAAACACCGGAACACCGGTACTCTTAGCTCAGTTGGCCTCATATTGCCTTTTGATTCTCATCATGAATAGGACCGATTGGCATCATTAAAGAAGAAGATTACATATATATTTTTTTCATGTTATTATGTAGGGGAATAATAGATTTATGCGATTTCTGACATTTCTAGTACTCTAACCTAAGTTGGTCTAACAAAGACTTTTGATACTAATAAGAAACAGGATCGAATGGCGTCATAAAAAAGTTTTTGTGTAAATAGTCCATAATCTGGCTGACTGTAATTTTTGGTTTTTCAAAATCTGGTAATATCGATTGTCATCACTTAAAGAGCTACTGAAGGTCTCCTAGGAGTATTTTTGCTTGGCAGCAAGGGATCTAGTAGCTGCCCCTGCTGTGTATATCATCATCATATCAGCCACAAATCGTCCACTGCTGGACAAAGGCCTCCCCCAAGGATATCCACGACGACCGGTCCTGCGCTGCCCGCATCCATCGGCTTCCCGCGACCTTCACCAGGTCATCGGTCCACCGCGTGGGAGGCCTGCCTACGCTACGTTTTCCGGTGCGCGGTCGCCACTCGAGAACTTTACTGCCCCATCGGCCATCTGTTCTACGAGCTATGTGCCCTGCCCACTGCCACTTCAGTTTAGCGATTCTGTGAGCTATGTCGGTTACTTTAGTTCTCCTGCGGATCTCCTCGTTTCTGATTCGATCACGCAGAGAAACTCCGAGCATAGCGCGCTCCATTGCCCTTTGGGTGACCTTGAGCCTTCTTATGAGGCCCATAGTAAGCGACCATGTCTCAGTTCCGTAAGTCATCACTGGCAACACACACTGGTCAAAGACCTTAGTCTTGAGACACTGCGGTATTTGGGACGTGAAGATATTGCGAAGCTTCCCGAACGCTGCCCAGCCGAGTTGGATTCGTCGATTGATCTCTTTTTTGAAGTTGGAACTACCTAGCTGGACTGTATGTCCCAGGTATACATATTCGTCAACAACTTCCAGTGTAGAGTCTCCAACTTTTAGAGGAGTGGGTGCGACACGGACATTTAACATTATTTTCGTCTTGTCCATGTTCATTTTAAGACCCACTTGTTGAGAGACCTTACTGAGGCCATCGAGCATTGTGCTTAGGTCTTCCATAGTCTCAGCCATGACCACGATATCGTCAGCGAATCGGAGGTGGGATATGTACTCGCCGTTGATATTGATGCCGAGTCCACCCCAGTCCAGAAGCTTAAAAACATCTTCCAGGGCGGCGGTGAACAGTTTCGGAGATATAACGTCTCCTTGTCTCACCCCTCGCTGCAACTGGATAGGCTTCGAGTTCTGGTCCTGGAGGCGAACCGACATGGTGGCGTTTTCATACAGACACTTCAGCACCTCGATGTATCGATGGTCAATTTGGCACCGCTGGAGAGACTGTAGCACAGCCCAGGTTTCGACTGAATCAAAGGCCTTCTCATAGTCCACAAACGCCAAGCATAGTGGCTGATTGTACTCTTCGGTCTTCTGTATAATCTGCCGCAGCGTATGTATGTGGTCTATGGTACTAAAGCCTTTTCGGAAACCGGCTTGTTCGGGAGGCTGGAAGTCGTCAAACCTGCGTGCGAGACGATTCGTAATGACTCTCGAAAACAGCTTGTAGACATGGCTCAGAAGTGAGATGGGTCTGTAGTTCTTCAGCAGGGTGTTGTCGCCCTTTTTGAAGAAAAGCACGACCACACTTCTGTGCCATGCCTTAGGCGTTTGTCCCTCGAGTATAACGGAATTAAATAACTTCTGAAGAGCTTTTAGTACCGGTGATCCACCTGCTTTCAGAAGTTCAGCCGTAATTCCATCATCACCCGGTGCCTTGTTGTTCTTGAGCTGTTTGAGAGCCATTCTAATCTCGTACAGGCTGACGTCCGGGATATCTTCGGTATAGTGTCGGGTTAGTCTGGCTCTTGGGTCTTCAGCCAGATCGCTGACAGGCAAACGTGTGGTCTTGTACAAACTGTACTGTGTATATACATATATATTTTATTGTTCAATTGGTGCTTCTTAAAGGGTAGTATTTAAACGCAAATCAAAAAATATCCTTTTTCTATGCAATAAGATTCCAAATTCCCATCAAAATTACTGATTGCACAGCATAATATTCAACTCAAAATATCACTAAACACACTACAATTTATTTTCGCAGCGTACAGCAATTTTTCCTAAAGCAAAAGCTTTTTCATCAATGCACAGCTAATAATCTTAATGCACATTATACCTGTTAACTCTTTTTCTTTTAAATATAGCTTCTATTTTTATATTATTTACTGCAGTTTTTTTAAATAAAACAGCATTTTATTAGTCACAGTCGTCTTAATTTTTTTTGTGACAGAATTTGTATACATGAGCGATGTCCCTTCTGGCGCTTCGCCGGCCGCTGCCGCGGCACGCTCGCTCCGCTCGCTCGGCTCGCGCGCTGTGACTGAAAAAGAACACCTGACCGAACCCAACCTACAGTTTTTTATGACGGCCATGTACACGCAGCGGAAAATTTGCTGTGCAGTCAGTATTTATGCTATGTATGTAGTATTTTTGTACAAAAATAAATTTAACTGTATTGCATTATGAGGAAAAAAGTAATGTCATATTGATGTATAATTTCGAATTATCTGCAGTTTGAGTTTTGTTAAACAATTACTTTATTTGTAGTGAAGTAAGTTATTTGATGTAAAAAAGAATATAAATGATTAGTATGTATTGATAGGCGATTATTTATTTGATATGCAATTTATAATATCCCCATCTTAAAATTATTTTTTACTAAAAATGTTTCGTTTTTAGCGCGAGTCAAATCAAAAGCTCATTTCTCATTAGCAATTTATTACTATTTACTTCACAGCGATTCTTACAAAGTATATTCTGCAAATTCTTAAACTAAGATTAAACTATTTCAGTTTCCACGTTTCCTTGCCATTTTTGATGTCCCATTTTTTAGGACTTCTTTTATTAGTTAGTTGCACCTCACCTGATGGTCAGTGCTGATGCAGCCAAAGATGACACACAAGCTCAAATAGTGACTGAATGTCTCGGTTTAGAGATTACTAAATTATACAAATCGGGGAACAGACGCTGGCAGGGAACTTCACTCCTTGGCCGTTCGCATGATGGACGATGAAGCAAAAACACTTTGTGCGTATTCTATGGAACATTAACGACATTTATAAAGTCTTGAAGCTCCTGGGCTAAAAACTTATATAACTACATATTTTTCTTAATTTGGAAGTTTTTGAGATCGAATGAGTCAAAGAAAGCGTACCCTTTTGGCACTTTTTAACAATTCGGTAAAAACAAATCTACGGCTATCTAAATATTTTTTTAAGATGTCACAGTTGTTGCGTCTCGCTGGGCGACTTGAGGTCCTTAGGAGCGTTTTTCTAGTCTTTCTGTGTACTTTTTATGGTCTGAAGCGAATCTTTGTGGTTATGTGGCGTATCTTTGAGATTTAGTTGTTTATCTTTCTGGTTTTTCGGCTTTTCTGAGGTTCTTCTGCCATTCTCCGCTTGATCCAGTGTCAATTCATCTTCTCTCTTATGTTTTCTTTTACTCTTTGAAAGAAAATAGCTCGCTACTGCCAGTTTGACCTGGGAAAAAATTAAGAACATAGATAATTTTTCATCATATCAGCTGAAGGACGTCCACTGCTGGACAAAGGCTTTCCCCAAGGATTTCCACAACCATCGGTCTTGTGTTTTTTTTTATTCACAATTGCTAAACCCTCGACAACATCTCACCTGGTGGTAAGTGATGATGCTGCCGAAGATGGAAGCGGGCTTACCAAGATTCCCCAACGCAACGGGGAACTGGCTATCTTATCTTCATGCCGGAACACACCAATGATAACAGAGAGATCATTGTGTTGCCCGCATCTAGCGGCTTCCCGCAACCTTCACCGTTGGTCCACCGAGTGGGAGGCCTGCCTACGCTCTTTCAGTGTACGGTCACCAACTCAAGAACGGCCCTCTGTTATCATCTTATCGATGTATTAACCTAACGTGTACCTACGCCCTTAAGTTGCTTTCAATTAATTTTAAGTAAAGAATTATCAAAATATACTACTCATGGAGAACATACCTTTACGCAGGGGCGTCTAACATTATTTATTTTGTGGGAGGTATCTTTTTATGGTTTTCCTAGACATAATATTATATATTATTATATTATATATTATGTTAGTAAGATTTCTCGTTTGCGTCTTTTTATATATGTCGGAGGGTCATTGAAAACGCGACCAATACCAGCTCGAGATAAGTTTACATAGTTACACTTTGTTTGGATCAAACGTCAGGTATTAGTACCTGGGTGAAACCGGTGGTGGCGTGACGATCGCTTGTACTCGTGAGACGATCGTTTGTGGTAGCAAAGATGATGTATTGACGGAAGGCTGTTTGTGCTGCCACACTGAGTTGAGAATTTATTAGATCTGTGGAGAAGCCAGATTAGCTGGACGTCAGTCTCGGAGCAGACACTTTTTGACGGAGCGTCGAGCAGAACACATGCAGTGGTGATCTGTGAGAAAAATGGACGTGTCACGCCATCGCTGTGATCACCGCGTTTGCATCCATTGTTATCCAAGGCATCCTGTACAATTTCGATTACCAAATGATCAAGACTATTGAAGAAGGACCTCTGTGATATAGCTGCATTGTTATTTCGACACCTACAACCGAAATAGTTAAGGAGTGAACCACGAGGCCATCCATAACCTAACCATCACCCACACCTTCGACATCAGAAGTTGGATAGTTCCCTGCGCTCGCAACAAGTGGACAACGACGGGAAAATGTGAAAATTGATGATGGAGCAGCGAAATAAAAACCACTGGCAACAATTCTTCGTGCTACAGAACCAGAACATGCTGCGATTGATTGAGGCTATGCGAGCACCATCCTACATCTGCTGCAATCACATTGACAGAATTGACCCCGAATATACCTGAAGCTAATCCACGTGCACGGTGCACAACTGTCGACATCTCCCTTACGGAACGACCATTGGAATGAGGTGACAGCGTGGGCTGCGCTGGCAGCAGCGGAGATGCACGCGAGCGGCGCGTGCGGCTTCTGCGAAGTGCGTGATGTACGCGGTGCTACGAAAATCCGGTGAGTCGTACCCCGTTTGTTTTGATAGTAGTACTAGTACAAACGTAGTACTATTACCTAATCTGTGGTGGTACTGAGTGTTCTCTCGTTAAGGAAGGTTTCGTGTATAGACTTTCGGGAGTGTGTTCAGTACAAACGCACGATTGACTTTTATAGGCAACGCTCACGTTTACTGTACAGAACAAATATTGAGTGAGGGTAGTATTGACGGGAATCATTCAGAATTTTTATTTTTTTGTTATGCCAAACGAGTACCTACGTTCCAACCTACGTACAACAATACGTGCCAACAATATTATGATCGGTTCAGATATTTTAAATCTAGGATTGACGGTATTCTTAAACGAGTCTGTCAATAACAAAACAGCTTGACTGTCGGTAAGGATGCGAATAGAGTAGTTAGTCCCTTACCCTTCTAGTAGTGATTGCATTAGCAGCCAAAATGATGCCTTGTAGTCCTTCAAAGTGCTCTTTCACGTGCTTTCGGATAGTTCCTTGTGGCACAGCGTCGTGATTCAACGGTAGATTTAAAAACTAGAGTTTTGGTTATACAAACCTAAACCAGGATAGAAAGTATTGAAATCCCTTTAAGCTTTTATAATATTGAGACTGACATTTTTACATGGAGTAAAAAAAAAAAAACCTTTATTAGCTTTCGTAGTATTGGGACTGATATTCTCATTGATCATAGGCCAAAGTTGTTGCCTATTTTTAATAGCTTTCGTGATGAATTTGTCGAGGGCATCCTTAATGCCCCGCTATCATATAGACCCTATGTAGGTATGAGTTTCGGGGACCCCAATAAAATATTTTGTTTACCAATTGTAAAAAAAAAAGAATAATAACAGGGTAGTATGCGGAGTGCAGTGATGAACGTATTACGGCTGATGTGATGATGATACAGGATTCATGGGCTGGAGGCTGCGAATGTCATAAGCCCCGAAGCTTTCCCTTTTTGACGGCCTTATCATGCTGGTAAAGAAAAAGGATAGCATAGAACGCAAGTGTTGATAACCGTGAAAAAAAAATGATAACAACATGCCTGAACGGAAATTGCTTCCTCTGATAGCTTGGAACATCGATTGACTTCATAGGTGGTCACTATTTAACCACGTCAGGCATAGCTAGTGGTTACATCAGGTGCATTCTTTACCTATTAAATCGAAATGACTGATTTTGTAACCTCTGTTCAAATACGTCCACGTGTCATTCGATCTACGTAATGCCCCCTTGTATTTGAACTTACGTTCATAAACGCTTTAGGCGCGTGGCAACGGTCAGGTGAATCTTAGTACGTTTAAACGTTGGTACTCTTAGTTAAGTGTCCTTTAAAATATGCTCACTTCCTTCGAGTATAGTAATGAGATTTCAATGTTACAAGTCCTTCCATGATGATCATTTGGCAGCAACCAAACTGTTGGGTTAACCGAGTTACGAAGTACAGCCTCCTGGAGTTGCTTCTAGGTACGAGTAAAGTAGCCTAACCTCTAAATGTCATGTTTGTCGATTACACACACAGGCTGTAATTTTATCTAAGTGAAGCACGACAACATACTAGTGATAATACGAAGAGTAACGCATCCTATTACAGGAGTTGTTAATCAGCTTGCTGCTGATGTGATAATAGACATGGGCCTCCCCCATGTTGGAGCGGTTTCACCAATTGTAAAAAAAAAAAAAAAAAAAAAAAAAAACAAAAAAAAAAAAGGCTACGCTTGGCGGGCTGTTTGGCGGTACAGTATGAGCGTGAAGGACGATGTTGCTTGTCCTCAAATTTTTAGTCCCTTAGTCACTTCTTGTGAAACCCTTGGGAAGAGATGGGGTGGTGTATTGCTCTGAGGCAGCGCCACTGGCTGATTTCTAGACAAAAGCTTAGTTTCACAAGTTACCTAACTTTGTGTTGTTACAAATGGAGAAGCGTTACCTACCACTTTAGATATCAAATACCGTCAGTTATTGAGGACAGACTACGTTAAATGCCCGATAGTGACAGTATTATTGACTTGGACAGAATTGATGATGGAGAGACTGAACCTCGACCATCTACTAGTGCAGATTAAGGACTTTTGTACTTGACCGTGATTTTAACGTTCACTAGTTTGTATTTTGAACCTTAGACGTAAACAATTTTTCGCAACTGGATGACAGTAGCCTCAGCCATTCGTAGACGTAGGCGTAAAACACCGAGTTGATTTTCTCGTTGCTGTGCGGCCACAACTGTGTGTGGCGTGCGTTTGGCTCGCAGGCGTATCACCGGGGAGGTGATGTTGGCAATGACCAGAAAGAGGTGATGTTTGAGATCGCCGCATGGAAGCGATAGTGTGGTTGGACACCGGAGGGAGGTGGTCCAAGAGTCGCCAGGTAGGGTGACTGTGTGTTTGGGCGGGCACCGGATGGAGGTGTCTGAGAGTCGCCAGGTTGGGTGACTGTTGTTTGTTTGGGCACCGGATGGAGGTGGCCCAGAGTTGCCAAGATGGGCGACTGTTGTGGTGATACAAAATAAGGAGCGTAACCAAACCAAGTTAGATCCCAAATACCGAGGGCCGTTCAGGGTCGTAGAGGTCTTAGGAGGTGACAGATACAAATTACAAGCTTTGAATTTGAGACGAAGTTACAAGTATGCCCATGACCGTTTACGTAGTATGTCCGAAGGTTATTTGCCTCCGGATGTTGACGATGAATCTGGTGCAGAGGCGTCTACCTTTCAATGTTAATTGTATTGACGGATCGTAACTCAATCAATTGTGTACAGTTGTAATTTTTTTCTTTATCGTTTATTTTTGTGTGTAGTACTGAAGTATTCCGACATGTTTCAGCGGTAAATGAAGAGTGCTGAATGGCGCTATATGTTTGCATGAATTGGCTGCTGCTTGTTTTGTCAGACTCGTTCTGTCATGATGTGTAGCAGGTACATTCGTGTTTTTGTAAAAAAGAAGTATCCCGTTTACCGGCTAAAACTGTTGATGGTATTCCGTCGCCTGTATAGGTGATGATGGTATTCCGTCGCCAGTATTGGTGATGATGGTGTTCCATTGCCTGGATTGGTGATGATGGTATTCCGTCGCCTGTATTGGTGATGATGGTGTTCCATTGCCTGTATTGGTGATGATGGTGTTCCATTGCCTAGATTGGTGATGATGGTATTCCGTCGCCTGTATTGGTGATGATGGTGTTCCACTGCCTAGATTGGTGGTGATGGTGTTCCGTCACCTGGACTGGTGATGATGACTGATTGGTATTCCGTCGCTTGGCGTTAGTGATGATGATTCTTTGTGGTGTCCCGCCACCCGAATGTGGTGATGTTTAGTTCTGGTGTTCCGTCGCTTGTGATTTGCGATGATGATTATGTTCCGTTCTATGTGCCCCTAAAAGTTGTAAATGGTTGTAAGGTTTCAAGCCTTGCAGCTGTGATTTACCTTGGAGACCTAAACTGATTTGAGATTGTTTGAGTTACGATGCTAATGCTGAGGTTTATTTAGTTTACGAGAGTGAAATTATTTTGGTTTTTTTGAGACTGGTAAAATATGTCATTACCATGATTGTAGTCTTGAATTAAAGCTTCACATTATTAGTGTTGCTTTTATTCCTTGAGCTGTGGACCTTCCTAATGAAGGTCAGGATTGGCCGAACGAAATGGAATCTACTGGTTACCCTTTTCTTTTTCAGGTTAGTCACCCGAGGACGTGTGACTCGCAGGATGGCCGTGTCGGAGGGTCATTGAAAACGCGACCAATACCAGCTCGAGATAAGTTTACATAGTTACACTTTGTTTGGATCAAACGTCAGGTATTAGTACCTGGGTGAAACCGGTGGTGGCGTGACGATCGCTTGTACTCGTGAGACGATCGTTTGTGGTAGCAAAGATGATGTATTGACGGAAGGCTGTTTGTGCTGCCACACTGAGTTGAGAATTTATTAGATCTGTGGAGAAGCCAGATTAGCTGGACGTCAGTCTCGGAGCAGACACTTTTTGACGGAGCGTCGAGCAGAACACATGCAGTGGTGATCTGTGAGAAAAATGGACGTGTCACGCCATCGCTGTGATCACCGCGTTTGCATCCATTGTTATCCAAGGCATCCTGTACAATTTCGATTACCAAATGATCAAGACTATTGAAGAAGTACCTCTGTGATATAGCTGCATTGTTATTTCGACACCTACAACCGAAATAGTTAAGGAGTGAACCACGAGGCCATCCATAACCTAACCATCACCCACACCTTTGACATATATATATATATATATAAACTTAGCGCGATTTTGGAGAAAAACCATTTTTAACTTTTTTGTATGACACAGTACCATTTTAAGGTTCCCTACACCCAACGGGTGACTAAAATATTACTAAGCCTCCGCTGTCTGTTCGTCTGTCAGTCTGTCAGCGGGCTGTAATTCATGAACCGTAATAGGTAGGTAGTTGAAATTTTCACAGAATGTGTATTTATATTACCGCTATAACTATATGTACTGAAAATTAGAAAAAGTGAAAAAATAAGGGGGTCTCCATATAAAAATAGTGTTTTTTAAGTCTTTAGAAGTATTTTTGATTAAGCTGATACATAGAAGCGTGAAACATTGTGTGATTGCTGACTATAGTACTAATACCCCAGCTAACAAAATGTGTCTGTGTATTGATCACAAGAACGTTTTTGTTATTTCAAATTAGTGTTCACAACTGGTGATATAACGAAATGGAAACGTCTATAAAACGCGGGAGTACGCCCCAGTTTTACAGCTGTTTGATAATACAGTAGTTGTAGTGTGGCTGCCAGTTGTTACTAATTCGATTACATATTCGTGTTCAAGCTGTGTATTTTATTACTTTTTAGCTCTATATCAATGATAAATACAGCAGATATATCACTAAAACCTGCCACAAAAGCCACGGCAACACTAACTTGTCACTATTTAATACAAAAGTGGTGACAGTGATGCTTCTATGCAACAATGTTTGGACTTGTGAATATGGTGATGTGTCGCGTCGATTTTCTTAAAAAAATATAGGTATCGGTACGTTATTTGTCAAAACTTACTTCAAGTTCATGTCTGTGCATTTTAGATTTACCATAATGCGAGTGTTTAATAATCAGTCGACAGATTTCACTTGCTCTTGTAATTTTACTGAAAAATTAGTATATATCATTATTCTTGTATTTGCCCCCTTGAGATTTTGGTATTTAATCAATCAAAGGTTAACTAAATATGAAAAGTATACTATGACACCAACTTTCAGCTTAAAGGTGTTACGGTTACAGATATGCGACCAATATGTTTCTCTAAGGCCTTAAGATGGGTCAAATGACAATATTCAATTAAAATTATTGAAAGACTGTGTAAAGCTATCACTATGGAAAAAATATGTAATAGACTTTAAGTTATAAAAAATCGATTATTTCAATACAATTTAAAAAGTATTACCATTTTTGATGTAAATATAATGTTTTTGGCATTAATTGTAAAATTTCTCGAAAACAAATTGTTAATGTTGAATTAAACCAACACACAAAAATCGGTGACTTTAAGGCCTTTCATTTAAATTGAACAATTTTTTTAACTTATTTTTAAGTGAAAAAAAGTAATAAAATGGAAAATTGGGCGTTCGATTTAAACGCATTGATTTGAACTTATAATGAATAGACTTATTTATTACGTTCGATATTATTTTAACACGTATCAGCCTGCTCGGATTGAGTCATCTTAAAGCCACGGCGGCTTCCCACTGTACCAAAACAGATTTAGGGTTCCTTGTGAAAAGTTAAATAGAAAATTAAATTGTTCTTACGTATTAAGGGGCAGCCTACTAAAAACAAAAAAAAAATATTATTAATAAAGAACGTTATTATTAATGTGTAACGAAAATTTATTTTCATTCAAGCGTCATTTATAAATTTTATACAACGAACAAATGGCCAGGTTAGCTAGCTGTAAATCAGTACTGAAACGCTGATATGGACTTCAATTGTCGTATTAGAATGTCAATAGGCCTCTGCATTGTAACTTTTTAGTGATGTAATAAGACAAGAAAAGCTTCTTATATGACGTGTGGTATATAAGTTTTGTCTAATATCTATTAGGGACTTATGAGTGCAGTAATAGAAATAAAAACAACATTTAAATTGCAAGAGATAATAAGTTCAATTGTATGATAATTAATCATCATTACAGCTCATATACGTCCCCACCGAGGGGCTCGAGCCTACCCTGAATCAGGGCGATTAGGCCTTAGTCGACCACGCGGGCCCAGTGCGGGTTGGTCGACTTCACACACAACCTTCGAGTTTCTTCGCAGGCGTGTGCAGGTTTCCTCACGATGTTTTCCTTCACCGTTAAAGCAATCGGTAATGATATGTACGTAAGTTTTTGAAAAACTCATTGGTACATTGGCCGTCCAGATTTGAACCCGGTACCTCTGGTTAGATGGACCGAGTCGTTACCGGTTGAGCCACCGACGCCTTGTGATTGTGATGGCTCGGATGATAATTAATAAGTCACGCAAAAGCTGCTTTATCACTAGTTCACTATATTCCGGTCTGAAATAGCACCAGCGATATTGCTGTTACTCGGTAGGCAGTAAGGTTCAGTTTTGTAATTTAAGGGTGACATCTACGACTGCTATAGTATATGATGGCTCTGTATACGATTAAGATGTTAAAATCTCAGCTATACAGTTGTTTTATATTAGTAATACAAAATGGACCTATATACGTTTTTATGATAGGAGATTGTGATAATTTTCCTTTTAACACTTTACTGCTAAAAAGTGCTACTAGTGATATACATATTATATACTACATCATATCATCACCATCATAATATCAGCCGAAAAACGTCTACTGCTGGACAAAGGCCTCCCCCAAGGATTTCCACGACGACCGGTCCTGCGCTGCCCGCATCCATCGGCTTCCCACGATCTATATTATGATTATATACCACACGTGGTGATAACGTTGCTTATATTTGTCTTAGTTACAACTGTATAGCCTTAGGAGATGAGGCTTTTATAACTATCTTGCTAGCTAGGACTGAAGTAAAACAACAAAAAACAAAAATTCGCCAAGTGTGAACCGTACTCGCGTTAGGGAGTCCGAACTGAATGACAAAAAATGCATATATTTGTCGCTCGTGTTGATGTCTTTTGCTTGTGATGTAAATAGGTATATCATTGTCATTATACTATACTGAGTGGAGAGGTGTGGTGGTACGCACTTGGCCGGTTTTTGTTACAGTTTTCCCAGATATACCACATAATATGGTATATTTTAACTGTAAGTGTTGTGATGACAAAAAATTGTAAAATATTCTTAGAGCTATTTGGTGTTAGAGGAGCAGCAAAGCTCTGATCAACTCCCAAAGGGTAACAGGCAGTAAGTCAGCCTTTTTCCCACTTTATTATCCAAAAAATAGTGAGCCCTAGCTATCATCTCACCTGATGGTACATGATGAAGGATGCCGAAAATTAAGGCGAGCTTACTAATACTCCCCAACGCAATGGGGAACTAGCTATCTATAATTTTTCCCGGAACACATAAATGCTGTTAATCTGAATGTTTGGTGGCAAGACAAAATATGCTGCAGATAGCCAGGCAGACGGGATTAGAAATGATCTGCCACCAACCAAACCTACGAGTGGTGACCGCACCGTCTTATGTTTCCCTACTCTTTGGCTCAGTAAAGAAGTATTGTTGGCAGGCCAGCTACTTGGTGGACTGACAACCTGATGAAGGTCGCAAGAAAACGCTAGATGAGGGCAGCGCAAGGCCAGTCGTTGTGGAAATCCTTGGGGTGGAGAGGCTTACCTGTCATGTTCTACAGTGGACGTCTTTTGGCTGACATGATGATGATAGTAATGATGATGATGATTATTTTTCTTACACTCATAAAACTTACCTCCAATACAATCAGCACAACAGTAACACACAGCACAGTCACCGACGAATCCTTAAACCCCTCTAAAACCAAGTTTTTGCAGCCGACGTCATAAAACTCCTTTTTTGCTTTGCAAATCTCTCTCTCTCGCTCTTGCACCAGGTCTGATCTGTTGGGGTCGTAGCCAGGGCAGCAGGCTACGGGGACGTCAGGGGGGAAGTAGTTTGGCACCCCGGTCTGGCGATAGTCCTCGGCCGAGTAAACTCCGCAGCAGCTTAACTGGATAGAAACAGGTGCCGTTGAGAGGGTGTTTGGTGGAAATGCAGGTAGTGAAAAAATATACCAAAAGCGAGTCCTGTCAAAAATAATGACACAAAAAACTGGGCAAGTTTATAAAATTATGTAATTTTTTTTCCGAACAATATACTAATCAAACTAATCAAAACACTGACGTAACTGCAACTGTATATCCTGTTGTTATATTAGGTGTTTCGTTTTGGTTACAGTGCGAATTTCAAATTTTTCAAGGTTTTTTGCGAACTATGGCTAAATGTTTAATATTTTAACATTGTTTTGCATTTAAATGTGAAATTCCTTATTTTGGATATTTTGGCGATAACCTGAAAAATATTAGATTTTGTTATTATTCCTCATTATATCCAAAACTAGGAATTTAACATTTGAGAAATTAATTGAAATTGGTAGAAAATAAAATAATAATGTCGCAGAACAGGTTAGACTTGTTGAAAAATTGATCGTGGAGTCATGATGCATAAAAAAACCTTGAAAAATTTCAAATTCGCGTCACAGAAAAATAGCAACGGAACAAATATATCTAGACAAAAGTTAAATTTAATGAAGCTCATATCTCCCTCAATTTTGGTCGTACATACATAACTCACTGCCGGACCGTATCGGAGGAAAATCAATCAATCAATCAATCAATTGAAATAAAGTATTTCAATGGCTTTTTTTTAATCCACAATTGGTACGCCCTTGGCATCATCTCACTTTTTTCTCAATTTTCGCGGCATCGGCTGTATTTTCTAAGCAGGATGGCAAGTCCAAATTCGCGCTAGAGCAAGGAGGAAAAACATTTTACTTATTACGCCCTCTCATTTCTAGTAACACTTAGATAAGATGGTGGCAGCTAGCCAGGAGGAGGGCTTAGAAAATGCGTTGACACCAGCCAACCAAAGATGGATCCCGTCGGGAATCAATGCCGTATCCTGTTGATCTGAAGCGAGTGAATTAAACTCTACGCCAAGAAGGTGGTGAAAAACTGGATGTCTAGTTACCCGAGCAATTTACTATCCGCTACACCTCTATTTTGAAATTCTACACACTTTTTTATATTATTTTTTTCTCAGTTGGTAAGCGCATGGCATCACCTCACCTGATGGTAAGTGACGATGATGCCTAAGATGGAAGCGGGCTTACCAAGATTCCCAAACGCAATGGAGAACTGGCTACCTTATCTTCAAGCCGGGACACATGAACGTTGTTAACACTGATGTTTGGCGGCAAGGCTTAGATAAGATGGTGGTAGCTAGCCAGGCGGGCTTAGAAAATGCCCTACCACCAACCAAACCGATCTTACAAGTTGACCCACCGGAAATCGAACCCGCGATCTCCTGGTATGCAGCGAATGGACTAACCATTTCGCCACGTAGGCGGTTCACTTCAACTTACCTCATGCTGCGTAGTGTCCCATATCTTGATGTAGCGAGGGTTATCATCCCTGGCCAGCCTGAAGGAGTCAGAGAGCGACCTGCTGAGCTCCACCTCATCCTTCGTAGTCACCGCCACCGCTACTCCTGAGATTACCGCTTGTATGATCGCTAGTATAACTAGGGATATCATGGTCTGGAACAGGATACGAAGAGGTTGTGAGAAAGATAGATAAGAATTAACAATGGGTGTATACTGTATGTAGAAACATTATTCTATCCAAAAATATAAATGTGAAAAATGAGGCCAAGTTTTCGTCTTCGAAATTGACACACTGCCATCTGTCTAGCTAGATAAGGGCAGCGGTGCCACAAGCTAAGGTAATTAACGTAGATCTGACTCTACAAGATAATACATCTACTTTCCTATGTAGTGCAATACTTTCTTAATTCCTCGACTTAACTAACGCCAGTTCAAGTTTAAGTTAATTGTAGTTCCCCTTTCTTATTATCTTTCCTATTATAATGTTAGGCGGAACATTACGTATTTGTGACCGCATGGACAGACATGCCCTCTCGTATATCTATCAGATACGCTAAACTACCAGGTTTATGATATAGCGTCCCCATTCACCGACAGCTAGGTTATAAATTGAGGGCCGCTATTCCTGCCAGCACCATAAGGCGAAGGCAAGGACCAGTTGCGGTAGGTCTTGCCGCCAAGACGCTTGTCCTGGTACTGTGCAAGGCCTCGTGGAAGAGAACCACTACCTTCTGTCCAGGTAGGTCCCGGAGCAGACAAACAGACCAACGAACAGATAAGGGTTCCGTTTTTTGGCATTTTGGTTCTGGAGCCCTAAAAAGATATAAATAAGTGTAAAACCACATCAGTCAAAATATGTCCACTGCTGGACATAGGCCTTCCCCGAGTTGGGGGGTTTTGCCGCAGTGGCCACGTTTGGCAGGCGGGTGGCGATCGCAGTGCGCATGTGATGGCACAGGTCGCGGAAAGGATGCTGCTGCCCACCCTCCGGTTTAGTCCCTCGGTCGTCTCTTACGACACCCACGGGAAGAGATGGGATGGCCGAATTCTAAGGCGGGAGCCATACGGCCGAAACATGAAATATAAGATAAGATAAGATAAATAAGTTAAATACTCTTTATTGTACCCACAACTTAAAAAATAAACACAATGCAAAACTTAAAAACTATAACTTAAAAAATTTAAAGAAAAACACTACTTAAAACAAAATCTTATAAGCGTACTATAGTGGTACAATTTAGGCGATCTTATAGCTCAAAGCGATTTCTTCCAGACAAAGAAAATGAATAAATGAAATATGTTTAATAAAGCAGCCAAAACATATTTTTTCCATGTTTGATGATCATTAATCATCATGCAAGACCCTTATTTTCGACTAACACTAAACTAAGGGCAAAAGGCATAGAAATTGACTTCGGAAACGTCGTCATTAATTTTGTAGTTACATAATTACTTTCTCATTTATAGGTTGTTGTTTTTTATTTAATTACAGAGCATTTTTTTTATTCATAATTGGTAAGCCCTTGGCATCATCTCACCTGATGGTATAACAGGCGATGATGCCGAAGATGGAAGCGGGCTTACCAAGATTCCCCAACGCAATGGAGAGCTGGCTGTCTTAATTTTGCAGATAAACGAAGATAATTCGATGTGAATAAAAATGTCTCAATAAACAAGAGGATTCAAAAACTTACAATCATGCGTCACGCACGTCTAAACTTTACAGACTAAAATCTAAGTTTAGCCAAGTAATAGTTGGTGTTGATAACAGCATGCTAAGCTTATTTTACAGCTATTAGTCTTAACAGCCTTATTCCTTGTACCTAAATCATCGCTTACCTATCTAAATGCTTTTCTGCATTTTAAGCTGTTAAATTTGCCGTAACCAACACCACATTGTTTCTTGTTACCTGCATATTCCAGAATCATAAAGAATGTTTTATTTTGTTCTGAATTGTTTGTGTGGGAGGGGGAGCACCTAATAAAACTATGTCAAAAAACATTGGACTCGCACCACTTAATGGGTTCCTTTCCAACACACAATTCTAGTTTTCCGAAAAAACTTCGTTAGCACGCTTGGGCTTTTTACAAATTTCTACGCACTTCTCGCGCACAATGCACCCATTATTTGAGACAATAGATGCCATGTATGTCCATTGTCCATACATAACACGTTTTTAGGGTTCCGTTCAACAAAAATAAACGGAACCCTTATAGGATCACTCGTGCGTCTGTCTGTCTGTCCGTCTGTCTGTCTGTCCGCCCGTCTGTCACAGCCAATTTGCTTCGAATCTACTGGACCAAATCAGGTTAAATTTGGTAGGATGGTGTAATCCTATGACCAAAACACAGATGTGCAAAGTAAATAAATATTTTTTGATGTGTAACATCTTTGCTCTCGCTTTCCTGCAATTTGTGGGAGTGATTTCGTGAAATGGGACGGAAATATGTAACAGGAAGTCGCGAAAGCGCGCGCTATTCGATCTGACGAATGAGCTTTGCTCTCGCTTTCCTGCAATTTGTGGGAGTGATTTCGTGAAATGGGACGGAAATGTGTAACAGTGATTTGTTACACATCATATGCGAGTACTGTAGGTCTCGCTCGGATTTTTTTTAATGATGGTCATTTTCGGGGGAAAATTAGGAAATTTATAAAAAAAAGGTTTGGAAACGTTACTTTGTCATATACCAAATTAAAGGGCTCGTTTTGAGGATCTCATATAAATTTTTTATATTATTGTAAAATAAACAGTTTTGATTTTATTCATGAAAGAAGACGAAAATTGATCAGGGTCACCGAAACTACTGAGCCTAAAATTTTGAAAAAAAACGGGTGGGGCTGTGTCGGGGCACACGGCCGTTGGTTTTAACGTGAATACGTCTCGTAACGGGTAATGTGTAGTTTCTATATAAAATATTATTATTATTAATATTTTTATCTGCGTAATTTCAACCGTCCCAGCTGCAGATGTACTGGCACCGTCGTTGATCCGCTCGGCCGCATTCATTACTTTACGTTGCCGGCACTGCTTGACTCGATCATATGGTGTTTTATTGGTACCATTCGATTGCTGTTGAAATGCACTTTCCAACCGTATACGATCTCTGTATTTCGATTTGGCTTTTCGACGCGTATAGGCCGACATTATATATTTTTTGATATTATTTTTTTATTTAAACACCTTATTATAATCACATTTACAATTTTACACTAATGTTTTATATATAATCGATATATTTTGACGAGATCTGACGATTGAAACTTGAATGAACGTCGTAGCTTCACCGAGTCGAAAGTTATACTAAATGGAAATCTCGATACGCAGCAAAATGACCTTCAAAATGGCGGGGCTGCCCCCTCCCCCGCGCGCGATGTGTTACAGTCCTTACTTAGCGTAATAAATTCTTTGATTCTTTAGCTATCAAGTGGTGTAAACGAAATTTGGATGGAGATGATAGATATGTAGCTACAACACTAAACTGTATCCCCCGATTTTGTTATCATTCGTTTTTTTGGATTGCATCCATATGGAGGTAATTTTAAAAACGTATTCACGTCAAAAAAGCAAAATATAGTTCATTGCTTGTAGATTACAGGAAAACCTATAATAATTCTATCAATTGAAAATAAAGTGGTAAACTCAATATAATACGTTCATAAACGGAATTAAGTTCACTAAAACACCACTAGATAGCACTAGTTGTATTTTCTGTTGCTCGCGTTTGTGTCTTTTGTTTGTCATGTGAATAGGTATCATTTTCATAGTGGTGTGGAGAGGTGTGGTGGTACGGAACCCTCATACCGCGAGTCCAACTCGCACTTAGCCTATTTTTTTTATAAAATCTGCCTATTACGGTTGAAATACAGACGTGTAACAGGCAGTTATACGGACAGATTGTGGGGTAGACTTAGTAATAGAGAAACGCTAATATTAATTCTAAACTACCCGAGTTCACTAGTCTAGAGTTTAGATCTAGAGCCTTTATAACAGCTCTAGGTTCGCGTGATATGCCACTCTTTCATTTCTTTGAACTTGAAGTTCATTATTCTTTAATAGCATGCAAGGTTCACACAACCTTGCTTCTTGATTTACTGGCTCCAGAATTATCTGATTACTATTCTAATACAGTATCTACCTACCTAATGAAGTTTATGATTAATTAGTTTTTATTCGTTAGGTACCGTTAAAAGTAGTTATAAAACAAATTTTTTGCTTTATTCAATTGACTTTTTCTATTAATTTATAATATAGAGTGTATAAATTATCCATAAATTATTTATAGAAAAATAGTTTTATTTATAGATGGTATAGGTATGTATGACTTAAGTAACTGAGACATGGTCGCTTACTATGGGCCTCATAAGAAGGTTCAAGTTCACCCAAAGGGCAATAGAGCGAGCTATGCTCGGAATTTCCCTACACAATCGAATCAGAAATGAGGAGATCCGCAGGAGAACCAAAGTAACCGACCTATCTCACAGAATCGCTAAACTGAAGTGGCAGTGGGCAGGGCAAATAGCACGTAGAACAGATGGCCGTTGGGGCAGTAAAGTTCTCGAGTGGCGACCGCGCACCGGGAAAACTTAGCGTAGACAGGCCTCCCACGCGGTGGACTGGCGACCGGTGAAGATCGTGGGAAGCCGCTAGATGCGGGAAGCGCAGGACCGGTCGTCGTGGAAATCCTTGGGGAGGCCTTTGTGCAGCAGTGGACGTCTTTCGGCTGGTGTGATGATGATGATGATGGTAGGTATGTACATAACAGTTGTAGTGATAGGCTTCTTTCATAAAACTGAATTTAATAAATTTTCACGCAACTTTTCTAAAATCATAAAAAACTGACTTTCGTGGTGAACGAAAACATCTTGAGCCAACCTGCACATCTGATTGTCGCATTGCACACGTCTGTAGGCGTATATCTGATTACTGCGGGTGAACTGCAACACCAGGCAACCGTCGACTATCCCTTAGATAGCACCGTTAATTACGCCATACGTAATGCGAAAATAATAATAAAAACTGCGACTTCAATAAAAGAACTTACAGCATGCAATCCTTTCTTCTTCCCGCGCGACACGGAGACAATTGAGTATATGGCCACAGATAGAGCTATGGCGGCCATAATAGCCAGGACTATCATAGCGACTGTTCTGCCGGACATCTCGCTGCTGTAGATCTTGGTGGCTATAGCCGTTGTGACGGTTGCGAAGATTTCGGCGATAGCCGTGAGCTGAAAGAGGAAACGAGAGAAGTTGATATGGATTTCGTTCAATATAACTTCTCGTGTCATATTATTATCATGTTTTAATGACATAATTTGTTTCATATCAAGGATTGGATTTTGACGTTATTAACTAATTCGGACCAAACGCAAATTAAGGTTCAGTAGTCTTAACAAAAAAAAAATGAACGTTTTAAAAAACAAATTAATTTTTGTAGTTGGATTGGTATTAGGGAATATATTAAAAAAAACCTTTTAAAAATCCAACTGCACGTCTTGAATATTATTGTATATTTCTTTATTTTTCACAAATGACATTATGTAATTGATATTTTATGACTATCAGAAAAAGTGAAATTTGCACCTATTTTGAATAAATATCTCGAACACACCGGAACGAATTACAGGGTTTTCTGTGATTCAGTATTACTTGCGTGGTCGCGACGATCACGCAGGTTAAATAACTCTCATCATCAACATTGGCCTTTTGCGTTTACAACAGAATATTTAAATTGATTATTCGCCGGTTATGCCAGGAGAGTTGACTGAGAATTGAAATTTGTATGGTAAAATTTATTTTCCCTCCAAGCGCATCTTTGCTGGTTATGGTCGGATAAGCGAGGATCTGCGAGGCGAGAGGTGAAATATTTGTTAGTATAAAAGTGAAACTTTTTTCTATTTTATGGCAGCAACATAAACACAATTATTGGTATTTATAGCGATGGACATCGCAAACTTGCGCTAAAAGTTGCAAGCTCGATGTTTACCGCTGTTCATTGATATCAACCGCAAGAAGTGAGCGAGATACAGGTAGAGATAGGAAAAAGAATGCAGCACTGGTTCTTGCTAATACACTATTGTACGTGTCCCGTAATCTCGGGATATCTAGCGCTAGAAAGCGATGTCTTGCGATGGTCATCGCTATATATAGCGCCAAGTTTTGCCACCAAACATCAATGCTAACATTATTGATGTGTTCCGGCTTGAAGATACGATAGCCAGTTGCACATTGCGTTGGGGAGTCTTGGTAAGCCCGCTTCCATCTTTAGCATCGTTGTCACTTATCATCAGGTGAGAAGAAAAAATAACATCGCGTAACATTGCAAGCTTACATCGAACATCTTTGGTGGAGAAGGGCCGGTAAGATTTAAATTCTCGCTTATCTCATCTCACCCTAGGCGTAACCGGTGACTTTTAGTCAGTGTCCCGCAAAGATTGTCCTCTCCACAGACGTTAGTTTTTGTGACACAATTAAGGAAACGCAGTGATCTCCAGGACCTGTGTTACTCCAAATCTGTGGAGTGGCTGACCCCGCAAGAATGACGTGTTAAACGTGCGGAGCCAGTTCAGCTGTATGTAGGAGACCTTCGCATTATCAACTTGCGCCGGCAGGGTAAATTACTAACACGTTTATTATCTGGATGAATTTGACTGATAGTGCATTTGAGGATACTTTGAATTGTTAACAAGGAGGTGCGTTCTATGGAATGACTCAGTGTAAGAATCCATACAGTTGAACAACGCCTTTGATATTTGCATCAAATCCGACTTCACTGTTACTGGTTATTTCTGGCGCTGACGCTGGCGCTGTGCTGGCGCTTCTAATGAATTGTCCCGAACGGTGACTATGGAAGTTGAGGCTTGACCTCCCCCCTCTGCCCCCGCACGATTGACCTGTCTAGACGTCTCCATTAAACGACTGACACACTTCACTGTCATGTTTATTCTAATTATGTTTAAGACGTAGAAGCAGGACTTTGATTTAGTAGAGGCTACTGAAAATCTTACAAACTCTTCATCAGGTAAGTGTTAGAGACATATTGACTCACTGGCTAACTTTTCAAATATAGGTTGTAACATAATTTGTGTAACCTGTAATTGAGGGGTTTCTTATCATACTAAACAACTTTCCCCGTGAGACCATTTTTGGGGTTCCGTACCGTAGGGTAAAAACGGGACCCTATTGCTGAGACTTCGCTGTCCGTCTGTCTGTCCGTCCGTCCGTCTGTCACCAGGCTGTATTTCATGAACCGTGATAGCTAGTCAGTTGAAATTTTGTATTTCTACCGACTAGCTATCACGGTTATGACGGTAAATTATGTATTTCTGTTGCCGCTATAACAGCAAATACTAAAAAACAGAATAAAATAAACATTTAAGGGGGCTTCCATATAACAAACGTGATTTTTTGTTCGTTTTAGTATGGAAGATGCTTCAAAAATTCACATAATATTAAGTTATATGTTCACTTTAAAAATAAATAATTAAATAAAAGTAAAACAAATATTTTAAGGGGGGCTCCTATTCACAACACTCGTGATTTTTTTGCTCGATATTGATAACGGATAGGTAGACGCTTGAAATATTCACAGAATATTTACTTGTATATTCACTTTACAATAAATAATTAAATTTAAATAAAACAAATATTTGAGGGGGCTCCCATACAACAAACGTGTTTTTTTTGCTCGATATTGTTAGCGGCAACAGGTAGACGCTTGAAATATTCACAGAATATTTAGATAAATATTCACTTTAAAAATAAATAATTAAAAATCAAATAAAACAAATATTTAAGAGGGGCTTCTACAAACGTGATTTTTATAGATAATGGTACGGAACCCTTCATGCGCAAGTCCATCTCGCACTTGACCGGTTTTTAAATCTATTTTTTTGTTTTTAAGAATTGACAATAGGTTGATTTGGGAAAGTGGTTCAGTTTGATTAGTAAAAGCCCCACTTAAAAGGTTCCTACACGAGTTTTTACCACGCTGTACATTATTTACAGATGTCTTAAAGAAATTGGTTCTATAACGAGGAGAAGAGTATCATTACATGTGTCTTTGAAAGGTTCGCTGTAATTTTGTTGCGATGTCAACTTACTATCGTGAGAGCGCCAACCACTACAAAGAGCATTCTCAAACACGCCTTCTTCATACAGCTCTTCCCACAGCATCCCTTCTTCCACTTTTTCCCCAGGTGACTGCCATCGGTATCATCTGGAGCTGCGAAGAATGTTTGAAACTGAAGCCTTTTAAATGTGTTTGAATTTGAATAGCTTGTAAATGGTCTCTACGTTCCTAAGACTTAAGAAATAGGATTTCACGTAATAAGGCATTAATTTTTTTGATCTCGTCACACCTATTCGAAAAACAACGGTTGATTCCTCAATAAATGGGAACAAAATTCTACTTTGCAGACTTTACTGACAAGACTTAATTATGTATGTAGGGAGTTTTGTTTCTCTCTTCTGATTGGTCCGCGATCGCCGATACGAACGCGGACCAATCAGAAAACAGAACGCTCAAACTAATGTCTATAGGTACATCATCATCATATCAGCTGAAGGACGTCAACTGCTGGACAATGATCTCTTCTAAGGATTTTCACGACGACCAGTCCTGCGCTGCCCGCATCCAGCGGTTTCCCGCAACCTTCACCAGGTCGTCGGTCCACCGTGTGGGAGGCCTGCCTACGCTACGTCATACGATAAAGTTACATACTAGTTTCTTTTCCTCATGGGTAGTGGTTAAAAAATAATGTATGTTACTCGAGGCCAAAATATTTTAATCTCGGGCGACGTACAGGCGACGTACAATGCGCTCGGGAATCTACTAAAGAATCATTCGCTTAAACCTCGGTTGGTCGCGTTGATGTCTTTAAAAGCCCGACGTTTACAAAAACTGCTATATTTTATTCCATATTAAAGATATTTTTTTTTACCTCGGGGTAGCTTCCTAAAACATACTAAACTATCAATTATGGCAACAATTTTTTATAATAAAATAATATTATTATTTATTAAAAACTATCATTCAAAATATTTAAAACCACACTATGGGTTTTTTTTTAACTTTATTATGCTACTAAAAATATAAAAATAAATAATTAATAATAAGTAATAAAAAAAATATATTTAAAATCTCCAGGCTTTTAAAGACCCCACGCGACCGACGGTGTCACAAAAAGCGCGACCAAGCTAGTTTAAATTCTGAGTTAACCCTAACTCAGAATTTAAACTAACGCCCTCGGAAAAAAACATGACTTTGCCCACTTGTTACACAAATAACTTTATTCTATCTCTTGTGACAGGGTTTTAGCAGCTTCAACCGCCTGTGGCGTAATGCTTAGTCCGTTCGCTTCACAGCAGGAGGTCGCGGGTTCGATTCCAAGCGTTGTCAACTTTGTAAGACTCGCGGTTTGCTTGGTGGTTTTCATAGCTTGCTGCCATAAATGAGTGTTAACAGCGTTGATGTGTTCCGGCTTGAAGATAAGATAGCCAGATCCCCATTGCGTTGGGGAATCTTGGTAAGCACACTTCCATCTTCGGCGTCATCGTCACTTGCCAAGGGCTTACCCATTGTAAATAAAAAAAAAATATAAAAATGTTTGTGCCATGATATAGGTTCGCATTATTTGGGGGAGGCCTTTGTCCAGCAGTGGACGATTTGTGGCTGATATGATGATGATGATAGGTTCGCAGCTGTACTCGCCCAACAATACATGGTCATCAGGGGAATCTTCGACTCTGTTTAAATCTTTATTCCAAAGCCTTTTTGACGTCAATTCGATGAACGTCTTCCTCGTCACCCCGGCCGACATTCCAGCAAAATGACGTAACGAAAAACGTGTACTCTCTAAGGCTTCGTATGGCTAAAGTATAGCAGGTAAAAAAAATAATTATATTGCCTATTAGTTCTATTTGGCGGTAATACAAAAATAATGAGGTCGGGGAAAAAGTTTCTTCGTATTTTGTATGCAAATCAAACAGGGCGAACGTAAGAGCCCGCTGGAGTTCATAAATCCCATACAAACGTAGTATTTGATTCATTTGTTAACCAAACAACCGATTTGAAAATAATTTTCTTTGGATAATCGGATGACGTATATCTGTGTCGGTATCGCATTACTTTTTTAAAAAAATAAACAGGAATCCATTATTAACCACTAAACTTGTTTTCCGTTTTTTACCTTGAATACAAATTTATTGGACAATTAATGGACTCCTGTTTCGTTTTTCAAAAAAGTAATGCGATCCCGACACAGATATACGTCATCCTATTATCAATTAAAAAAACATACAGTCGAATTGAGAACCTCCTCGTTTTTGAAAGTCGGTTGATAAAATTATTTAAAAATCTGTTGTTTGGTTAAAAAATGAATCAAATACTACGTTTGTATGGGACTTGTGAACTCCAGCGGGTTCCCATACTGGAAACGCTTGAACCAAGTTTGTGATACTGATTATGCATTAGGTCAATAAACAGCACAAATTTTACTCGCGGCCTGTGTTGCATTTTTACCTTTTTTTACGGTTCCGTAGCCAAAGGGTAAAAACGGGACACTAAGACACGTCCGTCCGTCCGTCCGTCTGTCACCAGGCTGTATTTCATGAACCGTGATAGCTAGACAGTTGAAATTTTTACACATGATGTATTTCTGTTGCCGCTATAACGACAAATACTAAAAATTTGAAAAAGTTAATGTCTCCTTACAAAAAAAAGTGTTTTTAACATGAAGAAACTAGCGCCATCTAGTATGATGGCACAGTACCCTCTGTGCGCGGTTCTCACTTTACCGGTTTTTTACCTAAAATTTCAAAATGTAGCTACGGTCTCGTTACTACGACGTTTACTCATTTTCATAGACAGAAAAAACTATTTAAATGGAGGGAATTTATTTTTTTATTTAAACTTCGAAAGTTCACTTATTTAATTTTACTATATCCAGCCAGGTAAAAATAATACAAGCAAACAGATTAGATTACAAATTGATGGTTACAAAATACGTAGAAACTTTTTCCCCGACCTAATATTTGGATCCGCATCGTCTTTCGCCTAAAATGTTTAGACATAGACCGCGCAAGCAACCTCTAAAAATTATCGAATTCACGAAGAAACTAGCGGTTAGTAACCCTGGTACCCCACCCACCCCTACTTTTTTCAAAATGCAATATTGCTGCTTACATTAATTCTTGGTTACTTAAACTAATCATCATAACATAATCGTCAATTATGACTACATTAACAGTTTAAGCAACTATCGTATGAAAGGTAAAAAAATACGGATGTGGGTGATGATAATATCTAATAATAATTTATATACCTTATATTTTAGGCAGTTGCATATACTATTTATCTTCAGCCTGTAGTAGCTATTTCTGTAATATACCTATTTAAAACATTCACAAGTAATACAAAGTTTACAAACACATAATGTACCTATACCGGGTGTAACAAAATTGGTGTAGGTCCCGTTAACTGGGGCTTCTACTCATCATACTGAACAACTTTTCCCGAGGAACCCATAGTCAATTCGCAAAAATAACTTCGACGCTCCATACAAAAATGCACAAAATTGGTCGATCAGCTGATCGTTTTGTATGAAGAGCTCAAATTTTCTTTTGCGATTTCAGCAAACTTGTAGAACAAAAGTTGTTTAGTTAGGTTAGTAAAAGCCCCAGTGGACGGGACCTACACCAATTTTGTTACACCTATATACACTTGAAAACTAAGGCGGCAAATCAATGTCCACTCTGCGCATGTCCGTGAATGACGCGCATGAGAGGTTGTTTTTCAGGTACATTAATGTACATGTATGATGTGCAGCCGCTTACTAAAGAAAATATACTGTAGCTACTTGGCACTATAAAACACCCAATGAAAAGAAAAACCATAAAAGAAATTTAACGTGTCAAAATTACAGAAAAGAGTTTCCTGCTAGGAGACTTTTTTATCCAAGTGTGATTTAAAGGTTTTTAATAACGAAGAAATTATAGCTCTCTAAATTTCTGCACTTAAGGTCTACTGGTGCCTAAAAACCTATCTTTATTTTTTACTTTACGTGTAAAGAGGAAAGAAAATAACCGCACTTTTGAACTTTTCTGATGTTTTTCGTTGTTATTTTCATCATATTTACCATTAATAAAAATCCATTCGATTTTTTCCCTCCACTTACCTATGAACTTTATTTTAGTAAATAAATCATTTTATAAAATTACTTAATTTAAAAATAAAACCGAAATTAGACGATAAAATAAAATGGCTCGAAAAGTGTGGACGGTTACGCTTATCTGGCATACTGGAATTTTTGTTTATATATTTACTAGGTATGTATGTTAGAAATTTGCAGCACTTACATCCATCATCCGATGAGGAACTGTGCTGGTTATGATGTTCTTGGTCTGAATCTGGTAAAAAAAAAATTTTTTAATCATAAGGGGCACAAAGTTTACTACAATATTCACATCACACAGAACAAACCAGAAACCGCGTGCGGCGATTAGTGAAGCAACTTGTACTTGTATGAAACTACTTTAATTTACCCAACTGCCTCAGAAGGAGGGTTATATTTTTCGAGTGTATGTAGGTATGTATGTATGTATGTATGTATGTATGTATGTATGTATGTATGTAGATTTCTATGTTCCCTGCTACAGCCTGAACGACTTGAAGGATTTTAACATATGAGGTATCGTTAGATTTGTCTTGATCCCGTGAGTGACATAGGATTTTTACCCGACTGTACAAAAGAACGGTTAAGTTTTTACGCGGCCGGGTTTATTATTTTTAATTAATTCCTAAAGTTATTAAGACTACTTTGCATGCAGGTGGTTTATTTTTGTAGTAAACAAGCACTGGTTTTTTCTAACTTACCTTACTTAAAAAGTGTAAGGCGAGGCATTGTTAATTGGAACAGTTGTCTCTGTCTTTTTTTTTTCGTGAAAAGAGTAAAAAAAGTAACGTCACTTTTGCACTTTTTCAATGTTTTTCGTTTTAATTGAAAACTAAAATTAGTTTTAAAAAACACAACTGGCGTATTGAAGTTTGTGTTTAGACTAATTGACTAAGAAATTTTAGAGACACTAAATCGGTCTGGTTTGCCTGTATAATGCAAATCGCTGTTTTAAAAGAGGTCTGTTTGATATATTTTTGACGTGAATACGTCTTTAAATTTACCTCCATAGGGATGCAATCCAAAAAAACGAATGATAACAAAATCGTGTTTCTGCAACTGACAAAATGAAGTCATGGAAATGAAAAATCAGGTTGCAAAATATCACTTTCATATGTTTTGTAATTGCTGAGAAAAATCGAGATCCCTGCAACCAAATTTTTCAATGCGTCGTCGTCTTATGAGTCTCGAGGAGGCTCGAGTTTCCATACAAACGTAGTTCAGCTTTAATACAAAAACTACATGCCGGATTGAATCCAAACTTTGTTAATATATTGAGTGACACATATCGATGTTTGTAATTAGTTTTCATCGTAGTAAATTTTAACGTAACTAAACGAAGGCTTAAATCAGTTTTGTACTGAAAGTTTGAAACTGCTCTTATTTTTGAAGTGAAAACTTCTTTAGCGGCGTTGTGCACTTTTTTTTGTAATGGGTAAGAAATGTTAAACTCGCGTCAGGACACGTGACCTGATCTAAAATTCGTAAGACGGATGGAGTAGTGAAAACTTCTTTAGCGGCGTTGTGCACTTGTTTTGTAATGGGTAAAAAATGTTAAACTCGCGTCAGGACACGTGACCTGATCGAAAATTCGTAAGACGGATGGAGTAGTGAAAACTTCTTTAGCGGCGTTGTGCACTTGTTTTGTAATGGGTAAAAAATGTTAAACTCGCGTCAGGACACGTGACCTGATCGCAAATTCGTAAGACGGATGGAGTTGATCTTTTGTTGATTTTTCTGAGATATAAACTTTTTAATGTAATATAAATGCACAACGTTAATATTCAAGTTTTCACTTCTGCCGGCACTCCCGGAGTGCAACCCGTCGTTTTTTTTCCGTTTTATATTAGTACATCAAAAAACTAATTACAAACATCGACATGTGTCTCCTCAATATATTTGCAAAGTTTGGATTTAATCCGGCATGTAGTTTTTGTATCAAAGTGGAACTACGTTTGTATGGAAACTCGGTCCTCCTGGCGGCCCTTAAAAAACCGACCTGAAATAAAGGGCAGGCGCGGAATTTTGGGCTCGCAAGCGCGTCATAATACTCACTGCACTTACGTGATTTCTGGTTTGTTCTGTATTCTGAGCACACAGCATTCACTAAGATTCCCTAATGTAAACATTCTTTTACATCATCATCATAATATGGGAGAGTTTGGCAGCAGAACAGCCAGAATGGCGCAGGATTGTGAATAGGCAAGTGCGCGACTTCGACGATCAGCGTAAAGCTGACCATGATACCAAACGCAACCAGTCAAAGGCCCGAGTATGCCATACAATTACGAGGGTACCTGTCAAGCACCTTACTATATTAGCAAATACACCCACAGGCACCGCCGCCTTATGCGCGCCGACCCTTCTTTGATACGTATTTATGCACCGTGAGGGCTTAAAGTGGCGTGCTCCCTTCGGGAGCCAATAGGTTTCGTTATGCCCCGAGCGGGTTAGCATTTACCTAGTAGTCATTAGGTTCCGTTATGGCCTGACAGGTCAGGGCGCGAGGAGTTTCGCTGCGAAGATTGGCTACATAAACCATCTTTGAGCGCACGCGCGGCAAACCGACTATAAGAGTCGAAGTGGTCGCCATGACCGAAGTCGGTCGATAGATCATCATCCATCATAATCATATCAGCCGAAGAACGGCCACTGTTGGACAAAGGTCTCACGTAAGGATTTTCCACAACGACCGGTTCCTGCGCATCCGCGGCTTTCCGCTACCTTCACCAGGTCGTCGGTCCAACTGGAGCCCTGCCTACACTACGTCTTAGGGTGCGTGGTTGCCACTCGAGAACTTTACTGCCCCAACGGCCATCTGTTCTGCGAGCTATGTGCCCCGCCCTTATAACTTTAACTAAATTAGATAAAAATGTATCTATAAGGTAAGCCCCTGTCCCGTGATAAATACTCGTGATTTTTGTAAGAGTACCTAATGTAACTTTTTAAATATTAGTATAACTTTTGTAAGATTGCTATAACTTTGCGATACAATTTATTTTTAGGAGCGTCGGTGGCGTAAAGGAGCGTCGTCGGTGGCGTAAAGGAGCGTCGGTGGCGTAACGGCTAGGATCGCCGCGCCGCCTCCTGTCCAGGAGACCAATGTGATTTCGAATTTAGATTTCATATGTACGTTTATCCGACACTCTTACGGTGAAGGAAAAACATCGTCAGGAAACCTGCATACGCCTGCGAAGAAACTCGCAGGTTGTGTGTGAAGTCGAGCAACCCGCACTGGGCCCGCGTGGTCGACTAAGGCCCGATCGCCCTAATTCAGAGTAGGCTCGGTGGGGACGTATATGAGCTGATGTGATGTGATGATAATTTATTTAAAGTAAATATAATTTATTTCTAAAACCGTAATAGGTTATTAGGTACGTACCTATTAAGGGAAATCACGACTTACGAGTAACCTTTTTACCCTTTGTTACCCGACTGCCCAAAATGGACGGTAATGTTTTTCGCTTGTATGTATTTATGTATGTCTGTTTCTTTGGCTCAGCCTATAGCCTAAACGACTCTATGGATTTTCTGGACTGCGAAGTGTCGTTAGATTATCTCAATCCCCTGAGTGACATATGTGTTTCAGTGTCTCAACGTCTGCTACATCTAACCACTAATATATTTACCCATAAGCCGATCATAAGGTGGATCAGCGGTAACGAACCGGTCCTTCTAACCAAAATTTCAAATCCGGACGGGCAATGTACCAATGATTTTTTCGAAACTTACGTACATATACCTACCGATTAATTTAACGGTGAAAGAAAACATCGTGAGGAAACCTGCAGATCTGATTCCCGATACACACGTCCGTAGGTGTAAATCTAAATGCCCTAAACGTGATCTCGGGTGATTCTAAGAGCCAAACACCAGGAAACTGCCGTCTATCCCTTGGATAGCACCGTTAATTGTGCCACACGATAAGAAGAAAGAATTGTAATTTCACATTTTTATATGTTTTTAACTAAAACACTACTTAAATTAACTATTTAAAATGACTGCATCCATTCTGCAGACACGCTGTAGCTCTCACTATAATCTGCTGTGTGGCCCGTCTGACCATTTTCAACCGACTTTCAAAACGGAGGAGGTTCTCAATTCGAATGTATGTTTTTTTTTATGTGTGTTACCTTAGAACTTTTGACTGGGTGAACCGATTTTGATGATTCTTTTTTTATTAGAAAGCTAGTGCTCTCCATGTAGTGATATATAAATTTTATCAAAATCGGTGTAGTACTTTATTATAAAATTAACAAAAACCAAAAATAATCATGCAAAAATGTACTAAGTTGTTGCCATGGAAGTCGGTTTTTTTAACGTGTTTAGCGTTTTTCAAGTAACAAACCGCGAGCGCCAGGGTCACGTATTAACCATAAATTGGCATACTAAGTAAGAATCTGATGGTACATAATTTGGTGTCGTTTTATAACTTAGCTCAAAATAAATCGATTAAGAAGAAAAAACAAGGCGTTAATGCCCTCGTTTTACTATTACATTAAAAAAAAATGTTTTTTTTTATTATTATTTTTTTCTCAAATTTTTTGGTTATATTTATGTATGATCACCAGAAAAATTAAAGAACCTTTCAAATCAGGCTACTTTGAAGTCTGTACTGCTGCTTATTCAAGAGAAAACATATTTTTCATGAAGGGCTACAAAAAATAAAATGTAAATAAAAATGTCTGCCACTTAGAGGCGCGAAGTATGCGACCCCCTAATGGGAAGATTTGTCGATAAAATGTGGTGTATTACATACCCTTAAAATATCGGTATACAGTCTTCTTACAGAAACAACGCAAGGAGATCAGCAATAAAAGAGACCACTCACCTGGTTTCCCGCCTGTGTTACCCATGTCTGCAGGTGGCAGATAGATCAGGACGCAGACACAAATGACCAGCTTATCCGATCGCCCTACAATAATATAGAAGCCACTTTTTAAGGCTGGTCTGGCCTCACTGCAGCACAATGTGACCACGGCCCAACGCTTGACCGCTCTGATACAACCACATAATAGCAATTGTTCCTTATGTACAGTTTACCTCAAAGATATGTGGCGTTACAAGCGTTGCGTAGGTTCATGGGTTTTATAGGCAGGTAGTGGTTTTGATTCCTTATGATTATGATGCGTGATTAATTCGGTTTTCACGTTAGGCAAGTCTTGGATGGTCGGTAAGAGGATATTTTTGTAAGTAGCATGGTCAAACCCTAAGACCCATGTGTCAGAGAGAGGAAATAAACTCTACTTTTTACCCGACTGCACCAGAAAGAGGATTATGTTTTTCGAGTGTTTGTATGTACGTTTGTTTATTTATTTCTTTGGCACGCTCTGTAGCCTAAACGGCTTGATCGATTTTGAACTGCGATTTTGGAATGACATAGGAAACATTTTTACCCGACTGGCCAAAAAAGGAGCGTTAAGTTTTTATGTAGTCGGGTTTTATAATTTTTTAATTCATTCATGTAGTTGTTTATTCAAGCTTTTATTTATCTTGTAATGTTCGCATATTAAGTTGTCCACTTCAAATTTTGCAAGCCTTTTACCGCCTCCGTGGCGTAATGGTCAGTCCATTCGCTTCACACCAGGAGGTCGCGGATTCGATTTCCGGCGGGGTCAACTTTGGAAGACTTGGTTCGGTAGGTGGTAGGGCATTTTCATAGCCCGCCTGGCTAGCTACCATCATCTTATCTCAGTCTTGCCACCAAACATCAGTATTAACAGCTTTGTCGTGTTCCGGCTTGAAGATCAGATAGCAAGATCTCCATTACGCTGGGTAAGCCCGCTTCCATCTTCGGAATCATCGTCGCTTACCATCAGGTGAGATAATACCTAGGGCTTATCAATTGTGGATAAAAAAAAAGTTTTTGGCCCATTTCCCGGTTTCCGATCAATCGGCATTAAATTTTGCATTTACGTTTAATTTGGATGACAGTGCCTGATTAGCTAAATGACGTCATTCTAAATCCAATATGGCCGATTCCCAAAGATGGCGGACTTTATATGATTTTTTATCGGTGTAATTTTTATTATATATATATGTATCAAATAAAAAGATTTGCTGAGAAGAATACGAAATAATTAAAAATACTTTCAAATAAAAGCTTGTACCTACCAAAAAGGTTTAAGGTTTTTCTAAAATTATTAAAATTTAAAAATACTAACTCGTCGATGTTTTTAACACGCTTGTATTAGCTTCACCTGTATGTCTGTATGTTTGTAACCGACTCCTTTGCACTCGATTTGGACCCACTTTAAACGGACAGATTTAATTCAAACTTTGTACATTTATCAAGAATCAGTGACAATATAATAATTTCATAAGTGTATCTCAATATCCTGAACTAAAAATTTAAAAATAAATGTAGTTTAAAAAAACTAAAAAACATGCTTTTAAAGCACATCAAACTAAAAAGTGAAAAATTATTCTTAATATAAGCTGATAACAATAATGAACGAAAAATACTAGTATTATTGTGTAAAAAGGGTGGGGCGCTTTGTGCCATATTTTTCGTATATCGAGCGACCCACGCTTTTTTCACAATAAAATATTTTTCGTTCATTATTGTTTCAGCTTACACTAAGAATTCTTTTTCACTTTTTAGTTTGATGTGCTATAAAAGCGTGTTTTTAGTTTTTTTTAAATATATTATTATTAGTTGCTAGCTTTTACCCGCGGCTTCGCACGCGTGGACATCGTTTTTATGACTGTCTTTAAGGGTGAGTAGTAAATTATGTCGTTTCCCACCTCCGCAACCATTTCTGTAAAAAAAATTACAACAATCCGTTGCGATGTAAACGAAATTACCCAAAAAAGAGTATTTTTTTAGTTCCCTCGGGCACTGCATCGGATTATGCTATTTTCCTGGGATAAAAAGTAGCATATGTCCTTCCCCGTAACACAGGCTACCTGCATGCCAAATTTCATTGAGATTGGTCAAGGCGTTGAAGCGTGAAAAGGTAACAAACAAACAAACAATCACAGTTTCACATTTATAATATTAGTAAGTCTAAGTATAAAGTCCTCATGACGCATTTGTGTATTACCAATAGTTACATATTATGAGCCGGCGGGCGTAGGAAGGAAGACCGCTATGACGTGACGTTCAAAATGAATAACCGCTTGAAGAATGTGGTAAGTACTCGTAGTTTATGGTCATACATAGTGATGCAGTTGTGTTACAGTCAATTTTAATCATTTGGTGTAAGAGTTAGATTTATGTTTGTTTGTGACGTTATGTCGGTATTATCACACTAATATTATAAAGGCGAAAGTTTGTGAGTGTGTATGTTTGTTTCTTCTTCACGCAAAAACTACTGAACGGATCTGGCTGAAATTTGGTAGGTAGACAGATTAGGACCTGGATTACCAATAGTTACATATTATGAGCCGGCGGGCGTAGGAAGGAAGACCGCTATGACGTGACGTTCAAAATACATAGGCTAATTTTTTACACGCTCGCTAGCCGCTTGCGACTCGCACACTGCGCACCCTCGAAAAGTCATAGAAACGTTGTCCAAGCGGGTGAAGCCGCAGGAAACAGCTAGTTTTTTTTATAAAATACTTACGATAACCTGATACTTCATGCCCGCCACCGCCGTTGTGTCTTAACATCCTGTATTAGTTTGGCCATGTCACAGATTACTAATTAGTTGCCATGTGCGGCCCAGATATACTTTTTACTAGTGATGAAACGATTATCACTTAGCGATAACGATCACGATTACGATTATTGCACCTAATAATCGACGATTACGATTACGATTACGATAACGATTATTGGTGTGTATTAATAAAACAAAGTATTATGGACAAACGAACAAATATTTATTATTATAAAAAGGTATCAGTAATTAAAAATAAAATACTTTAAATTTTTGTTCAAAAAACATAACATTTCTAGCTTTCCGGGCATCAATCTGTTCCGTTTTTCAGTTTAAGTAATGAAAAAACATCTCAGGAGACTATTACATTCTTTTCAATAACTCACACTCACTCTAAACAAAGCGCGCCGCGCGGTGAATTCGGGGAAATCCCGAAACGAAACATCAGGCCAGGCAAAGAAGCATAATATTTTACATTATTGAATTCTTTTTTAAAAAAAAAACATGAATAATCGCTAGATAATCGACAGATAATTGGACGATTACGATTAATCGTGAAATGTCCATAATCACTACTTTTTACCCGACCACGAAAAAAGGAGGGTTATGTTTTTGACAGTCTATGTATATATGTATGGCTGGATGTTCAACTGTTTCTTCGTATTTCCTAAACCACATAACCGATCTTGAAAAATGGATTACCCCAGATGAAAGGGAATATAAGTTAAAAATTAAAACCCGACTACGAAAAAGTATGAAAACTGTAATAGCCGTGGTCGTAAGCCGTAATGATAGTACTTAATGATTAAAAATTTTGATTACGATAAGGCTTGCGACTACGGCTAATACCCCAGATGAAAAGAAAAATAAAGAAACTCTTGTATTCATACTTTTCCGTAGTCGGGTTTTGTTTCAATAGAACGTAAGTTAAAGGTATCTAGTTAGCAAGAAAAATACAGCACTTTATGTCTGCGATTTACTCTTGATCATATTTTTATCGATACCTGTTAATAATAGTCAGATAAATTACATACTGTGACGTAAACAAACATCTCGTCCCAAGATTAAAAAACAAAAAACTCTTTTAAATTAGATTCTCGTTCGTTTGGTTTCGTTCTTTTTGGCGTGTCTGAGGAAAATTTTAAAAAGTGGCATCTGACATGTGAATATTGAATTTTGAAAAAGAACAGCTGAAAGGGTGACCGCACATATTTTTTTTAGACTGTGAAATATTAGGAAAATTTATTGCTAGTTCATTGTGCAATATATGTTATGTGCAGTTTTTTTTAAAACAAATATCGGGACCCTGCCGGAATTTCAAGGGTGTACCTTTACCTTTTCCTTTTTACTGGCCATATAACACCGAGGAAATCTGTAAAAGACGTATTGGTACCACAGCCCAGCAGGCTGGACAATTTACTGTACTGATCTTCGCTGAAGCAGCATGTTTGCTTTGCCATCGCCCTAAGCAACTTCCATCGAGCCAGCAGTTAAGGGAAGTACATACTCCTTTTTTACTCCAGTTTTCCCGGCCAAGAACCCATGGTTTTTTATGAACGTTAATCAGTGTTTAATTTTACTTGTTTTATGTGTGTCTTTTTACATACAATTTAAGTGATATCACAAAATTAACAGTAAACGATCTATACGTATGGATCGTCCACTCTACAATTGTTAAATGTTCAAAATATTCAATGTAAGCTCATGTTCATACATTTCTTTCTATATTTAGTAATTGGTTCTAAACTTCCAAAATTTGACCCTATTTAATTAATTTTGTTTTGTAAGAAATTTTCATATAATCCTGCGGTCACCAACCTTTTTTTCATATATCCAATTATTAACTTTACATATTTTAAATTATAATTTTATTTATACCTCTAATGTTCTTTTCCATTATTCCACCGTTAAACATATATTTCCCTAAATTATACGTATGATGTAACGGAATAAGTAAACGGAATTTTGAAGGGCATTTATCCCGATTTCAATCATTTTCGTTACAATACATATAGTTCGACAAAATGAGGTTTCAGGACTTTCCGTTCAAGTCATCTCGGATATAGTGTCTTCTCGTGTCAATGCGTTCAGCCAGCCGCAAGCGCCTCGCGAACGTGGACTTGAGTTTTCTCCAGTTCCCTCAGGAACTATATCGGGCTATTCTGATGAGCAGTCTATGTCACTTCCCACCCCCTCAACCAATTCTATACAAAAAAAAAACACTTCAGTCCGTAGCTCCGTTGCGACGCTGACGTGCGCGAGCGCGGAAATGAGTTTTCCCCAGATCCCTCGGGAACCATGTCAGGATATGCTAATTAGTGAATTATGTCATTTCCCACCCCCTCAGCCATCTTTGTGCAAAAAATCACAGCAATCCATTGTTTGGTTGCAATGTTAAAGAAACTAACCAAAAAAAAGAGTATATTTTCAGATCCCTCAGAACTACATCGGACTATGCTATTCCCTCCCAGTGACACAGGCTACCTGCATGCCAAATTTTTTCAAGATTGGTTAAGGTCTTGAAGTGTGAACCTACCCTAAAAGAAGCCGCGGGCAAAAGCTAGTAGGTATTAAACTAAAAAACTACTAAACATATCTGGATGAAAGGTTGGTAGACACATTAGGACCTGGATTAACACATAGGCTACTTTTTTCCACGCTCGCACCGCACACCCTCGTAGACAGGCATAGAAACGATGTCCACCCGGGCGGAGCTTATACTAGTTTATAATATCAGTAAGGATGACAGGAGCGCAGACTATGGGGTTAGAAACTGCGATGTCATAAAGATGGTGTTACAAATAAAAAGAAAACAAATTTAGAGTTTATGAGAGTCACAACTTAAAGTTATTTTTATTTTCTCACTAGATATATTTTATTTTCCCTTAAACATTTTAGGTTAATAGTTTTTTGACATTAGTAAAAGGATACCTTGAATCACTTGATTCATATTTTACAAAAATCCATTTTTTTCAGTTCAAAGTAAAGGCGTTTTAGGACGTTTTTTGATATGTTTTTATTGACCAAGTACTAAAAATGTTGTAGTACTTATGTTATATTATATGTACTTATTCTCGAAGGTTATGTGTGAAGTCGACCAACCCGCACTGGGCCTGCGTGGTCGACTAAGGCCCGATCGCCCTAATTCAGGGTAGGCTCGAGCCCCTCAGTGGGAAAGTATATATATGAGTTGATGTGATGACTTATGTTATTATATTTGTAATCTACTCCCAAATCCCTTTCATTTGATACCCCACATAATATGTTTCAATGATTTTTGTTATTTGTACTGCCATCTTTAGTCGTCACAGTTTCTACCCCCATATTCTGCGCACTGTCATCTATACATATAATAAAATCGTAGAGACCAAAAAGTCTGTATATTGAAGATATTCGAAAAAAAAATCCCACCAAAAACATTTTCATGTAAAATGTTGCCAAGACCATATGGCTCGCACTATCAAGAAGTTATCAGATCTCATGTAGAGCCAAGCTTTTAATTCTACACGCCCTAATTCTACAAGCCCTTAATTCACAAACTCTATACCTTAGTCAAAATATGTGGCTTGGCCGTTTCGTTACTCAAGAACTATCAGAAAATAATGAAAAGTGAATAATTTTTCATTAGTATTTAGTTAGATATTATGATGAAAATTTTACTAATTTGGGTCTGTATGGGAGGTACCTCACCCGGATTTTTTATGGAATATTTAACAAACTAGTGCAGTAGGCCTTCCTAAGTCCTAGTTAATCAAAAAGTTTTATTAAAATCGTTAGAGCCATTTTGTAAAAAAAGTAACAAACAATCTAGATTTGTATGGGAGGTACCTCATATCCACTCGTCTGTCGCATTCCGCCTGGCGGCAAAATAAAAAAACCCTTGTCTGTCGCTGGTCGCCAGGTGGAACGATTTACGGCGGTTCAAATTAGCGCCTAAACTAAATCAAAGGTTGCTTATGAACCAATAGAAAGCTAGGAACTGAATGGGAATGAAGTTGGCAACCTCTGTGGCCAATCATTAGCCACACTTACAGTACAAAAATATTCAGAGAAACTTCACTCAAAATTCATGTCTCGTACTTTAAATCGCGAGTGAATTTGCGCACAATTTACGTTGTTGTTTCTGTGTTTCTGAAAAAGATTTGAGGTGAAAACGATGCCGGAGTACATAATCATTTATTTTAATTACCTATAATAACTTATACTTTTGATTATCTGTGAAAACTTTTCCTTGAAACTATGGCCTTTTTTGTGACTGTTTTTTTGGCATTTTTTTTTGTTACTTAAATGGTCTAAATATTAAGTAAAGGATTATTGTTCTTTTATTTTTATATCACTTATAAACACTCTAATTTAGATTAATATTTTATATGGAAATACACAATATTCCATTTAGATTCACAGAAAATCCAATAAAAGTAAACAATAGCGCGCCCAGAACCCTTGTCTGTCACTGTCCATCTGGCGGTTGCGACAGACAGGGAGGGTGGAAGTGAGAGGCTATACTGATTTTTCTTGGAATAACAAACTACCATGTTCTGAAGGCTATGTAAAGTTATTGTAATTTACCGAATAACCATTGTTTTCCACTCCAATAAATTCTTTTCAATAGTTCAGTATTTTTATAACTGCCTATTTTAATTTTGTTTTATTATTTATGTGTGATTTTTCTATCTTTATTTTGGTAACTAGAGCACCGGACAGACACACACAAACACGCACACGCACATAGTTTTTTTCTGAAGATATAAAAATAATATTGACCTTATTAAATTTTATCCAAACCCGTCCATTAATTAAGAAACTAGAGCACCGGATGAACACACACATACACATATTTTTTTTTGTTTTTTACGGTTCCGAAGTCAACGAGGAACCCTTATAGTTTCGCCATGTCTGTCAGTCCATCTGTCCGCGGCTTAGCTCAGAGACTATTATTATTAGAAAGCTGTAATTTGGCATAGGTATACTGCATACATAGATATTAATCATGCCGACAAATTTGTAAAATAAAATCTTGGAAAAAAAATATTATGATACTTCCCCTACATGTAAAGACGGGGTGATTTTTTTTTCATTCACTTACCCTATTGTGTGGGGTATTGTTGAATAGGTCTTTAAAACGATTATATTATAAGGATTTGCTAATGCCCTTTTTCGATCCAGGGATTGATGTGCGAAATATGAAGCTTTAGATTGCCCTTTTTTGTTAGAGTCAAGTGTCCTTTCCTCTCCTGTTGCCAGCTAAACCGCTAATTCAGGTCATCTAAAAAAACTGTAAATAGTAGGACATATAATCAATTTAAAAGGAAAACTATTACGGCTAGTAGTTTTTTTTTAGTTTATGAGTCAAAGTCGACCAACTTAGGTGTGCAGTTAGATTTGTAAAAAGTTCATAAACTTTCTATACAAAATGTTCTATTAATAACCGCAAATATTTGTGAAAAGACTACAGGTGACTACATTATACAGGTGCACATACTCAGTTTGAAAACGCAGATGTAAATATTTATTATTGATCGATTGTTGCTTTTTTTTTCTAACATGTAATTGTACACATACACGCAATCACGCACACACGCACACTCACACACACGCATTAATTTATAAGTTCAACAAACATACCTTATTATTAATCTTTTATTGGTGCAGAGCCTAGTTTGGGACCGCTGTAATTATTTTTTTTATTCGAAAGGACAAGCTTGTTGTTGGCCATGGAGGCCTTTACAACTTGTAAAAATACTCTGGAAATTATTGTTATGTACTTATACTTTACGCTAGTACTAATATACACTCCCGGACACTTCTATCGGCCCACTTAGTGTTTTCAGGTTTCATGACCTGAAGCTCAAAAAAAATGTTTATGCTATTGTTCTGAAGCCCGACTACTCACCATTTTTAAAATCCCTATTGTTCTTAATTTGAATTCTACAATTTAAAAAAATAAATTTATTGTAGGAGCCGCGTAAGTGCCTTGCTAAAAAACAAAATCTGTACTGGAGGTTTGAAGAAAACAGTTGGTTTAGTTAAAAAAAATCTTTATTCAGTAACTTGTGTTGACTCCAAAGGCGTCCAAAACGGTCCTGATGCGGTTGGGCATGGAATTCATCAGCTTCACTATAACGTGCTGTGGGATGGTCTCCCATTCCTCTAATATGGCAATTTTCAGTTCCTGCATTCGTCTGTGGAGCTGGTTGGCGAGCTCGAACATGCCTCTTCAGCTCATCCTATAGGTGTTCGATCGGGTTCTTATCTGGGCTTCGCGCTGGCTTGTAATAATCCCGACGCTTTGGCGCTGGCCAGTCCATAACTGCAATATTGATGTCTCGAAGGTATTCACGGACGTTACTTGCAGTGTGGGCTCTTGCATTGTCATGCATATAAGTACATGAAATCTTCGCTCACAAAGTCGGCGTATGGCATCACATGAGGCTCTAGGCATTGCCGAACGTATCGGTCACCTAGCGTAGGTAATCGGAGACCCGTAAAGACCTCGAGGCTTGTTTTGTCTTCCGCGGAAATTCATCGCCAGACTGTCCAGGACCCTCCACAGGAACTAACCCTTTCATCGATACAGGACTAGGAAAAACGCTCTCCCTTTCTTCGGTATACACTTTCCTCCTTCCATGATTACCTTAAAGCATATTCTTGGATTCATCTGTGAAGAGTACCCGGTTCCATTGTCGATAAGTCCATTTCAAATGATTACGCGCAAATTGAAGGCGCCACCGCTCGGTGAGCTCGCGTCAGTTTGGGCCCAGTGGCTGGCTTGTGTGGTATTATATCCCGTTCCATTAGTCTCCTTCTTACAGTTGGAGCGCTTAAAGACACTCCGTGAAAGTCGCTTAGCTGCTATTGTATCTGAACTGGTGTTAGGTAACGGTTTCGTAAGCTGGTCATGAAGATACACCGATCCTGTCTCGTAGTTGTTACGCAATCTCGTGGTGTTCCTCGACGACGAATGAACCCGCCAGTCTCTTGATATCTTTGGTACACCCTACGAACAGCAGAACGGCCTATGTGAAGCTGATCACGAGCATTTCTCTGGTTTAGCCCAGAGTGAAGAAGTGCCACAGCTTGAGCGGCTATTTCAGGCGGAGTATCCAAGATTTTGGAATAGCTGAGTTGGTAAACTCACTGCAAAGTTCAGGATTCGCTATCTTGCGGTAGTTAAAACCATAAATTGACAAATGAAACAAATTAAACTGTTTTGAAACAATTTTCCTGGTGTCTCTTTTTTGGGGAACAATTCACATATTCCGGTTTTCTTTTGTTTTTTCAAATTCCTGAATTCAATTTTGGAACAAATAGAATTTAAGAAAGGTAGTGAATAGTCTGCATAAAAAACTTTTTACTTCACCCAACAGTTTCTTAAAGCTACTGTTCGTGAAAGCTTAAAACGCTAAGTGGGCTGATAGAAGTGTCTGGGAGTGTACTCGTATTACATACTGTGCTTACGTAAATAGACTTTAAAAACTGTAACTCACTAAACATAAACTTTATTCCGGTATTTCTTTTTCTCGAGGTAGGTACCTATGTCAAGTTTTTAGTTCACATTATTATACAGAGTGTGGGGCCCTTTAACTGGGGTTCTACTCATCATAAATTTCGATGCTCCTTTAAAAAATGCACAAAAATTTGTTTGTTAATTCGCAAAAAAAAACTCTTCATACAAATTGATAAGATAAGATAGGATAGGATAGGATAGGACAAGACGAGACGAGACGAGACGAGACGAGACAAGACAAGACAAGACAAGATATCATTTATTCGACAAAAATACACACAGACATAATAAAAATAACAAAAAAGGTACAAATAACACAAAGAAAAAGTAGAAAAATATGAGTACGCTACAGGTGTGAATCAGCTGATCAATTTGTATAAAGAGTTTCTTTTTGCGAATTGACTATGGATCTAATAGAAAAGGTGGACAATACGATAAGTAAAAGTCCCGTAGTTAACGGTTCCTACACCAATTTTTTTACACCTGTATATTAAAAACCGGCCAAGTGCGAGTCAGTACCGCACACATAGGGTTTCGTACCATCATACTAGATGGCGCTAGTTTCATGTTTCAAAAACCATCATACTAGGTGGCGCTACTTTCTTTATGTTTAAAAAAACACGTTTTATTTTTTCACTTTTTCATATTTTTAGTATAAGTTGTTATAGCGGCAAAAAAAATACATTACATGTGAAAATTTCAGCTATCCAGCTATCACGGTTCCTGAAATACAGCTTGGTGATGTGATATACGGACAGACAGACGGACGGACGGACAGCGGAGTTTTAGTAATAGGGTCCCGTTTTTACCCTTTGGGTACGGAACCCTAAATAATGGTGTTCTTTGGTGAATCACTTGAAATCGGCTGGACCGATTTGGCTTAATATTGTAGGCAATTGAAATGTTAGTAATTGTTCCAATAAGGTTTTTAGGTACCTAATGAAAAATATGACAAATTGCCCGGAAAACTGGAGAATTCAGAAAAAAAAACTGATACTTACATAGTGCTTTTTTCTGTTGCAGTTTATATGAACTCAATATCATAACTCACGCTTCGAACGATACACCCTCGATTACAGTCATAAAAACGATATCCACGGGCAAAACGCTAGTCACAAAGCCACAAACACATATAACGCTATTAATTGTTTTTCTGCAAACTTATCAAACGTCGTGATATAATTAAATTTCGTCTGCTAGACCACACACGTTACAAGGAGCTCGTTCGTGTTTGATAAATTGATAATGTAATATCTACTTCCTCTGATCATAAAATATTGAGGTATGTATAATATGTATATGTATTTCGTATACTTTTTTGTGCTAACTACGCTAACTGATGTTCAAGTATGTCTTACTTGTTATTACCAATCCAATAAGACACAGAAACGTATAAATTAGTTCATTTTATGTGAAGTCCTTGTTCATTTTTAGGGTTCAGTACACCTTACGGGTGACCAACGGGACCCTATTACTAAAGTATATATATTAGTACTAACATACAGTATGGACACTCCCTGTCGCTCCCTAGCTTGCGACCTCACCCCCTCGTCAACCATATTGATACAGATTGGTTACAGTTTGGCTGTCGAACGTATAGGATTTCGCCGCCATTTTGTTTATTCCGTCATTCCTTTTTTGAAATGTCATTTCTGGCCCGTTGTATGAAGTGTCCAGGGTGTGCTATTACTAAGCCTTCGCTGTCTGCCGTCTGTCCGTCCGTTAGCGGGCTGTACTTTATGAACCATAATAGGTAGACAGTTGAAATTTTCACATAATATGTGTTTCTATTGCCGCTATAACAAAAATACTAAAAATTAGTAAAAGTGAAAAATAAGGGGAGTCTCCATACAAAAAACCCATTTTTTATAGGTCTTTCGAAGTATTTTTGATTTAGCTTTATCGTAAAAACGGTAATAAGGCGTGAAACTTTGTGTGGTTATAGTACTAATACTGAAGTAAAACAACAAATAATAAAAATCGGCCAAGTGTGAGTCGTACTCGCGCTATGGAGCCCAAACTGAATGACAAAAAAACATATTTTTGACGCTCGCGTAGATGTCTTTTGCTTGTTATGAGAATTGCTATCATTGTCGTTATACTATGTAGTTGTGTGGAGAGGTGTGGTGGTACGGAACCCTCGGAGTGCTAGTCCGACTTGCACTCGGCCGGTTTTTACTTTCGAGCAACGAAGGAGTGAAGAATGTCCGTAGTTAGTAGGAGTAGGTATTGTGATAGCAAAAAAAATATGTTTAGATTCTGATGAGGATCGATTGCCTTATACTAATATAGCCTAAAAAACAAAAATATAAAAATGTATGTCTGTGTGTGTGCGCAGGTGTGGTGTGTGTGTGTATGTGTGTGTGTGTGCATGTGTGGTGTGTGTGTATCTGTGTTTTTGTGTGTTTGTGTATGGTGTGTCGGTGTCTGTGCGACCGTCCGGTTCCAAAACTACTGGACGGATTCGGGTGAAATTTGGGTCCAAGTAATATTATTTTTATATCTCCAGCCTTTTTTTTCATATTTCCCCTGTATATTTTTTTTTGTTTTAAACCGCCTATGGTGGCATAGTAAAAATCGCTTATTATTTTTTTACTGAAATATGGCCCTAACGATTTTATAAAACTCGCTGAGTTACTATCACTTTACATGGCCTACAGCACGAAGTAGTTTGTTATTCCAAAAAAAATTTATGTTATCCAGGTTGTATGTTACTTTTTCTCAAAAAAGCTGTGACAATTTTAGTGAAACTTTATGAATAACTAGACTGATCTGCGTAGTTATGTACATAGGCTAGCACATCAAGCTAGACACTCGTAGTGCGATTCAGATCTATACGCATACGGCATAAGAAAGTGTCTAGCTTGATGTGCTGGACTGCTGGCCTCTGTACCTCCCATAATACACACTTAATTTATTTGTAAATTTTTCATCAAGTCTTATCTAATTAACTTTATTATTTTTAACTAATTGTAAGTTGGAACACCCTGGACACTTCATACAACGGGCCAGAAATGACATTTCGAAAAAGGAATGACGGAACAAACAAAATGGCGGCGAAATCCTATACGTTCGAACCACAGCAAAACATTTTTCTTATCTGTGTTCGAACCTCAAACTGTAACCAATCTGTATCAATCTGGTTGACGAGGGGGTGAAGTCGCAATCTAGAGAGCGGCAGAGAGTGTCCATACTGTATGTTAGTACTAATATATTATATACTTTGGTTAGAGTAAGATTTCGTTAAGCGGTCGTCGCTCAGTGTGATTAGCGAGGCTGGGTCGATCACGCAGGTTAACTGATCTGAAGCACGGTCATTACCTTGATGAGTTTTTTTTACTGTTAGTGTAATTTTTTTCTCGAACGTTTCCGTGCTTCGCAAGTCAAGTTAAGCCGTTGGTGCCGGTTGTTATCAGTACATGGCAGTCGTCAAGCCGTGTCTGATGCCTTATAGCGTCTTAAAAACTTCTGACTGTGGGGTTCGCTACTAACCACAGATAAGAAATCTTCTACCCTGTGTCACTAGCCCTACAACGTCCAGCAACCCGGACTTGGTCCCCTATGTGATGTGGAGTATTGCCGTACCTCCCCGAACTTGGGAAGAGACCATGCCCCCCCCAGCAGTGGGGACGTTAAGGGTGGTTAATAAGGGTTTATTGCTGATTTGTGTATGCCCGACTACGACAGACGGCGAAGACTTCGCGAGGAAGTAGGTATGTTCGGTATGTACACAGCATTGCTGTACAATTTATTTTATTTAGCTTTCGCCCGCTGCTTCGCCCGTGTGGACATCGTTTGTATGACTGTCTTAGAGGGTGCGCGAGCCGCAAGCGGCTCGCGAGCGTGGCCATTAATGTTCTCCAGGTCCCTCGGGATCTATGTCAGGATATGCTTATAAGTGAATCATGTCATTTCCCACAAGGGATGGGCAACCATGGTTGAAGGGCAACCATCTCTGTGTAAAAAATCACACAATCCATTGTTCCGTTGCGATGTTAAAGAAATTAACCAAAAAAGAGTATATTTTCAGTTCCCTCAGGAACTGCATCGGGCTATGCTATTTTCACGAGATAAAAAGTAGCCTATGTCCTTCCTCGTGACACAGGCTTCCTGCGTGCCAAATTTCATGAAGATTAGTCAAGGCGTTGATGCGTGAAAAGGTAACAAACAAACAAACACATTTTCACATTTAAAATATTAGTAAAGATTGAGTTATTGATGTTTCTTGTAGAAACAGAAATGAAATGTACTCATGCATAATGAATGCTGACGTTATTTTCTTGTTAGATTACTGATTACTGACCTAAAAGAATCTCATTTTATTTTTTCTTTCATGTTAACTAGTTTTGCCCGCGGCTTCCCGCACGTGGATATTGTTTTAGGGTTCCATGGGTATGGGACCCTATTACTAGGCCTACGCTGTCTGTCCGTCCGTCCAACCAATGCGGATTTCCTAACAATTATTAAAAAATACAAATCATCATCATTGTCATCATATCAGCCGAAGGACGTCCACTGCTGGACACAGGCCTCCCCCAAGGGTTTCCACGACGACCGTTTTTGGATGCGGGTAGCGCAAAAATATCAAAAATTTAAAATTAATTATTGACATGTTTTTAACTGCATTTGATCAGAATAATGAATTTCTGCACAAGAAATGTAAAACAAAAGTAAAACAAATGGTTCCAAAAATAAAGTGCAAATTTTGAAAATCGTCTTTATTTTTTAATGTTTTTTTAAATTCACATTAATATTTATGGTTTTAAATTAAATCACCAAAAAGAAATAAAGAGGGTTTAATCCTTCATTTATTCGTAATAAATTAACGTTAATTTACTTTTTATTTTGAAAGGATTGCTTAAATATATTATTTTTAAAGACATCGAAATTTTTTATAACCGACCCGTTTTCTTTGCGACTAGTGTATATTAATACTATTTTTGATATTTTCTTAGTGTGATTTTATTCGTTTATTCATTCACAGACTTCACAGCCCTCATCATCTAGCCGAAGTCCATTGTTGGACGTATATAAGCTAATCCATTCATTATATCCCAGGAGTTAACTTTCCGGGATCTGTTTTACTATTTCTCTTTTTATGTGGGCACAGAATTCCTTACAGTGTATATGTAGAACCTTACCTTGCTAAAATTTGCCTTGAAAAGGCCAAGAAATTCACTGAAGTCATTAATATTTATATATACGTATTTTATAAAGATATACCTACCAATTCTTTACAATCAAAAGTGTGTTCCTAGTACACTGGGAAAGAAAAATGTTCCAATGAAGTACGTAGGTATACAAGGTACAAACTGTCTGACCTATAAGAAGAAACGAGAGCAAATTGTCAAATTATTTAATATAATATCTCCTCGCTCGGTCAGAAAAAGAGAAACTGCTTGTCTTTTTTTTTGAGAAAGATTTTGTAGATATACAGTATGTGAAATAATTGGTGTAGGACCCGTTAACTGCAGCTTCTACTCATCATACTGAACAACTTTCCCCAAGGAACCTATAGTCAATTCTCAAAAAAAAATTGCACCCTCCTTACTAAAATGCACAAAATTGGTCGATCAGATGATCGATTTGTATGAAGAGTAAAAAAAAAACATTTTGCGATTTCAGCAAAGTCGTAGAACAAAAGTTGTTCAGTATGATGAGTGGTAGCCCCAGTAAACGGGACCTACACCAATTTTGTTACATCCTGTATATTATATAAATTTTAGATACAGTAGGGCCTCGCTTATCCGGTCCCATACTCGTATTAATCCGAACAATCCGCTTCGAGGACGAAAAAGAAACGGGGCAAGTAGTATAACAGAGAAAAATTTAATTTACTTTAATTAGTAATTAATATAAGTATGATGAAATTAATTTTGATTTTTAATGATGTTGTCAGATGTCTGGCTGTCACCCGCTTATGCGTGAAAAAAAATATTGATGGAATGAAAGAAGATTGAATAACTGCGCACCGCGCTACAAAGTCGAGCCCTGTACATGCATCACGTTTTAGTGTAGGAGCTTGGTTAGACTAAACATACTCTTTTGTTTTTTTTGCTTTTCAGTTCCTTGATTTTTTCATTGGTTTAATTTATAGATAAAACGTTTTTATTAGTTTGATTTGTTAACTTTCATTCGCAGGTTTATAACAATAGGTTTATTAGTGCCGTATACCAATAATATACTGCGCAGGTAATAAAAAAAATAAAAAAAAAGGTAACCGGACAGAACTGTCAGAACATCACGTAATTAAGTAAGTAAATATGTTTTATTACACACCAAAAAAGTTTGAAAACTTAACATAAAATATGTATAGTGCAAAGGCGGCCTTATCGCTTTCTTCGCGATTTCTTCCAGGTAAACTTAGGTATGACGGTATACCTTCCGCGCCATTTTCCGTTCGCTATCATAATCATAATCATATGGCTTATTAACCGACTTCAAAAAAAGAGGAAATTCTATGTTTTTTTGACGTGAAAACGTCTTATAATTCGATGGAGCCGGCTGCACGCACGAAAAAATGCGTCGTTACCATGCGTCGTTACCTCGCTCTGAGGCGTTCCGAAAAATACGTCGTTACCTCGCTCTGAGGCGTTCCGTTTAAGGCTTTTTTCTTATGACGTTGTCACGTTCAACTATCGTCAGTAAACCGACTTTACAGACAACCGTTTTTTTTTATATTTACAATTGGAAAGTCCTTTGCATCATCTCACCTGGTGGTAAGTGACGATGATGCCGAAGATGGAATCGGGCTTACCAAGATATGTATGTATGTTTTTTAACAATGAACTGAATTTTAGTTTTATTTAGTGCCTTCTAACTATGAAAACAGTCATTCATAATGATTGTTCGAGACGATTTTAAAGTACAGTACAAAAAGTGTGTTACACAGAGTACAAGTTTAATTCGGTCACCTTCATAATCCGCCAGGGCCTGGTTTGTGCCCGTCTGGTATATCTTCATATGATGCTGAAGGGCCATATACCTACATGTTTTTACAAGATTAATAATGGCGGAGATTAAGTTTTTAACTATATTGCGAATAGGTGGGTTATTGTGAACGAGGTTGTTGTTTTTTTAACCGACGACATCAAAAAGAAGGTCTCAATTCATTTGTATGTATTTTTTTTATTCATTTGTATATAATACGCGCAGGTATGCCGATTGTGAACCGATTTAAATGTTTTTTTATTGATAGTTTGTGCCTCCATGGTCCAAAAAAGCAAAATTACAGCAGAAACTTCTCCTTTATTTTCAGTCTAATTGTAATTAATGGGGACACTTTTCGTTCGGACTGTCCATCGCCAGGTCATAGCCATCAACCATGGCACTGGCTGCCACTCATTGGTCGGTAGCCATGGCAACTGCACCACAACACCACGCACAAAGCGAAAGTGGTGGTCACCACCCTTTGCCACCACTTGATGCCTCACCAATTACCAATGAACCAAAGGGTGGAGGTAAGTAGGTGCCAAGGACGGGGCCAGCCAGGCAAGTAAGCATTTTGTTCACAAATGTACACAAATTGGCCGTGGAGTTTTAAGAATCCACAACAATTTGCTCCCGATAATTAAATTCATAAAAAGGATTATAAGGATCGAAATATTATGTAGGTACCAATTCAATCGCTTGCGAGAATTCGCTGTAACCAATAAGTGCAACTTTTTCTGTATTTAATTTTAAGTTTCCATTTGCAATAATAGTTATATATGATACAAGTGTGGTAAACAGGTAAATGACAATGCCAGTTACCTTTTACGCCCAAATATAAAGATGGCGGACCAGTTATTTTTAGGCACCTCCATGGTATAGGTATCAAATGAAAGGGTCTGCTGAGAAGAATAGGAAATAATTAAAATTCTAAGTAAAGTTTGTACCTAAAAGTTTTTAGGTTTTTGGATATAAAAAGAATATTTACTTACATTGAATGCATAGGAGTGTGTTTCTTACTTACATTGAATGTATGGATCTGTGTTTCAAGGATTCCTTTAGTTCTGTTAATAAATGAAGGGCACAGGGGAAAAACATGCACTGTCACAAAGACAATGAACTGAGAAATTACTAAATTTATCTTTTGATCCGTGAAAAAAGGTACATTACAGCTTGAAATAAAAAAAATATTTATTTATTTATAAAACAAATATACTTTTTTTGGATGTGTAGTAGAAAAAAACATTTTGTTTTATATATTTATTGAGTTAGCTGAAAAAAACTGAACAAAGGCAGAAAATACAGGCAAAAACTATGCTAAGTCCATGAAAAACAGGCAAAAAATATGCTAAGTCCATGAAACAGTTGATGACATTTTGTTTAAAATATTATGTAAAATAATATAAATGCACACCGCAACACACACAACACACAAAACGAATGAAATAACCTCAAATCAAAAACAAGACTGTCAAACGTCAAACTGATAACCATGGACAATGCTTATTTTTTCCTGTACGACTTGGACATTGCTTGTTACTGCACTGTATCAATATTTTTCAATGAAGATTACTCTGTGACTATGCATGTTAATGTAAAGTATGTTTTGGCGTTTTGTTCTAACAGATTCGTAGTATAAAATGGTATTGCCAGTTCGAAAAACATAAACATGTGACCTTGCATGTTTTTCCCCTGTGCCCTTCAAATATCATTTTATTGTTGTATGTTTAGCGTCGGTGGCATAACGGATAGGGTCGCTACCTCGTATCTGGGAGGTCGTAGATCGAATCCCGCCACTTATACCAATGTGTTTTTGAATTTTGATTTCATCCGACGCTCTTACGGTGAAGGAAACCATCGTGAGTAAACCTGCACACGCCTGCGAAGAAACTCGAAGGTTGTGTGTGAAGTCGACCAACCCGCACTGGGCCCGCGTGGTCGACTAAGGCCTGATGCCCTAATTCAGTGTATGCTTGAGCTCCTCGGTGGGGACGTATATGAGCTGATATGATGATGCATGATACTGTTTTATTTATTGACAAATTTAATTGTACCATAGATAATACTGACAAATTTATTTATTTTTATTCACAATTGGTAAGCCCTAGATGAAGCCTTAGTCTAAAAGTCGGCCCCATTTCCCCAACGTAAAAGCAATTTTCAGTCGCTCGCGTTGATTGTCTTTTGTTTGTAATGTGAATAGGTATCGGTCCGTAGTTCCAAAGATTACGCTCTAAAAACCAAACCTTATCTCTTCATAATATTAGTATAGATATGTATTACATACTTACTTATTACTATAGATATGTATACAGTAAAATCTTCCAACATTGCCCTTACGGATAAACTTTGCCGAACAGAAAAATTAACTGCAATGACATTTTCCGTTTAACTAAATTCAACTCAGACAGTTAGAAATTACAGTGCTGCCACTATAAACGCAGATCAAATGGCGCAAACTATATTTTGCAGTTCCCACTTTAAACTTTAAAGTAATATTTACATTCAGAATTGTAAAAAAATGTGTTCTCGCCATTCGATCTGGGCTCACAGAAATTTTTGAAAGAAAATACTTTTGTGAAGCATGAGCATGCATCACTTAAATGTAGCCCTACGAAGCGGGACTACAGTGACCACCTAAGTCTCTAGGGAGTGAAAAGTAATTAGTTGTTTTTTTTATTCACAATTGGTAAACCCTTGATTTAATTTAATTTAATTTAATTTCCTTCATGTGACATAGACAAACTCAAACAGCCAGTTAATATACTATTATCTGTGGAGTGTGGACCGTCTTCATTGCGAAAATGTTGAGAGTTTTAGTTCCATGGTTTTTCCGTAAAGAAGGTGGTGCCATGTGTTTTAAAATATTTTGTGATTTTTATTTTATTAAGTAATATTTATTTAAAAAATGTACTAAATTGACTATTTTTCTCGCACTTAAAGTGAAAAGTACAACTTGCACCTCGAGACTAAACGCCAACTTAATATACCCTCGGATTCATTGATTCCTCTCCTCTGCTATATTATGGCTTCCTTTAGTCCCTCGATATAAAATATACTATTAACCCAAAGACATTTATTAAGTACATATACACAGTGACTTTTAATCAGTTCTTGATAAAAAAGGATTTGAACGTACTCGTGATTACAAACAACTTTCCCAAAAAACTAGGTGTCAAATATGAAAAAAAAATTTTGGTACTTTATATATTTTTGCCGATTTGATAACTTACCTGTTATTTATTATGTATCGAGGACCAAAAAATTTTTTTCTGATTTGACATACAGTTTCTTTGGGAAAGTTGTTTGTAATCACGAGTACAATCATATCCTTTGCTATCAAGAACTAATTAAAAGTCACCCCATATATCAATGCTTTAACCCTTGACTTGGAATTTCCCAATTGGGACAAGTTTATGTATCCAGTAAACATGATTATTTAAAAAAAACAGTACACGTAAATTTTAATAGTATGTAAACGTTTTCTAACCAAAAAAAAACTCGGTGAGTAATAATCGAAATACGATTGTATAGTTAGTATTTGTTTTCGTGAGTTACACACCACTTCGACTATAAATCACATTACCTAACTTTCAACGTTAATTATAAATTCTAAAAGGCGTTATTAAATACTATAAATATCCTATTTCGACTTGCTTAAAAGTTTCCATGCATTATCGCAAAAAACAAAGCGCATTAATTTTCCTGGAATGTGACCATGTTTTTCCTCAAGTCTTAAAATGACAGGCAACAAGTTCACAATAATCCTGACAAAAAATTACATCCTGCTTTTAATCTAAATTACAAAATATTGAGATGATTCACCCATGGCTGTGTGTTTTTTTGTAATACATTGAAACAGGAAAACTTGTAGACACCTCGACAAAGGCACTTAAGAAATGAAGAATATGACTGAATTGATTGAAAACAGGAAAACAGGGCTAAACAAAGACCTAAATTAGTTTTACAATAAACAGTTTAGCTACCCTAGTTTGTCTACTCGAGCCTCCTGGCGACCCGTAAACGTGTAACGATGTTTGATTATATAGTGTTTCATTTTTTAACGATGAAGATTTCGTATATTTAATTATATTTTTGCCATTTTTGATAATGTATCTAGGTAACAGTTATAACTAGTCATGATAACTTGTATTGCCTATTCTTATAGTTGTATTCCAAAACACAGTTGTATTGACAAAACAGTTGGTTTATGATCATTTTCATAAGTACCTAGTAAATATAAATTTCTTGTTATTTTAGTGTACCTATTTCTTGCTTAAAATATTTTTTTTCCTGATTTAATAAAAGATTTAACGTGTTTTATATTTGTTTTTTTTTACTATTAATATTTTTACTTTTTTACAATAGGGAGATGCAATTGATTTCATTTGTGACAGCCCTGTTCCCCAAATATTTATATCTGAAGATTATAAAAAAAGTCTACCTAACTTTGCCGACCCAATTTTTTGCAGAAACCAAAATGATTTCGATATTTTTTCTGAGAGCGTGCTGATCTCTGCCTGGTGCATTATTATAATGGCTCCAGAAGGTGCCTCGTGGAAATAATATCAAACCTCCTAGCCCGCCTCTTTTCCATTAATTTTTAGGGAAACCATAAAAAAATGAGGATTTCATTCAATACTCTAGATTCCGAATGTAATTATTCTATACGAATAATGGCCTCGGTTCTTTTTAATTTGAATATTTTTTATCAGTGACCAAAAAACTGTAAAAGTAAGCAATGTTGGATGGAAAGTTTGAAGGCACCAATGCACCCTCAATTTTTTTTAAACCCACAATTGGTAAGCTTTTAGCATCATCTCACGTGATGGTAAGTGACGATGATGCCGAAGATGGAAGCGGGCTTACCAAGATTCCACAACGCAATGGGGAACTGGCTATCTTATCTTCAAGCCGGAACACATTATCAATACTGTTAACATTGATGCTTGGCGGCAAGACTTAGATATTTTTTCCCGGCGGAGTCTAACTTCATATGACTTCGTTTGGTTGATGGAAGAGCATTGTCTAAGCCCGCCTGACTAGCTACCACCTTCAGATCAAATTAAAGTTCAGATACAATGCTGCGAACCTGTCAAGTTGAAGCCACTTTTTGAAACAATGTGTGCGGTATCGGTGTGTTATCATCATCATCATATCAGCCGAAGGACGACCACTGCTGGACATAGGCCTCCCCCAAGGATTTCCACGACGACCGGTTCTGCGCTGCCCGCATCCAGCGGCTTCCCGCGACCTTCACCAGGTCATCGATCCACCGAGTGGGAGGCCTGCCTACACTACGTTTTCCGGTGCGTGGTCGCCACTCGGGAACTTTACTGCCACAACCGCCATCTATTCTACGAGCAATGTGACCCGCCCACTGCCACTTAGTTTAGCAATTCTGAGAGCTATGTCGGTCACTTTGGTTCTCCTACGGATCTCCTCGTTTTTGATTCGATCACGCAAAGAAACTCCGAGCATAGCACGCTCCATTGCCCTTTGGGTGACCTTGAGCCTTCTTATGAGGCCCATAGTAAGCGACCATGTCTCAGTTCCGTATGTCATCACTGGCAACACACACTGGTCGAAGAATGTGTGTGGAAATCTTCGGCGACATCATCATGGCACATCATCATCATGAGCATATTAGCCGAAATTCGTCCACTGCTGGACAAAGGCCTCCTCCAAGGATTTCCACGACGACCGGTATTTCATATCTAGTATTTCAGAGTGGTTTTGATGTCTATGTGATCGTGTACAGTGTATGTTGGTTTGATCGGCTTCACATTGAATTTACATGAGGTTCTTTCTGAACTTTTATTTGATCTGAGCTATGACACAAAAGTTTTCACGTAGAAAAGAAAAAAAAATATCGAGTAAATGGCTCCACGTATGAGTATGCCATACGTCACACTCCACTCGTGGGTTATTGTAGTGAGAGTGAGACAGAGTGACGGAGTGGCGTGTAGAATGTTTTTTTCCCATCTCAAAAAATGCCCAACGCGCCTAAAGAAGTTTCACTTCGTCAACCTCTCTTTTTTTCTAATCGGGTAAAAATGTATCCTATGTCACTCACGGAATTAAGATAAATCTAACGACACCTCGCACTCCAAAATCTATCAAGCCGTCTAGGTTACAGGGTGTGTCAAAGAAATAAACATGCATACATACACTCCTCCTGGCGAAGTCGGGTAAATAGAATGGAAATATACCTAAAAGCTATCAACGGTATGGGGTGCTAAAGTGCTAAAGGTGTTCACCCTTTGAAAATAACCACTATTAATCAAGTGACGCACCAGCCACCATTGTTGTTGTTTACCCATGTTTGTGTGATTAATAAACGATCAATATCATCAATATGGTAAGCTACTCATAATGATTTCTATCTCCTTCTTTTCGAAGCGATGGTTTTGTATGTATAGTCACACACATCGTTAAAAATAAAAATCTATAAACGTAAATCTATAAACGGGCACGGGTCACTTCCAACCCGGGGAGGTTAAGTCATACTCCACACGGAAGGGGGGAGTCCGGGTTGGTGAAGGTAGTAGGGCTAGTGGCGAACCCCATTGTCAGAAGTTTTTTAACCTGCCTCAATAAGGCACCCGTGCCATCTAGTAATATTAGCAACCGGCACCAATAGCTTAACGTTAACGTACCTTGCGAAGCACGGAAAAGGTCGAGATGAAATGCTGCTATCAGTCAAACCCATCCAAGTACTGACCTTGCTTCAGGTCAGTTAACCTACGTGATCGACCCAACCACACAAGTCACTCTGCTATGACCGCTTCACATCATCATCATCATATCAGCCGAAGGACGTCCACTGCTGGACACAGGCCTCCCCCAATGATTTCCACGACGTTTACAAAGGACGAGCAACGCGATCTCATATAGGTTTGAGAATTAGTTAGACCTTATGTCGCCAGAAATAACGTTTATATTGAAACGTAACTAAGAAAAAATATCAATTTATGAATAATCGTGGACATTTATTGTTTAATTTGTTTCTTATAGTATTAATAATATTTTGAAGGCATAAATTAAAAACTTTTGAAGTATTGGCTTTCCAAAAAAGACAAATATTTGAGACTTTACAGATCCGCAAAGAGAATCTGTTAAATTTTTAATAATTCATTAACACATATAATATATACTATTCAGAATAAATTGTTCAATCAGGGTTATCTATATTTTCTGGTAAGATAAACCAAAAAATCTGTAACTAAAAAACTATTCTATTAATGATAGTTCCGAATGATTAATTATTTTAATTTTGTTTTGTTTAACTAGAATGCAATCGTCATATCATAACAAAGGTACTTTTACAAAGTTATATATTATGCTGTATAGTTATGAAATCAAAATGTGTTCAAAATTTAGTTTTTCCGTTTTTTTACATTGACGCGGAGCTTGAAAACGTCTAATTCTTTTTATTTTAACTATAACTAACAATACTTTATGTCCTAGAAAAAGAAAATTACAGTTATCGAATTATGTCCAGGTTTAGCTAATTTGATGCGCCTAAGAATAGTTTTACGACAACGCCTTGGAGTCATTCAGGCCAGACTGTACCAATATCGAGATACAGAATCATTTAGTAGCTGTTTATTTAACAATTAGTTGACTATAGTGATCTTCAGTTATATTACTATTGACGATTCTGTGGCAGTTGAACGGACTGACAGACGATAAATCTGTAAAAGGGATCAGTCTACTGGATCCGCGGCAGGATGTTGAGGTGGATGCCGCCGAGCGAGCCGACGATGGGCCGGTTCGGGTCCATAACAATCTTGCGTGGTGTGCGGGGTGAGGGCGCCACGCGGAAATGCTGGAGGAATTTCACCATGCCCACCTGCGATTGCACCTTAGCGAACCGCATGCCTGCGAACAATGGATATAATTATAACAATAATTATTTTCCAGGATGGAGCGAAATAAATTTTACAGTTTGCCTTAGACGATGGTATTGAATTCAGAGTAAGAAAAAGAATAAAAAGATGGTAAGTTAAAAACGTTCAAGAGTTAAAAAGAGGTGCAAAAGGACCATCACGGAATCTGAAGAGCGATTGGCATGAAGTGGTGCCAAACACTAAAAAGTGAGTTGTTTAGTGTCGGAAGTCAAGATCATTTGAGAATCACTGCAGGATCGTAGGTAAATAATTAAAAAATGATGTAAGTAATTTTGCACCAATACAAAGTCAATTTGTAATATTTACCACAAGAGAAGCAACTTACCAATACAATTTCGAGGCCCTTGTCCGAATGGCATGTAAGCACAGATAGGTCGGTTCAAAGATTTCTCTGGGCTGAAGCGCTCGGGGTCAAACTTGTGCGGATCGGGATAGAGGTGCGCGTCATAGTGCAGCGCAGTGACCGGCACCAGCAGGATGCAGCCGCGCGGCACCATCACGCCGGTGCCCGGCAGCTGGTAATCAGCGCGCGCACGCCTCACCAGCGGGTCCGCCACCGGGTACATGCGCAGTGTCTCGTTAAACACCTTCTTCATGTACGGCATTTCGCTGAGACCCTCGTACGTCACCTTCCCGTCATACTTCTTCAATACATCGTCGACCTCTGCTAACAATTTGTCCTGGATTTCGGGGTTGAGCGCCAGCTGATAAAGCATAAATTGCAACGTCGTAGCGCTCGTTTCGTAGCCCGCGGTGTAGAAAACAAACGCCTGAGCTGCCATAACGCTTTCGTCAATTTCCAGACAAGTTTCGTTGTAGTTATGGTTCGATCCGTGGATTTGACCTTCCTGCTTTAACTCCAGTAGTAGGTCCATGAAGTCCTTCCTGTCGGACGGCAGACCGTTCCTCTGAGAAACGACGAGTCGCACAAGATTGGTAAAGTAACCCATTATATCAAACCTCATGTACTCACTTAGGTGTATCGCCAAGCTGGGAAAGAGCATTCGCATGAGTTTAAGTCGGGGCCCGCTAAAAACTGCCTTATTTATCATCTCCAGTTCAGCCGCGGCACCTTTTCGGATGTCGATGTCCAAACCGAAGGCACAGGCTGATATGGAGGCAAGCGTATACTTGGAGAACAGCATGTGCACCTCCTGCTCGGGATTCTGGCGGGAGAGCTCGCGAGCATACTCGACAAAGTCGTCAGCACGGTCAGTGATAAGGTGAAACATGCTGCGTAGCTTGCCTGACGTGAAAAGAGGCGTGAAGCGTGTACGGAGCACCTGCCACTCCGCGCCATCCGCCAAGAACAAATTCTTACCAAACGCTTTCTTGCTGAACTTGAAGCCTCTGTCAGTGAAGAAGTCAAAATCCTTGATCATTATGTGCTTTATAAGTTCTACGTCTTTGACAAGTAGGTGGGGCGTCGTCATCTTGTAAATTCCGATCACTTTCTCGTCAGGAAAGCTGTTGTAGATTTCCTTGAGGACCTCCATCTCGGTTTTCCGAGATAGCACAAAATCTTTCACATTGCCGAACAGTGGGAGCGGCTTCGGTCCAAGTACATTTCTCTTACTCCAGTAGTTAAACTTACGTGTGTTGAACTTGTACAAAAGATACACTACCGTTAAAACTAAGATTAATATGTACAGCATGGCTACAATACGATCTAGTTCGTTTAGGTTTACTAAAAGAAAGTCTGGGTATTACGTTTCGTCTCCTTAAATACAAAATTTATCCTTTTATCAATGTTATGTAATAGATAAATCCGAAACACGAGTTATCTATAAAGTCAAGGTCTAGCAAAGGAACGTGTTTGTTATCTAAGAGTGAGTTAGTTATCTACAGTATTTGTTATTGCTTTCTACAGGTTGGCCGTAGGCAGGAAGAGTTATATTCTTATTTAATTTGTAAGGTAGGAAATCAAAACAATAGTTTTTTTTAAATTACATTGTTGTTTTAGGGTTCCGTTCCTCGAAAGGTAAGAACTTAACCATTACAGGATCACTCGTGTGTCTGTCTGTCCGTCCGTCTGTCACACTTCTGGACCGATTGAGTTGAAATTTGGTACACAAATGTAACTTGATGACCCAAAGATGGAGTTTTTCAAAATTTATTGTTTGATATATGAAATGTTGTTGTGGAAATTTCAAATATGTAGTTTTTATAATTTTAAGGTAAATAGTTCTGAAGTTATTTAAGAAAATAGGCGAATATTGACCATTTCCTCCCCCTCCTCTTATCTCCGAAACTACTTGGCCTAAAATCTTGAGAAATACACAGTATGTGAGGTTAAACAGTGTTCCACACAGGCTTCTTACTCACTACCCGAGGCAGCTGCTTCGCCGCTGTTATTGTTTCCCGCGGTATCTGCCCGGCTAAAAAGAACCATGACCCATATGAAAGGTGCTTAATAGCCTCAGGTCCCAGGTTGGCCGATGCAAGCGAAACATGGCCAAATGAAGACTGCTCCGCGGCTCAACTCGATGCGACCTGAGGTACGCGACGGCGTCAACTCCACTGCCTATTGGGCAACATGCATATGAGGAGAAACCTCCAATCGAGAGAAGAAGAAGCTGCTCGGTGAGGGTACGCTACGTGATATCGTCATCATGACAAAGCGTCTTGTCGTGCATACGCCGTGGATTGTCAGCCACGAGTCAATAAAATACTTTGTGGAAGTGCCGAGACATGAAGCTTAGTACTCTATAGTCAAAGTATATATTAGTACTAACACAGTATGGACACTCCCTGCCGCTCTCTAGATTGCGACCTCACCCCCTCGTCACCCAGATTGATGCAGATTGGTAACCGTTTGGTTGTCGTACGTATAGGAATTCGCCGCTATTTTGTTCCGTCCTTCTGTTTTTGAAATGTCATTTCTGGCCCGTTGTATGCAGTGTCCAGGGTGTGCTATAGTGGTTGCTGTCTAAACTGATAAAAGGGGAATGATTATCTTCTTGCCGCCAAACATCAATGTTAACAAGATTGATTTGTTCCGGCTTGAAGATAAGATAGCCAGTTCCCCGTTGCATTGAGGAATCTTGGAAAGCTCGCTTCCGTCTTCAGCATCTTCGTCACTTACTATCAGGTGAGCGTGAGATGATACCAAGGGCTTACCAATTATGGATAAAAATTCTGTGAATTAGGTAGGTATGACTGTTACTTTGGTTAATGTTTAATAAACTATAGTATCTGGTAGAATCCCGCCACCGAAATACGTTATCTTTTGGCCGTAACATGTCGTTTTAAAACAGGTAAAAAGTATCACATGAACAATAGACTCGTTTCGACACTCGTGCTGGAATGGAGTCATTCAAAATAATTAGAGGTGCTTTCAAAATAAGACATTTATTGATTCCTTGTCACCAAACACACATACATAATATTGGGAATAAATTAAATTAAAAAAATAAGAGGAGAAAAATAACAAAATAACAGTACCCAATATTACAATTAGATAAAAAAACTATCAAATTATGATGTGTGTGTGTTATAGAAGTGTGTGTTTGTGTATGTGGTGCAAGAATCACGGACAGCGCTCAGCATACTTTTGTATAAATAACGCGCTATCAGGTGCAGCCGCGGTTTACTTCGATTCTCCATTTCGAATCGAAGTAAACCCGAGCAAAAGCTCCGCGGTTTACTTCGGTTACCACCGTAGGAGACTTTTCCCCGACCAGACAATCCGCATGCTAGGCACCCCCGTCCCATGGCAACGCACAGCCAAATATTAAGGAGTCACCCTAGACCCCCAACTCACCTTTAGACCCCACATTACAAACGTGACCCGTAACGCCCGTTTCTACCTAGGCAGGCTTAACAGCATGATAGGTAGGCACAGCAAAATGTCCCCCACTAATAAGTGAACACTCTATAAGGTTTGCATCCGACCGGTAATGACATACGCGGCCTCCGTTTTTGCGCACACGCTCCCAACTATCATGAACATGATCCAGGTAGTAAAGAACATTTTCTGCCATAGAGCGTTTGACGCCCCGTGGTGCGTCCGTAACACTGACCTACACCGCGACATGGATATACAAACCACACAACAGTTCATTAAAGGCCTCTCTGAGAGCTTCTTCAAGTCCTCGGAGTCGCATCCCAACCCGTTAATTCGAGAGGCAGCGGACTATACCCCGCCACTCGAACTATCTAGTTACATGGTCCGAAGACCAAGTCACGTTCTGTCTGATCCTCCCGACCAAATTTCAGCCGACCTGAACTGTCTCCTGGTAGCTCAGGAAGGATCCGATAGTGTCACTTCGTGAATGACACAGTACCCTCACACTAGCACATAAAAATGTAATTCATAAAGCGATAGCTCCCTTCAGGAGCTCCTCGCGCAGACACTGAGCGCTTGTTTTTGCACTTCCCCCCTCCTTACGGGGGGAGTCGCTCAGATGAAGGGTTCATAAGTCTTAGCAGACTTGTAATCCAGGGAGGTTTTTTAGTGGGTATGCACTCTGAGAACCCCACATAACCCCAGCCTAAGACCGGTCGCTGGTATGCAGTAATGCATTTTTTAATCCTCCCACCCTCCGAAAAGGGGAACAAAAAAAAAGTGCAGCCGCGGGTGATTCATTGCCATTAGTCATTGCACTAGGGCTGGTGGAAGCGGACGGAGAGCTTATCGAGTTTCTTTTGAGCGTGTTATCATTGAATGGCGCGTGCGACGCGGGCGGCGGCGGCGGGCTATCGCATCGCGCGCCTGCCGTAAAGTTTTTCAATCTGTGGCGGACGCACGCGCCGCCCCGAGTCTACGCGAAAACTGATAAATGTATTGAATTTATATACAATATTTTTGCTTTATTTCATCCTTAAATTTAGGGCGATGGGCCTTAGTCACAGATAACTAAATAGTTACTTCTTAGTCACAGATTACTAAATAGTTACTTCCTTAGTCAACCACGCGGGCCCATTGCGGGTTGGTCGACTTCACACAGAACCTTCGAGTTTCTTCGCAGACATGTGCAGGTTCCTTCACGATGTTTTCCTTCACCGTTAAAGCAAGCGGTAAGTATACTCGTATGTACGTAAGTTTTGAAAAACTCATTGGTACATTGGCCGTCCAGATTTGAACCCGGTACCTCTGGTTAGAACGACCGAGTCGTTACCGGTTGAGCCACCGACGCTTTTTTCAGGGCCCTGATTCAGGGTAGGCTCGAGCCCCTCGGTGGGGCCGTATATGAGCTGATATAATAATTCTTAAATTAAACCTGCAAATGCCTAGCGGAAATTTCGTTGTTCTGGAGTTGAAGGGACTTGGTAGGTAACAGGGCGCGCCAATCAAAATGTGGTAGATCTGATTGAACTATTTACTTTCTTCTGTTACAAACTTTATTTACAGCTTATAGAAGTTTTAGATTCATTCTCTTCTCTGACTCTTTTCACTGTCCAATAACTCTAAACTGTACAACATACTTTGCCATAAAACTGTACATTTTGTCAGACTTCAATATACTTTTTGTTGTGTGATTGCGTGTCCTACTAGATTGCTATAAGGTGAATCACAAAAGCTCCTCTCATTCCCACCCTGTTAGAATTTCAAATAAGTAAATAAGAGTTTAAGAGCGTCGGTGGCGTAACGGCTAGGGCAGCCGCCTCCTGTCCGGGAGGTCGTGGTTCGAATCCTGCCACGCACCAATGTGATTTCGAATTTAGATTTCATATGTACGTTTATCTGACGCTCTTACGGTGAAGGAAAAACATCGTGAGGAAACCTGCATACGCCTGCGAAGAAACTCGCAGGTTTTGTGTGAAGTCGACCAACCCGCACTGGGCCCGCGTGGTCGACTAAGGCCCTATCGCCCTAATTCAGGGTAGGCTCGAGCCCCTCAATGGGGACGTGTATGAGCTGATATTAAAATCAAATAACAGTTTGTGTGAACAAATTGGACCTAACCCGTGAAATAGGATTTTCTTTTATGTTCTTGCTAAACTTAAGGCCCCGTGGTACCTGAAAATCTGCCTTGGTCTTTTTCTTTATTACGTGTAAAGAGGGAAGAAAATAACCACACTTTTGCACTTTTTCGATGTTTTTGTTTTTATTTTCATCATATTTATATTAAAAATCCAATCGATTTTTCCCTTCAGTCACCTATGAACTTTATTTTAGTAAATAAATCATTTTGTCAAATTTTAAGAATAAAACCGAAAATAGACGATGAATTGGCTCGAAAAGAGGTTTGCGAAATTTTTCTATCGAGCCAACTTTATTAAATCGTGTTTCCATTCGATATAGTCCCTCGTAACTATTCTTAATAATACCAATATATTTTCCTAGATTTTAAATTTACTGTTAACTACTTCAAAAATGAATTCTAAAAACCTGTTTAAGTGGATTTTTAAGTACCACTGCGCCTTAACACAATTTGATAGTACGCTTCTTTTGCTTTTTGAACGACAAGAGCGAGAACACGATCGTAAAGTTTACACATGGCTACTGTTCCGTAACTTTTAAATAGTATCTGTAATAGTACCAAGTTCTACAGTGGTTTCTTAAATCATAGCTACGGAACTTCAAATTAAAAAAATTGTTTTAAACTTCTCGAAATAATAGAGAACGTACAACAGTTTTGTTGTGTTCTGTGCTACTAATGGTGTAACGTGTTTTTATAGGTATTTTAGGTGTAATTTTAATTAAGCTCTGTCGTTATAACGGTAATAAATACAAGCATATACCTTTGTGCGATTATAGTAATCAATAAAAACAAATAATAATAATCGCAAACGCTAAAAACGTTAAAAAACCAACTTCCATTCCATCGTAACAACTTAGTAGAATTATGCGATTATTATTTTGGTTTTTGTTAATTTTCTAAACAAGTTTTTTACCGACCGATTTAGATAAAATTTACATGGAACCAATTCGGGAGAAAAATCTAATAGAAAAAGAATAATAAAATCGGTTAACAATCTGTGAAGATATCGCGTATCAAACACACGAAAATCGATTTGAGAACCTCCTCTTATTTGGAAGTTGGTTGAAAACTGGCCAAAAGTGAGTCGTACTCACGCTAAGGAGTCCGAACTGAATTTAAAACAAAACGGCCAAGTGCGAGTCAGAACCGCACACAAAGGGTTCCGTACCATCATACTAGGAGGCACTAGTTTCTTTATGTTTAAAAAAAACACGTTTTTTGTTTTAATTATTTTTTCAATTTTTCTAATTTTTAGTATATTTGTTGTTATAGCGGCATCTGTGAAAATTTCGTCTAGCTATCACGGTTTATGAAATACAGCCTGGTGACAGACGGACAGACAGACGACAGAGAGACGGACAGCGAAGTCTTAGTAATAGGGTCTCGTTAGTTAAAAAAACATTTATCTGTCGCTCGCTGTCTTTGTCATAGTTGTGTGGAGAGATGTGGTGGTACAAAATCCTCGGTGCGTGAGACCCTGTGCTTTCACTTGGCTGGGTTTTTTTTTTCAATATACATATTATCTATCATCCCGTTAACTTTTTTTACTCACAATTAGTAAGCCCTTGTTGTTATCATCTCACATAATCGTAAGTGACGATGATGCCGAAGATGGGCGCGGGCTTACCAAGATTCCCCAATGCAATGGGTAACGGCTATCTTATCTTCAAGCCGGAACACATCTATGCTGTTGACATTGATGTTTGGCGGCAAGACTTAGATTAGATGGTGATAGCTAGCCAGGCAGGCTTAGAAAATGCCCTTCCACCAACCAAACCTAGTCTTACAAAGTTAGACTCCGCCTGGAATCGAATCCGCAACCTCCTGATGTGCAGCTAACGGGCCTAGCCATTACGCCACGGAGGCGGTTAAAACTATCAACGTCCAATTAACTGTAGACTCGATACCTTAAGTCTTGAAATGTTTCCAAATTATAAGGTTTTTGTTGATCGCTATCTGATAGTTCACGCGAAGGTGTAGAATAATACTGCGATCGTTAGCCTGGTTCGAACAAAGAGCTGTCATCGTTACCTTTTTTAACCGTCTTGAAAAAAGAAGGAGGTTCTTAATTTAACTGGTGTGTTTTTTGTGTAGCATAGTCCGGTGCAGTTCCTGAGGAAACTGAAAAATACTAGTTTTTTGGTTCATTTCTTTAACCCTCGGCTGGTCGCGTGGGGTCTTTAAAAGCCCGACGTTTACGAAAACTGCTATATTTTGTTCCATATTAAAGATTCAAATTTGTACCTCAGGGTAGCTTCCTAAAACATACTTAACTATCAATTAGTGCAAAAATAATATATAATAGTAATACATATTATTATTTGTTAAAAATTATTTCCTATCATTAAAATTATTTAAAACCACACTATGGGTTTTATTTAAAATTTTATTATGCTACAAAAAATATAAAAATAAATAAATAATAATAAGTAATAAAAAAACAAAATATTTAAAATCTCCGGGCGTTTAAAGACCCCACGTGACCGACGGTGTCACAAAAAAAGCGCGACCACCCGAGGGTTAACATCGCAATGGAACAGTGGGTTGTTGTGATTTTTGCACAGACATGGTTGAGGAGGTGGGAAATGTCATAATTTACTAATTAGCATATTCTGACATAGCTCCTGAGGAATATGGGGAAAACTCGTTTCCATGCTCGCGCACGTTGAGGGCGTCGCAACGGAGCAACAGATTGATGAGATTTTTTGTACAGTATTGGTTGGCAGTGACATAGACTGCTAATCAGAGTAGCGCGATATAGTTCCTGAAGGATCTGGAAAATATGTCCACGCATGCGAGCCGCCACTCACCCCACCCACAAAGACAGTCATAAAAACGATGTCCACGCGGGCGAAGCCGCGGGCAAAAGCTAGTAACAGTATAATTGGAAACGTTAAACATGTTAAAAAAACCGGCCAAGTGTACTTAGCCTTGACAGTTTTCCTTTTAAATTGATTATAAGTAGTTATATCCTAATATTTTAATTTTTTCTCAGAAAACAGCGGTTTAACTTCTTAGAAGGGGGGGATCAAAATCGGTATAGTACTTTTTTTGAAAATTAACAAAAATCACAAAAACATTGCTACTAATTTAGTAATTATTTGCCATGCCATATTTATATGAAGCCGACAAAGGGTACAATAAAATCTTGAAAAAAAACCAATACTTAGGTTACCTCCCCTGCATGTAAAAAGGGGGATAATTTTTTTTTCGTTGATTTTGATAGACCGACGACCTGGTGAAGATCGCGGGAAGCCGCTGGATGCGGGCAGCGCAGGAACGTTCGTCGTGGAGATACTAAGGACATTTTTCGGCTGATATGATGAAGCGGTCATAGCCCTGTGCGACCAACACGCATGTCAACAGATCATAAACATGGTCATTATCTGTCTTCTTCATCTTATCAGCTCATATACGTCCCCACCGAGGGGCTCGAGCCTACCCTGAATTAGGGCGAACGGGCTTTAGTCGACCACGCGGGCCCAGTGCGGGTTGGTCAACCTCACACACACACCTTCGATTTTCTTCGCAGGCGTGTACAGGTTTCCTCACGATGTTTTCCTTCACCGTAAGAGCGTCGGATAAACGTGCATATGAAATCGAAATTCTAAAACATATCGGTACGTGGCAGGATTCGAACCACGGCCTCCCGGACAGGAGGTAGCGGCCATAACCGTTACGCCACCGACGCTCTGTATGGCATGACTATTAGTGGCATCTATCTCGACCGTTTCCGTGCTCCGCAAGGCAAGTCAAGCTGTTGGAGCCAGTTGGTATTGCTGGCAGTCGTTCAACCGTGTCAGACGCCTTATAGGCGGTTTGAAAACTTCTGATATTGGGATTCGCCACTAGCCTTACAACCTCTACCTGGACTTAGCCCCCGTGTGTGGAGTATGGCTTAACCTTTCCGAGAATTATATATATTAGTAATAACATATAGTATGGACACTCCCTGCCGCTCTCTAGATTGCGACCTCTCCCCCTCTTCACCCAGATTCATGCAGATTGGTTACCGTTTGGTTCTCGAACGTATAGGATTTCGCCGTAATTTTGTTTGTTCCGTCATTCGATTTTTGAAATGTCATTTCTCGCCCGTTGTGTGAAGTGTCCGGGGTGTGCCCGAGCCCCAGCAAGAGGGACGTTAAAGGTTATTAGTGATAGATGCACATCATCATCATCATATCAGCTGGAAAACGTCCACTGCTGGACAAATGCTTCCACCAAGGATTTCCACGACAACCGGTGCTGGGCTGCCCGCATCCAGCGGCTTCCCGCGACCTTCACCAGATCGTCGGTCCACCGTGTGGGAGGCTTGCCTACGGTACGTCCATAGATACTCATTACAATTTAAATGATACTTGTGGATCTGTACAATATAAATTACGGAACCCTGGCCCAAAACATTATAGCTTGTATAGGTACCTCCGTTCATTTTGTCGTGAAAAAGCTTGTGAGACATTGAACTTAAACTATGAGCTGAAGGTAGGAAGGTATTGACCCTAACTAAAGCTTGAATAGGGTTAAAGAACCCTAGTACGAAATATTAATGTTTAGATGGAGAGTTCCCATGGCAACATGAATATGAGCAGAAATTAAATGTATTGCTGAAACAGGAGGAAATATATCTCTCTTACCGTGTGGCACAATGAACTGTGCTATCCAAGGGATAGATGGTGGTTGCTGGGTGTTGCACCTAGCGGTCACATGAAGGGCATTAAGACCTACGGACGTGTGCAACGCGACCTTCATACACATCTGGTATCAGATGTGCGGGTTTCCTCACGAGATTTTCCTTCACCGTTAAAGCAATCGGTAAGTATATGTACCTACGTAAGTTTCGAAAAACTCATTGGTACATTGGCCGTCCGGATTTGAACCCGGGACCTCTGGTTAGGAGGGCCGATTCGTTACCGGTTGAGCCACCGATGCTTCTCAGGAGGAAATGGTGTATTAAATAAAATAAAAATAAATAAATAAAACATTTATTTGGAACCAAAAAGATTTAGAGTACAGTATTTATACTCGTACAGTGTACGATTAGAGCAACAGTAGTTACAAACTGTGTCGTTGTTATTAACGCCCACCCCTGGTAAGCAGAGGCGTTCCGTCCGACAATTTATATTAGATTACTTTATGTGAGATATATAGATACACTATTCTAAGAGATTAAAAAATGCAATTTTAAAAACTAGGTGTGTGAGGGAAAGAGGGGTATGTGAATATCTATATATATATAAAAGAAAGTCGTGTTAGTTACACCATTTATAACTCAAGAACGGCTGGACCAATTTTTATGATTTTTGTATTTTTGCATTCGTCTTCGTCCGGAATAGGATAATAAGTATTATAATATCTGTGAAATCCGATCCACTAAGGTCGCTTGTAAAAAGGCTAAGAACAATTCCACGAACACACTCGTGCTCCAGTTTCCTTAGTAGGATAGGAAAAGACACAGTGTCGAAGGCCTTTGATAAATCCAAAAATATATTATAAGCTTTTAATTAAAACTTTTGGCAACTGAATCATTAAGCTCAATAACGACATCCTCAGTTGATTTTCCGGATCCAAAACCGAACTGATTATACCTGAGGATATTATTTGCGTTTAGATACGTGATAAGCCGCTTATTTATGATTTTTTCTAATATCTTGGATACGACGGTCAGTATAGATATTGGTCTATAGTTAGTGACCTGGATCTTGCCCCCAGCCTTGTAGGTCGGTCGAAGAAGAGCTTCTGTAAATGTTTGCGGAAATATTCCGGAAGAAAGACACAGATTAAAGACATGTTCTAATAAAGGAACGAAAACATATCTAGCTGCTTCTATAACAGCAGTAGGAATATTATCACACCCTAATGCAATTTTTACGAGAAAGACTCATAATGATGAGATCAATCTCTTCATAGTCTTTAATAAGTAATGCCATAGAATTAATCCGTGATATGGAAGCCTCAGCTAGACTTATATTTAGCAAAGGTGGGCTTACAATTTTCGGATTTAGGTGTGTAATTTTTTTTTAAATGTTCTAGGCAGCTTTTGAGATTTTACTCGCTTTTTTGAATTCCTGTCTCTCATATTCATGTTTTAATTTTTAAAGTAAGGTGTTGCAAAAATTTTGATAACGTTTATACATGGTTTTAATAACGTCATTTTCAGGGTCTCTTTAGGCCAAAAAGCTTCAATCTTGGACTCGACGGAGTATGCACATGTGGATTTTAGGGTATCGTAGTCCTTGCGTTTCTATATCATCTGTTATAGGGTATAAATAATGAAAAAACCGGCCAAGTGCGAGTCGGACTCGCGCAAAGTAGGTTCCGTAGTCTTTTAAAAAACATATGTATATTTTAATAAACAATTATATGTGCAATTGAGAACAAAAAAAAATAGAATATGTAAAATTCAAACACATTAGATTTCCCTTCTTTTAGACTGCGAGCGAAAGATGCCCTGTATTGGCATCGTTCGCTCGCCGCAAGTGGGTCGATAGACCCAGAAAAATTTAAATGTCATTTACATTCAATTTTCACCTATCAGTTTGGTATGATACTTATGATTAGTCATCGAACAAATCATTGCAGTTTTTTTTTAAGAATTTTGCACGAAAACACCAAATTGCAATGTAGTTTTCGGAGAAAAATACTGCATATCTAAATAAATTTTCATTTCTCTTCGGGGACCATTCTAAGCCATATTTTTATTAATGTTCGATTTATAAACATTCAGTGGGCATTGTCCCATAGAGATTTTAGAAAAACCTTACATGTCGACTTATCAATATTTCATTGGTAATATCAAATCAGGCCATTTCGAAAGCCTTAAACTTTCAGCTTTTTTTATCTTTCGAGCGACAAAGAAGTAAATAAAATGAAATTAACAGCAGCATTGCAATTATTTTATTGCGAAAACGTACTATATAATCGACTACTTCAAAACTATCTGCACACAAGTATAACAATGAAACTTATTCCTTTCAGACAAGAGACATCAACGCGAGCGATAACCAAAAAAATGTTTTTTTCATTCATATCGCAAGTTCTAATCAAACTTGTCCGGTTTTTATTAGTTTTTCAATACAGTTGCTTGAAAAGTGGTGCTTTACTTTTTTATTTTATTTTTTTAAGCTAGTTTACAGTGCGCAAAATTGATTTTACTTTGCTTTTTACTTTGCCACTTTTTTTCTATCCCAAAGGAACAAGACATTTCTTTTAAATAAAAAAATATAATATCCAAAGATACAAAATCGTTTTTGAGACTTTTAAAAGAGATGGTAACATAACGCTAGTTGGTTAGATTCTCTTTGGGTTATATATATATATATATATATATATATATATATATATATATATATATATATATATATATATATATATATATATATATATATATATATATATATATCTTTGCGTAGAAAGGAGAATGTATACCATGGTGGCCTGTATCAGAAGGAGATAAGCCCAAGGTTTTACCAAGGAATAGGTCATCTTTTTCAAGGAGGTTTAAATGTTTACAATACCTATTATCCCAAGCCCTAATTGTTATATATATATATATACAATGGTAATATTAAAAAAACTTACGTATTACGTGTACCCAGCACTTAAAGGGCATTTTTTAAACTGAATTGAGTTGTTTAGTTGTGAATACGAAAAAAATATGAATATTTAACAAAACGTGTTATAAAAAATATACTTATGCGTATGTATATTTAAAAAATATTAACTAAAAATCGACTCAAAAAATAAATTCACTCAAAAGTATGAAATAATATTTTATGTATGAATACACGAAATTAACCAATAATAATGAAATCAAAAATGAATGAAATACTAAAGGGCCTAAATTTTTTTTGAGGTTGGTCGGTACCAGCTAAGCCATCAAATCTAAAACATTGGATAGGTAAGTAGCTGAGTGCTGGTACCGACCTCAAAAAAAATTGAAGGTCCTTAATTTGATTTGTACGTACCTTTGATTTCATTATTGTTGGTTAATTTCGTGTATTCATATATAAAAATATAATTTCATACTTTTGAGTGTTTTTGTTTATGAAGTCGGTATTTACTTTTTTTTATTAGCGAAGCCATTGCCGTCTGGCGAAGTCAACGCATGCACAAAACAACATAAACATTACGTTAACTTTGTAGCTAATAATAAAGTTATACCTTCAGAATTTTTAGTATTTATTGTTATAGCGGCAACAGAAATACATCATCTCTGAAAATTTCAACTGTCTAGCTATCACGGTTCATGAAATACAGCCTGGTGACAGACGGACGGACGGACAGCTAAGTCTTAGTAATAGGGTACCGTTTTAACCCATTGGGTACGGAACCCTAAAATAACAAATAATTTGGGTTTATATGAGAGGATATGATTTTAAAAAAAAGGTACTTTTATTTAATTTTTCTTCTCAGTTTAGTAGGACTTAAAAAGAACCCATAGAGAGGCCCTTTTTTGCACTGAAGACGTAGGAACTTAACTATTAATTTCACTATTATCGTAAAGTAACGAGGTTTTTGTAATTGTATGTACAAAGCATATCACTAATCCTTTTAGTTGGGTAGTTATTCTAATTTTGAATTTTGAAAGCTTCAATTACTTTATTGGTATTCGATTAATTATATTACTACGTCTCTTCCGCTTTGCGGTGCTTGGCCGTAATTCAAATGCGTGTTCCTGAATTCAAAAAGTTGCAGCCAATTATGAAGATTTCCCCGCCCTTACTTCAGACTTTCCCCTCAACTTTGTCCTCGAGGTTCCATAACATTGAAACGAAAGTGTTTAGCACTCTATTGCTGGGAGAGAATTTTTTTTTACTCTTGTAAAATCTATAAACTTTTTACAAATCCAACTGCACATCATAAGTAGATCGACTATTACTCTTAAACTAAGAAAGCCTACTAAGGCCTGCTAGTTGTCCTTTTAAATTGACTATATGTCCTACTATTAAAAAAATCATATGTCCTCCCACGCGGTGGACCGACAACCTGGTGAAGATCGCAGGAAGCCGATGGATGCGGGCAGCGCAGGACCGGTCGTCGTGGAAATCTTTGGGAGAGGCCTTTGTCCAGCAGTGGACGATTTCCGGCTGTTATGATGATGATGATGATGTCCGGAAATAGCGGTTTAGCTAGTAGGTCCCCCCTAACTTGACTCAAACAAAAATTAGCACTTTAAAGCTTAATATTTCGCAAACCCTCAGTATTATTGAAAGACCTATTCAACAATATACCACACGATAGGGTGTCACAGAAAAAAAATTACCTCCTCTTTACATGTAGGGAAGGTAGGAACCCTAAAATGTTTTTTGACGTGATAACGTCTTATAAATTGATGAACGCCGACTGCATGCACGAAAAAGTGTCACGTTCTGCGTGCAATCGAAAGCGCGGAACAAGCGATAAAGAGGCACGATCGGCCTAAGCGTTCGGCTTGTAATCAATATTTTCTTATGGTTATGACGTTATCACGTAAAATTATCGTCCGTAAACCGACTTTACAGACAACCAGTTTTTTTCAAGATTTCATTGTACCACTTTGTCGGCGTGATTAATATGTATAACCATGCCAAATACAGCTTTCTTGTGCTAATAGTCTCTGAGATAAGCCGCGGACAGATAGACAGACGGACAGACAGACAGGCATAGTGAAACTATAAGGGTGCCTTGTTGACAACGGAACCCTAAAAATATGTTGCTATAATTTAATTATAATATTTCCTAATTGCCCTCGTACTGAAATTTTTCGCTCGTTTCGTTTGTCATCTCGTCATGACACTAAAAAACTACCAGGTGACAAGGCAATGTCTGTGACACCATATACAAAATAGGCCGATAATAAGTCCTTTGTAGCAGCCCTTGTACCCATGAAGGAAAAAAATATTTTTCTACTCCCATTTGGTAATTTGCTTAATACATAACCTCAAATCATATCACAAAAGTATTCATTCCTACAAGTCCTTTTACAATGATCATTTCAAAACGAAAACGAGACAACTGTAATACAATGAAACTTTTTAAATACTTTTATGGCTTTGGCTACAAACATTCAAAATATGATTAAGATAAAATTTCAATGTATTTTGTGTAAGATGCCAAGGCCATTTAAAAAAGCGCGTGTAGTGTACCTGCGCCATGGCTAAATATCGCGTGTGAGATTATGATGTATAGATGAATTTTTGACGGATAAAACTTTATTTTCTTAATTTCATGGTCGTGGAAAAAGTATTATATGTCACTGCATGCAGTTACAATGGCTAATGACAATTAGCCAATGGATCGCAATACTTGACAGTGGCATAAATAACTATTAGTCATAAGGATTAGCAAAATAAAACTGCATTTTATGCAGAAAGCAAGCCGTTTTATCCAGTGATACTAGGGACCAATATGAATGATTTCATCCGAGGAAATGAAAATTTCATTCACTGGAATTCAAGATAGCGGACTTCTTCTAAAATGGCGGAAGCATAATTTAAAAAAAATATAGACTCAAAACGGCTGCACCGATTTTAGTATTTGAGGTGTCAATCAATTTTTTATTGACGGCTTTAACGGAAAAAATACTCTTGAGAAATTATGGCGCGTGAATAAAAAAAAAATGGTTAGAAAAATTTGATATTTTCTAACAATTGTTTTCGTTCTAATGAAAATAAAAACTAAATATCCCTCTGTAGCGAAACAACTCGCTACCTCTCCCGCTCCGCTTGTGCACATTGCACCACAAATCCACATGACTACGTCACAGACAACTCGTTTGGACGGCGCAATCATAGATACCCTCAGAAGATCAAAAAAGTGAATCGATGAGAAGACGAAGTGACCGACAGTACTTAGTTAGCGTCTCGATCGATTATTACTTACTAATTGTAAATTGTGTCAAATATCATAATAAATAATTTATTCCTAAATTTTACCTACTTTAATATTTCTCACTAAATTCAGTAGTTAATCAGTAACAACAACTTTCAATCAAAGTCGACTCCTGTCCACCAGCAAATAGAATCCACAGTGGTGACCTACGACAAAGAACACAGGATCAGAAGATTTTGCATCAGGTATGCCGAACGATTCAGATAAAACCAACGATGGCAGCGAAATTGAAAACGAAAAACAAAATGTTGGTACAAACTCAACCGATGGTCCAAGTTTCATAAGCGGAAGCGGAGTCGGCAATGATGTGTTCCGTGTGGGTATTCGAATCCCACCATTTTGGCCAGAGGAACCCGCAGTTTGGTTTGCCCAAATCGAAGGTCAGTTCATTTTGTCTGGGATAGCAAGTGACACTACAAAATTTTATTACGTCATAGCACAGCTTGACCACCAGTACGCTGCCGAGGTAAAGAATATTATTACCGCCCCACCTCCAACTGGTAAATATGAAAAGCTCAAATCGGAACTCATAAAGCGACTTACGACTTCTAGGGAACGCAAAATAAAACAATTGCTGATGCATGAGGAGTTAGGCGATCGAAAACCCTCCCAGTTCCTGAGACACCTGCAAGGCTTAGCTGGTCAATCTGTTACAGAAGATCTTATGCGCACGATTTGGTCGAGTAGACTTCCTGCTAATCTGCAAACTATTATCGCATTACAGAAAGACAGCACTCTGGAAGCTGTAGCCGACCTAGCTGACCACGTTCATGATATTTCTCCTCCAACTGTTGCTCAAGTATCCAACGCATCATCATCAACGTCCGAAGTCACAGGTACAGCTTTCAACTCTTTATGCAACACTGTAGCGGAGCTGGCGCGACAAGTGGAGAGTTTGTCTCTAAATCAACACAGACGATCCCGATCCAGCTCGCGCTCAAACGATTATGGAAACAGGTACAGAGGACAGTCCAGATCTAGGTCTAGATCACGCTTGGAAAGTCCACCTGAAGGACACCCACATTGTTGGTACCACTATCATTTCGGCTCTAGGGCAAGAAACTGCACAAAACCCTGCACCTTTAAGTCGGGAAACGAGAAGAGCAGCCGTTAGTGGCCGAAACAGTCTGCCCCCCATCGTCAGGCCGATTATTCATTACTGACCGTAAAACTAAGATCCAGTACCTCATTGACACAGGGTCTGACTTGTGCGTGTATCCACGTTCGCGTGTGAACGGACCACGCTCTAAGACCAAGTACGAGTTATTTGCAGCAAATGGCACGGTGATATCAACTTATGGTTACTTAGATCTTCAGTTAGATTTCGGCTTACGCCGTGATTTTACCTGGCGTTTTATCGTGGCAGACGTCTCCAAACCTATTATTGGCGTTGACTTTTTAGGATTCTATAATTTGCTAGTCGACTGCCGTAACCAACGCTTAGTTGACGAAATCACATCACTGTCCGTGACCGTACCACGTCAACGTTCAACCGAAGATATTTCATCAATTCACACGATGACAGCCAGTAACTCCGTATACCACGACATTATCCGTGAGTTTCCAGATATCACCCGACCATCGGGAAAACCAGAGGTTCCTAAACATCATACAGTTCACCATATTCGGATAACACCTGGTCCACCAATATCTTGCCGCCCACGACGTCTTGATCCCGAACGATTGCTCATTGCAAAAAAAGAATTTGAAGAAATGCTGAAGAATGGCACAGCTCGCAGGTCCGAAAGCGCTTGGTCGTCACCTTTACACCTGGCTCGCAAGAAAAATGATGGATGGCGTCCTTGTGGCGATTACAGGGCTCTGAATGCACGAACTGTACCAGATCGTTATCCAGTCAGACACATTCATGACTTCGCGCACCAACTTGCTGATAAAAGATTCTTTTCAACCATTGATCTTGTTAAGGCGTATAACCAGATACCAGTTCATGAAGATGACATTGCCAAAACTGCTATCACCACACCGTTTGGGCTTTTTGAATTCCCTTATATGACGTTTGGCCTTCGTAACGCAGCTCAGACATTTCAGCGGTTCATGGACGAGGCATTACGAGGATTGGATTTCTGTTACGGATATATTGATGACATCTTGATCTACTCAGAATCAGCTGAACAACATCAACAACATTTACGTCAACTATTTCAACGCCTATCAGATTACGGCATGCTGATAAACACTGCGAAATGTGTGCTTGGTCAGGAAGAAGTCAAGTTCCTGGGCTTTACTGTTTCTGTAAACGGAATCAGACCAACAGATGATAAAGTTCAAGCGGTTCAAACTTACCCTGCGCCAAAAACAGTCAAAGAGTTGAGACGATTTCTAGGGATGGTGAATTTTTACCGCAGGTTCATCCCAAAAGCAGCATCGTGCCAAGCCCCTCTCAACGTCCTGCTCACTGGATATAAGACCAAAGGGTCTACACCTGTTCATTTTACACCAGAGCAACTCGATGCCTTTAAAGAGTGTAAATCTAGTCTTTCCCTAGCAACACTACTTGCGCATCCGGATATAAATGCTGAACTTGCAGTACAAACTGATGCTTCAGATACGGCAATCGGCGCTGTCCTTCAGCAAAGAAAAAAGAATTCGTGGCAGCCCCTAGCATTTTTCTCCAGGAAACTTAGCACCGCTCAGAGAAAATACAGCCCATACGATAGGGAGCTGCTGGCTATCTACGAGGCTATCAAATACTTTAGGCATATGGTGGAAGCTCGTCATTTCATAATCCTAACAGATCATAAACCTCTCACTTTTGCCTTCAAGTCACACCGAGAACATTCATCACCTCGACAATTCAGGTACTTGGACTTTGTTGCTCAATTTTCAACTGACATTCAGTACGTAGCTGGGAAGGACAACATAGTTGCTGATAGCTTATCACGCATCGAAGAGGTAATAGCACCCTTAGACTACCAGTATCTGGCCAATGAACAAGAATCAGATGCAGAATTAAAGGAGTTGCTTAGAATCGGGTCAAGCCTTAAGTTAGAAAAAGTCAGCCCTGAAGGTTCAGATCTTCATCTTTACTGTGACCTTTCAACGCAATATGCCAGACCATTTGTAACTACGAAGTTTCGACGCCAGGTATTTCACATGTTGCACAATCTCAGTCACCCTGGTGCAAAAGCTTCGGTTCAATTAATAACGCAACGGTTTGTATGGCCGGGCATAAAGAGAGACTGTCGAAGATGGGCTAAAGAGTGTCAGCAATGTCAGCGTTGCAAGATTTCGCGACATACGTCATCGCCTTTGAAACAGTTCAGAGTACCTACTGCTCGTTTTCGACATGTTCACATGGACATTGTCGGCCCGTTACCATGTTCTCTTGGTTACAGATACTGCCTCACGCTGGTCGACCGTTTCACGCGTTGGCCGGAGGCGATCCCAATTCAGGATATCACAGCAGAAACATGCGCAGCTGCCTTCATGTCGGGGTGGATCGCAAGATTTGGTTGCCCTGAGCATATTACAACCGACCGAGGCCGCCAGTTTGAGTCTCAGCTGTTCAAGAACATCGCGGCGTTGCTTGGCGCTGAACATCATACAACAACTGCCTACCATCCCGCAGCAAACGGCCTCGTGGAGAGGTTGCATCGGCAGCTCAAGGCTGCAATCACCTGCCATTCTAACATATCCTGGGTCGAGGCACTGCCGCTTGTGTTGCTTGGCATTCGCAGCGCATGGAAAGAGGACCTTCAAGCATCAACAGCTGAGCTTGTATACGGCGAACCTCTACGCTTACCAGGACAGTTCATTAAACCAACACGAGATGAGAACATTGATTTGACAAACTTCGCAGGCAGATTAACGTCATATATGAACAAGCTTACCCCAACTCCTGCTGCGTGGCATGGCAATCGCACATTCTACATACCTAAAGATCTTCAAAGCTCAAGCCACGTATTTCTCCGTCAAGGACCAGAGAGAAGGTCGCTGCAGGCACCATACCTCGGGCCATTCAAGGTCTTGCGTCGAGGGTCAAAATCTTATGATATCGAAATACAAGGAAAACAACAGACGGTGTCCATAGACCGCATCAAACCCGCCTACCTGGTTGACGAGGGAACTACAACTACTTCTGGTCCATCTTCAGAAAAGCCATCAGAGGCAAAAGACCCCCTCCGGAAGACAAGGAGTGGTCGCACTGTCAGATTTCCAGATTACTATCGACCGTAGCAACGGTCTCGGCAGGGGAGTAATGTAGCGAAACAACTCGCTACCTCTCCCGCTCCGCTTGTGCACATTGCACCACAAATCCACATGACTACGTCACAGACAACTCGTTTGGACGGCGCAATCATAGATACCCTCAGAAGATCAAAAAAGTGAATCGATGAGAAGACGAAGTGACCGACAGTACTTAGTTAGCGTCTCGATCGATTATTACTTACTAATTGTAAATTGTGTCAAATATCATAATAAATAATTTATTCCTAAATTTTACCTACTTTAATATTTCTCACTAAATTCAGTAGTTAATCAGTAACAACAACTTTCAATCAAAGTCGACTCCTGTCCACCAGCAAATAGAATCCACACCTCCATATGGTCACATATTCTTCAATTTAAAAAAAACTAATAATATTATGTACAAAAAAATCCGTGGAGTAGTTTTTGAATATAAAATAAGCGCGTGGTTTTGAAAGCGGTCACTGCACATGATGTGATGCATCATACAATCAAAGCGAGTGCATGGATTTTAGTAATTTACGTAACAATATCCTGCATTATATGAAAACTGGCTAAGTGCGAGTTGAACCCGCGCATAAAGGGTTTTGTACACACACACAACTGTTTATTTGTTTTGGTCACAACTTACTAATTTCGATCTGAATCAACGTTTTCAATATTTGATGTAGACACTGTACTGTTTATATTGTATAGAAATCTCAAAATTCTACTTAATTTAGTTTTTGAGATAGACCCCGTGACAAAAATAATCTAAAACTGACAACTTTGATGCCCTCCATTTCATTAGTTTTAAAGGTTAAAAAAGAACTGAAAACATATTTACTTTGTTCAATGAGCTCTACATAAGTAAAACAAAAAAAAAACATACGCTTATTATTACTCCTCTTTAACTTCTTCGTACTATGTGATTGAACTAAAAGAAGATATAATTCATATGAAATTAGAACACAATGTACCTAATACAAAAAAATACAATAAATTTTTTTTTTTAATGTAATTTATAAACAGTAAGTAAAAAGATTATAATATATACACCTTTCGTTTATACAGCTGCTGCATTGCACTGTGCAGGGTAGACAGGTAGTATGATAACTCACACCATATCTCCCTGGCTTCAGACCATTGCGGTACCCAACTGTCTTTTGATGACTTCCGACCCAAGAAGGATGGTAATGCCACCGAGGCATCATCAAGAATAAGGGCATTGCCCCATAAGAGGCTTATTATTGATGATGCCTCTGTGCCTTTGCCATCCTCTTGATGGGTACTTGGATACCGCAATGGTCTGAAGCCAGGGAGATATTATGTTGTGAGTTATCTATCATACTTGAACCATTGCGGCTGTAAAAAAGGCTGCGAAACAATAAGCTGCACATGTCGGCGGGTAGGTCTACCTGCACAGTGCAATTCAGGACATGTAAAGGTAGCTGTATAAACGAAATATATATTTTCTTTACTCGCTGATTATAAATTACATTAAAAAAATATGTATTTGTATTTTTGTTGTATTAGGTACATTGTGTTCTAATTTCATATGAATTTTCTCTTCTTTCAGTTCAATCACATAGGACGAAGAAGATAAAGAGGAGTAAATATAAGCGGAAAAATAAGTTTTTTTTGGTTTCACTTAACTAGAGAACATTGAACAAAGTAAATATATTTTTAGTTCTTTTTTAACCTTTAAAACTAATGAAATGGGGGGCATCAAAGTTGTCAGTTTTAGATTATTTTTGTCACGGGGTCTATTCGAAAAACTAAACTAGGTAGCAATTTGAGATTTCTTTACAATTTAAACAGTATAATGTCTACATCAAATATTGAAAACGTAGATTCAGAATGAAATTAGTAAGTTGTGACCAAAACAAATAAAAAATGAAAGTTTAAAAAAACTAAAAACCTGAAATGAAATTAAAAAATATTATTATACTTAAACACACAACATTAACCAACAATAAAGAAATCAAAGGTATACGAATTAAATTAGAGGCTTGAAATTTTTTTGAGGTCGGTGCCAGCAAACCATCGAATCTAAACCATTTGATACGTAAGTAACTGTGTGCTGGTAATTTCATTTTGAAGTCGGTTTTAGTTTTTTATAACTTTTATTTTTATTTTCTTTATTTTTAGTGATAATGCTATCTATCTAACAACGTTAAACCCAATCACCTACTCACCAATAGGAACAAATCATAATACATGTGTTTCATTAACAGATACAAAGTCCTGTGGCTTCCATCATCATCTCAGCAGATGATGATGGACGATTTAACTCCATAACATGAAAGTTATGAAGTTAATCGTCCATCATAATCTCATTTGAATAATCTGAAAGAATACAACCTATCGGTCTATGCATACCTACGTATATATCTATGTATAATATTGAAAGAATTTTCCTCCAACTCCTAACCGTTAAGGAGTTGTACCTTCCTTCATCAGCTTATCAGCATGAGATGATGACTAACAGACGCAAGTGTTTTAATAGTTTAGAAAACATATGAATCACGTAATAAGTGCCTACGTAATGAGTAATTTGAGGGTTGCTCTCGATTTCCCTGGGTTCCCATCATCAGATCCTGACTTGGTGACAATGGGACCCCCTCGGGAGTATACTCTTTCGAATGAAAAAATAATTTTGAAAATCGGTCCACAATTGACGGAAAAATCGGTGAACATACATCTAAAAAAAATATACAGTCGAACTTAGTACCTCCTCCTTTTTGAAGGGGTGTCAATTAAATGGTTAGCATAGTATTGTTATTTCTGTGAGCAGAAAAATATAATCGGTCAGCAGAAATAGCTAATCGGTCAGCAGAAATAGCTAATTGGTCAGCAACTCATGGTCAGCAAACATTTCAAAATCAATCAGCAATTTATGTCATTCTGGATGGCTGTAATTATTTTAAACATCCCCGTACTACACTCTTCCTACAGTGTTGGGTGGTCGACGGAGCCCCTTCGGGGCTCCTACTTCTGTGTTCTCATGTTAAACCTAACACTACGACAGTCTCCGAACCTAACGGATCCGAGTCGGGGTGCTCCGCAAGTCCGAGCTCGCTTCGCTCGCTCCCGCTTCCATTTAGAACTCCCCGTACCACACTCTTCCTACAGTGTTGAGTTGCTGCTCATAGACATGTTTTTCTGCCGCTCAATCATGAAATCTTGCCGCTCAAGTAGTTATTTTGCGGTCCGAATGTTTATTATGCCTTTAAAAAATATATATTTTTTTTGAAGTCGCTAAAAACAGTTGTGTGTAGCAGTATGAAACCCTTTATGCGCGAGTCCAACTCGCTCTTAGCCGGTTTTCTCAAGATGTCATATAATGCAGGATATTTTAGCGTCTTTTACGTAAATTACTGAAATCGGTGCACTCGTTTTGATTGTATACTCGTATGATACATCGCATCACGTTACAGTGACCGCTCTCTAAACCACGCGCTTATTTTGTTATTCGTATAGTTCAAAAACTACTCGACGGATTGTCAAGTGGTTTTTTTTTTATTTAGTTGATAATATTATCAGGTTTTATTTAAATTTAAAAATATGTTACCATATGATAGTATATTCAGTTGATATTTTCATAAAAATAAAAAAATAGTAAGAAAATTTCTATTTTTTTTAATTCGGCCGCCATCTTTAAATTCATAAGGAGTATTTTTTTTGTTATGATTAAAGGCGTCAATACTAATTGGGTCAATCACTAAAATCGGTGCAGCCGTTTTCAGTCTATATTTTTTTCTAACTATGCAGCCGCCATTTTGGTAAAGGTCCGCCATCTTGAATTCCAGTGGAAGAAATTTTCATTTCCTCGGATGAAATCATTCATATTGCTCCTCAGTATCATTGGGTAAAGCGGCTTGCTTTCTGCATAAAATGTAGCTTCCGATGTAAATATCGCCGTAAGCCCAAAGACTATATTGCGTAAACGGTATAGTAATCAAATCGAACTGCGAGTGCCTTCTGAGTAGGTACCAATTTTGGTTCTCACACACACATTTACACTTTTCTTTCAAATAGTCGTTGCCGCATAGGTTTATAACTACTCCGTAAATAAAGGGCGCTGCAAACTTTTTTTCCCTTCATGTAGGTACATGCAATTTGTACGGCCAACCTTTTATATATTTTTTAATTTAATTGCATGTTAGGCAATAAATAGTAACAGACATAGCTTCTTACAAAAAAACAAAAAAAAATTGAAAAAATATTATAATTATAGAATTTTTAGGCCAGGATTTCGCGGGTGTCCCCAGGATAACTTACTAAAGTCTCATCACAAGCTGATCCAGGGTTTCTGAACGTACAGAGGACAAACTTTTGATTGATTTTTATGCATATAAGATAGAAAAGGTAGAATTCTACACGTTCCATTATTTGCACCGAACTTGCCTCTGATATCATCGTTTCTCAATACCCACGAGTATACAAAGTTATAACTTTGTATCTCATACATATTACATTAACTTATTTGTAGTCGTGACAGAAGCGGGCCCCTTGTCTGTCAATGTCAGTCTGAGATGGTAGTAAGTACGTAAGAGTGCCCAGCCTGAGACTTTCGCTGCGTGCGAGACAATTCTACATTGTACAGGGGGTGCTAAAATTCATCTTCGTGAGATGTTTACTTCTATTACATGTGAGTATATTTTACAAGTGCGGTTGTATCCTCGACTGCGTTCACCGATGTCTACCTCCAGACCACCTCCAATAAAGTGGACCCACTTTCAGGCCGCTGGATTCGTCCGTCCTCACGAGTATACGTACAGGTGCTACAAAATTGGTCGGCCGGAGACCCAAAGTTGCCTAGAATTCCTATCTCGAAAACGCTTGAAGATAGCAAAATGGGACGGGACCACGCGCAAACAACACGGCGACATGGGCGACACCATTGTTTTAATGTGTTTTTTTATAGGAATTAATATTCGCCATTTTTGGTCTCCGGCGGGGGGTGGCATCCTGGCACAAAAAACTCGCTATTCCTACTACTAACGGGCGTTGCTCCATAACGCAACCGAATATTTGGTTATTTTTTGCATAATTGTCATGAGTATAACTAGTACTCGTACTTTCATTTTCTATCTTACTCAGCCATTTCCCTTATCGTTTTTTTTTTGGTCACGGTAACTAGTTTTTCATGCGCTATAAGTACATAACTCATAACTCAACCACTTTGCGCAGGCAGACTTACATATTTAACATCAGAGGGTTGGTATTTATCCTCTTAACCTAAGATTATCCATTTCCGTTATCGTTACCAAATAGTCATGACCTCCTGGTCTAAAAGCTTTCCCCAACGAATCCATACTTAGTTAATTAAACAAAAGACTGTGTTTATATACGAAACTACCGACGATTTTTACATGATCATACGTAAAAAGTGGCCAAGAACGTGTCGAATCTCGAAAAAATAGAGCTTTTCAAAAAATAAACGTATATTTAAAAAAAAATTGCAGTTTGTAAAGAACATTTAGAAAATCCAAATTTAACTCCACATTTTTATTAAGGCATAAAAATACATATGAAAACCATTTGGAGATATATCGTTAATCTACTATGAAAATAAATCAAAATACATATTTATGCAGGTGCTACCAATGTGTCATTTTGCAAAATTTTTTAATTACTTTATTAATCACCGTACCTTTTTTACTTTAGAAAAAATTTTAAAAGGCTTTGAAGGTCGTCACCTGGTTAAACGAACGATAACCCCGAATTTCAATTCATATGCGTTACAAAAATCAAAGACCAATAAACTATCACTTGCAACATGACAAATAATCAAAGACCCCTGTTTGATTCTTTACAACTTCAAATCAAAGATCAAAAAAGACTGGAGGGTGGCTAAGCGAGCCTTCAACCCTGGCACGCAAAATCACACCACTGAAATCCTGTGGGGTGGGTACTAAAATGACTTTACACCACACCAGCTCATCGACACATTTCACTTTCAGCATTGTTACTGGCTGTATATAATACGCCCGTCGTCCGTACTCCGGTCCGGTCTCAGTCATAAGCTCACGAGACGCTTCGCCGGTCGAACGCGTCCAAAAAATAAGCGTTCCAATTTTAAATTCGATTTCGTGGTCCACGTTTATTTCGCCCGCGTTTTTTTCAAGTATATTCCATTGACAACTTTTTGTGGAGTGTTCTTTCAAGTGATACTGGACAGAGTAGTTCGCGAAAATGGAGGGGTGCGGAATGAACTGCATAAAGTACCTCTTAATCACATTTAATGGATTGTTTCTGGTAAGTTTTTATTTTACTTTTTAATAAGTTTCTTTAATGCATACTTTATTGATAAAGTTGACATAACTTACGCGTGATCGGTGCTGAGATAAAACAGATAATTCTCAGAAGATCTATTTTTGTATGGGTTTATTAGAGTTGTCACAGAAGCAGACGGCTATAAAGTATTGTTTATTTTGGTACTATTGAAGCAGCTGCTGGAAATTTGAAATAAACACTGGATCTTGGGTTTTTTCGACAATGTTTATCTTGTTTTGTTGTTGCGTATAAAATGTTGCAACTTATGTACGTAATTTTAATGGGTATATTTTATGATTTTCCCTTACTTAATTTCGAGCGACGCGACGGAGTGAATAAGTATTGTGATGGAAAAAATCGAACTTAATATTTTTGATGGGGATCGATTGTTCTACATAATAGTTTAAAAAAAAAATTGAATGTATAAGTACTTTATATCCAGACTTTTGAAAATTTTTCTTATCTTGGTTGTTATAGGGTTGCGTTCATACTAAAACATATTTTTTTCCTCAAAAATGGCTCTAACGATTTTAATAAAACTCTACGTTACTATAACTTTATACGGCCTGCTACACTATGAATTTCATTATTCCAGGAAAATAACAATATACTACTTCCCATACAAATCCAGGTTTTTTTTTATTTTTGTAAAGAAACGGCTGGAATGGTTAAGCATTAACAAATTAGTTAATATTGAATGAAACCAACACACAAAAATCGGTGACATTAAGACCTTTCATTTTAATTGAACACCTTTTTTAAAACTTATTTGAAAGTATAGAAAAGTAATAAAAACATGTAAAAAGAGAATTGGGCGTTGGGTTTCAACATAACAGCCGCGCTGAAGCCCGCATTGATTTGAACTTTAAATAATTAGACTTACGTTCGATATTATTTTAACACGTATCCACCTGCTCGGATTGATGCATCTTAAAGCCTTAATGATTAGTCTATACCCGCCTAAGCAAGACAGTGAAGGCTTCGCGAGAAAGTATGCACAGCGTAGCTCTACTATTTATTTGAGGATACGTGCATTGGATTTAATAATTTAGTTGATTTAGTTCTAAAATATACAAAAAAGTGATTAAGTGCGTGTCGGTCCACGCGCAAAGTAGGATTCCGTAGTCTTATCAATAAATAAATCTACATTTTAAAAACGAAGTGATTTTTGCAGTTGACTTGAACATTTTTTATGGAAAAACTGTAAACTTCTTTCGACTTCTTTTGACATCTTAAGTTGGTCGACTATTACTCCTAAATCACACCCCGGACACTTCATACAATGGGCAAGAAATTACATTTCTAAAAACAAATGACGAAACAAATGAAATCACGGCGAAATTCTATACGTTCGAGAACCAAATGTATCAACCTGGGAGAAGAGGGGGTGAGGTCGGAATCTAGAGAGCGGAAGGGAGTGACCAGTACTAATATGTATACTTTGCCTGAACTAAGAAATATAGAGATAATTTTACTTTAAAATTGATTATTTCCCTACTATTTTCAATACTTTCCAGATTCCTTGAAATAGCGGTTTAACAACTCAACAAACTCAACTTAACTCAACAAATGCAACTCTAACAAAGATCACCACTTTAAAACTTTATATTTAGTAAACTAATCATATATCGGAAAATCATCTTAAGAAACTATCTGTAGGTTTGAAAGACCTATTCTACGATACCTGAAAGTAAATGAACAAAAAAAAATCACATTTTTATTCTACAACTTATAGGAATCACAGATTTGTATAACCATAGGTACCAAATTTTAGCTTTGTAGTTGTAACAATTTTTGAGAAAAACGGCTGTGGGTGACATACACAGGCAGACAGACATAGCAATTTGACTAAGGAACCCTAAACATGACTTTCGAGACTCGTGCCCCAGCTGTATTGACGCTACTATGGGTTGTCAACGAGGAAATTAGGATGAAAGTCAGTTATCCACTTAAGGGGGGGGATTTTTTTTTTACTTGTGAAACTGAACAACTTTCTTTAAATATATACCTAGTCAGTTCGCAAAAAAGCCAAGTTCAGTTACTGTTAAGGTATGGAAGGCCGCCTCCATGGCGTAATGGCTAGTCCATTAGCTTCTCATCAGGATGTCGCGGGTTCGATTCCCGGCGGAGTCTAACTTTGTAAGATTCAGTTTGATTGGTGGAAGGGTTTCTCTAAGCCCGCCTGGCTGCTAAGACCATTTTATCTAAGTCTTGCCGCCAAATATTAATTTAAACAGCATTAATGTGTTCTGATAGCCAGTTCCCCATTGCGTTTGGGAATGTTGGTAAGCCCGCTTCTACCTTCGGCAATCGTTACTCACCATCAGGTAGGATGATGCTGCCGCTACCGCTTACATTTGTGTAATTTAATTAAAACTGTTTTTCCGAATGGACTAGTTCCTTCGGGAAAATTAATGAGTAAGAAGCCTCTTGTAAAATATTGCGACACATCCTTTAAATATAGATTTTACGATTTATTTGTTAAGCCTTCAAATATAGATTGAAGGCGTAAACTATTCAGTAGCGTAAAAATTTAATTCAAATAACAAGCCATAACAAGCTTACTGCTATTATAACAAGCATCTAACAATAAGTAGGGCAAGTGTCGCTGTGTATGGAATCCAAGGATCACGCGTTTTTGCCTAGAGCTTTGACCAAACTTGGTTATCTGTCTGTGGGTTTACGGGTTTTTAGTTAAAACGTTTTGCTTCTTCGTTCATTATGCGACCGGTCATGGAGTGTAGAACAAAAGTTTGGTATTAAATTTTATGTGATAATTTAAAAAAAGGCGATTTCAGCAAAGTTACAGAACAAAAGTTGTTCAGTTTGATGAGTAAGATTAAAATTACATTAAAGTATCACTGCATCTTTAATAGTTTTCGAAAAACCTATAAACTTTTACGTTTGTGCCTAAGCTTGTGCTTGCATTTGAAAATAATTTTAATTATTTCGTATTCTTCTCAGCAAACCCTTTCATTTAATACCCATCTCATGGGGTGCATAAGAGGGATGGTGCCATGGAGTGGAACTACCTGCCGGTGTTTGTATTCCCCGTCTCGTCTTCAAGACGAGAGTGAACGGGCACTATTGGAGCTCGCGTGCTACATCCTTGGCTACATCGGCACTTACCATCAGGTGAAGTGCAACCGAACGCACTTAATTTTTTTATAAAAAAAGTTTATTTTTCTTTTTACAAGTAAGATAAAATAAAATAAAAATTAACCATATTTTAGAAGTAGATCAACGTCAGTACCAAAATTAAAATTTGAAAATCATTAGAGCCGTTTTTGAGTAAAATAAATCGTTTTTATTGTATGACAGCTACTCTTAGATTTGACGGTACGAGGAAACTTTCGATAATCCCTCGACGAAATCATTTAAAACTCTTAAGTTCCTAATCTGATTCCAATCGTACTAAAGATTTAACCTCCAGAGCCAAGCGTGACGGACGGACGCACGGACGCACGGAATTGAGATGTTCGGTTTTTCATTACGTGTTAAATACATTATACATTACACATTTTCATGAAAATTGTAAAATATTTTTTTTTTGGATAATTAACTGCCTCTACCCTACGTACCGTGCTAAAGGGTGAAGAAAGTAGAAACTGCTACAGTAACTATAGAGTTTAAAGATTAAAAATTAGTGTTTCTTTGCCTTTAAAAATGGTGATTTATTGAGGTGATGTGACGAAGTCAATCTTTTTTTTTTCATTTCCAACCTGCTTTTATATCATCTTTTTGTCCATTTTTACGTTTTGTTATTTTGTTTGTTTTTTTTAAATTGTCACACCGATTCCCATCCTGAACATCGGTACACTGTCTATTTATGTGTAATGTAATGACTCGCTCGGTGCTGATACTTCGAGACCATCTTCAGCGTTCTATAGAATTCTTCTATTCTGTGGGTTTAAAGCCACCGTGCTCTCAAAATATCTAAACAGCAGGTACAATGTGTATGTATCATCATTTATTTTGTAATAGTCTAATGCTGTTTTAAGAAAACATTTTGTTTGAATAACTGAAGTGAAAACTTCTTTAGGCGCGATGGGCATTTTTGATATGGGAAAAAACCATTGAACTCGCGACACTGTAAACATGTAACGTAACCGACACCGTACCAGGAACACTTGCAGGGTCAAAACTTTGTCAACCTAGTCGTTCGTCAGGAACGCTTGGAGGGTCAAAACTTACAAAACTGTAAAAAAGTTTTCGCTTTTGTCGGCACTCCCGGAGTGGTTATTTTTATATTCTTTTGGACTAAGATTTCTTTTTTTATTTTTGTTTCCATTTAACATTTGTTTTCCTCCTAATAGACGCTTTACTATCTAGATAAATAGAAAACGTTTATTTACACTATAAAGAAAAAAACAGCTATTTTTTATTATTTTTATTGATTTTATTTTTTATACGTTTTTTTAAATATTTTTTAAAATAATCGAAATGCAACTAGAAAATGCTTCAATTATTTCTAGTAAACTTATTTTTAATCCATACTGCTTAAGTACTTAATAATATTATAAATGTTAAAATGTGTTTGTTTGTTACCTCTTCACGCTTCAACACCTCAACCAACCTTGACAAAATTTGGCATGCATGTAGCCTATGTCATGGAGAAGGACATACGCTACGCTTACCATGTGAAAATAGCATAGTTCAACACAGTTCCTAAAGAAACCAAAAAAAAATATTTTTTGGTTGATTTTGTCAACCTCGCAACAAAGCAACGTGTTGTAATTTTTTGCACAGAGTTAGACGAGGGGGTGGGAAGTAACATAGACTGCTTATCAGAATAGCCCGATACAGTTCCCAAGGGATCCGTTTGCGGCTCGCGCACCACTCACCCTCAAAGGCAGTCATAATAAGCTCATTTAGATAATCCTAAAAACTTTTAGGTACAGACTTTTATGTGAAAACTTTTTTTATTTCATTTATTTATTTTTTTAGCTAACCATGCATTGTCATCCAAACTGAACGTGTTTACAAAATTTCAGCTCAATCGTTTCAAAATTGAGTTGCAAGATTCCACCCGAACAAACATACCTACATACATTACAAGTTAAATAAAAGTTTGTAAAAACGATGCCGCGAAAAAAGGTAGTTAATAAATAAATTCAACTCTACTTACAGTTATAAGGTCACTTCAAGTTTTCATTTAATGTTAAAAAATAATTTAAAACAACACTTTTATAAACAGAACGATACCTGATTCTGCCACGCACACGCACGAAACTGATCTAATATAATGAACTGGCTTTTTTTTACTTTAAATTCCACTTTGAATTCATTTTCCTATGAAAACTAGTTTGGTTCCTACTTGCTATAATTTCCTTATTACATTGTTTTGTTTTTGTTTTATAAAACAGCGAAATTTACCTGTGTCTTCCTTAGATACCAGATTAATTCATATACAGAGTGTAACATTAAGGTGCAGTTGCGATTTTTTTAGGATTTTTCATACAAATCGGTCAGCTGATTGGCCAGATATATGTAATAAATCCAAAAAAATCGCGATTTCAGCAAATGTGTAGTACAAAAGTTATATAGCACATCAGTGTAAGTACTTAACCATCAGAGGTCTTTCGCTTTTGATGTTTACGTCAAAACCGACATCACTAGTCACGTCCTTATCCTCCTCCGCCTCCTGGAAGAGTTATCCCAAATAGCTGAAGCAACAGTGACTAGGGCAGGTTGGGCTCGATCCCGTTCCTCACCTACCGTACGATTGCCCGCCCTGTCTAGACATTTCCGTTGGCCAATAAAATTGTACAGATTGTTCAAATTGTGGTATTATCTTTATTCTGAAAAATACCATAAGTTTATAATTTGCATAAAAAAAAAGAAAATTGCAGTCGTTCGCGCAGTCAAGGAGTAAAGAGCTCCCGGGTGTACCGCGGGTTACATGGGGGGCTGTCGTCCCTTGGTGCGTGCGACCCCCTTGTCCCGCACTTCGATTGAGACCTGAAAAGAAGACATTGCGCACTGTTCAACTTAGATGCCGCGATCTGTACCTATTTATATTGGGTTCTGCAGCAGAAATCCTACTCAAAGAGGTTGTGTACTTATAATTAATTGTAAGTAATAACTTTTAACTTGTGACCATTTTACTAGACAAGGAAAATGACGTAATAGACTGAGTAATACCTTCATTACGTTACTACACAAATGGTCATTGTTCATAATAAGTGTGCTTGTATATAGCACATAAAATAGATTAATTCGTCTAGATACGCTGAGGAGCTTTAACGAAACTCGTTTTCTAGAAAATGAATGAGCCAATTCTAATAAAACTTAACTTTATGTCATTGCATAAACCACTAGTTTTAATAACTAAATAAATAAACAAATTTCATACACATGAAATGTTCAAAGTTTCAAAGTGTATTTATTTATTGAGTACTTACTTTAAAAAAATGTTTAGTCGTTAAATTACGTCATTTAAAGTTTTTCATAGTAACCTTAAAAGCTTATCTTTTACAAGCTTTTATTTAGTTTCACCTGTCCCGGTGTCTGTAGTAAAATTTTGTAAAATAAGTTGTCTGTAGTAAAATAAGTTAAATTTGACCGACTTTCCGGTTTCCGATTGAGCTGAAATTTTGCATGCATAATTAAATTATGTATATTGCGTGATAATGCAATATTAAAAGCTTGATCCTAAAAGTTTTTAGGTTTTCGAAATTATTAAAAAAAATAATTAAATAAATAATTTTGAAATTATCTTAAATAAATTTAAAATAAATAATTTCGAAAAGGAAGTCAATTAACAATTTCCTATCTTAAGAAGGTTTCATTAGAATCGGGTCATCCATTTTTAGGAAATTGTTATCTTTAATTTGTATGGAAAACGAGTTTCGTTTAGACTCAAAACCATAACTTACCATTCGAACGATGGATATGCATACTTCACGACACGACATCTAGAATCATCATCATCATCATATTGTCAACCCAAAAGACGTCCACTGGTGAACAATAGGGCTCCTCCAAGGATTTCTACACCGACCGGTCCTGCTCTGCCCGCATCCAGCATAATAAATCATCATCATATCAGCCGAAAGATGTCCACTGCTGGACAAAGGCCTCCCCCAAGGATTTTCACAACGACCGTTTCTGCGCTTCCCGCATCCAGTGGCTTCCCGCAACCTTCACCAGGTCAAGTCCACCGAGTGGGAGACCTGCCTACGATATGTTTTCGGTGCGCGGACGCTACTCGCATGATAATTAATAATGATAAATTATTAATAAATATTGTTACCATGTTTTACAAAAAGCGTCGGTGGCTCAATCGGTAACGACTCGGTCCTCTTAAACAGAGGTCCCGGGTTCAAATGCTAATGTGCTAATGAGTTTTTGGAATATTATTGATTGCTTTAACGGTGAAGGAAAACATCGTGAGGAAACCTGCACATCTGATTGAAGGTCGCGTTGCACACGTCCGTAGGTTTAAATCTAAATGCCCTACACGTGACCGCAGGTGATGCTAAGTGCAACACCAGGCAACCGCCGTCGTCTATCCCTTGGATAGCACGGTTAATTGTGCCACACGATAAGAAAGAAAGAACCGTGTCTTTCGGAGATCTCACATGCTTTTACCGCGGCAGTCTGCTTTGATCGATATGATTTATCCGAGGGAAAAAAAGGAAAAGGAGCTTCTATCTCATGACCTATGTAAGCCCCCATATAGTGCCAGTCTAAGAAAGACACGCTATGCCTCAATCAAAGGCTCGAAAACTTGTGAAAACGTCGTAAAACCCAGTAGATTTGGAACCAACAACTATTAACTTTAAGGACATAACATACGAGTACATAGAGGTCAAAAGCACACTTAAGAAAATAATCAACTTGGTACAATTAGAGTATCTACTCACAATCTTATCCATCTAATTTTATAACGATTAGCAGACTTGAAAATACCAACAGATGACTGGCTTAACCAATAAATCTCTCGTTCGCCTACTAACATATTATGAGAATTACAAGGCGTGATGTTAGACATAGCTGAGGTCAAAAGCACACTTAAGAAAATAATCAACTTGGTACAGTTAGAGTATCTACTCACAATCTTATCCATCTAATTTTATAACGATTAGCAGACTTAGAAAATACCAACAGATGACTGGCTTAACCAATAAATCTCTCGTTCGCCTAATAACATATTATGAGAATTACAAGGCGTGATGTTAGACATAGCTGAGGTCAAAAGCACACTTAAGAAAATAATCAACTTGGTACAATTAGAGTATCCACTCACAATCTTATCCATCTAATTTTATAACGATTAGCAGACTTGAAAATACCAACAGATGACTGGCTTAACCAATAAATCTCTCGTTCGCCTAATAACATATTATGAGAATTACAAGGCGTGATGTTAGACATAGCTGAGGTCAAAAGCACACTTAAGAAAATAATCAACTTGGTACAGTTAGAGTATCTACTCACAATCTTATCCATCTAATTTTATAACGATTAGCAGACTTAGAAAATACCAACAGATGACTGGCTTAACCAATAAATCTCTCGTTCGCCTAATAACATATTATGAGAATTACAAGGCGTGATGTTAGACATAGCTGAGGTCAAAAGCACACGTAAGAAAATAATCAACTTGGTACAATTAGAGTATCTACTCACAATCTTATCCATCTAATTTTATAACGATTAGCAGACTTAGAAAATACCAACAGATGACTGGCTTAACCAATAAATCTCTCTCTTGCCTAATAACATATTATGAGAATTACAAGGCGTGATGTTGGACATAGCTGAGGTCAAAAGCACACTTATTAGAGTATCTACTCACAATCTTATACATTTAATTTTCTAACGATAAGCAGACTTACAAAATACCAACAGATGTCTGTCTTAACCAACAAATCCCTCGTTCGCGTAATAACTTATGAGAATTACAAGGCGTGATGTTAGACATAAAGGTCAAAAGCACACTTAGAAAAATAAACAACTTGGTACAATTAGTGTATCCACTCACAATCTTATCCATCTAATTTTATAACGATTAGCAGACTTAGAAAATACCAACAGAGGACTGGCTTAACCAACAAATCCCTCGTTCGCGTAATAGTCTATGAGAATTAGAAGGCGTGATGTTAGACATAGAGGTCAAAAACACACTTAGGAAAATAATCAACTTGGAACAATTAGAGTATCCACACACAATCTTATCCATCTAATTTTATAACGATTAGCAGACTTAGAAAATACCAACAGATGACTGGCTTAACCAACAAATCCCTCGTTCGCGTAATAGTCTATGAGAATTAGAAGGCGTGATGTTAGACATAGAGGTCAAAAACACACTTAGGAAAATAATCAACTTGGAACAATTAGAGTATCCACACACAATCTTATCCATCTAATTTTATAACGATTAGCAGACTTAGAAAATACCAACAGAGGACTGGCTTAACCAACAAATCCCTCGTTCGCGTAATAGTCTATGAGAATTAGAAGGCGTGATGTTAGACATAGAGGTCAAAAACACACTTAGGAAAATAATCAACTTGGAACAATTAGAGTATCCACACACAATCTTATCCATCTAATTTTATAACGATTAGCAGACTTAGAAAATACCAACAGAGGACTGGCTTAACCAACAAATCCCTCGTTCGCGTAATAGTCTATGAGAATTAGAAGGCGTGATGTTAGACATAGAGGTCAAAAACACACTTAGGAAAATAATCAACTTGGAACAATTAGAGTATCCACACACAATCTTATCCATCTAATTTTATAACGATTAGCAGACTTCGAAAATACCAACAGAGGACTGGCTTAACCAACAAATCCCTCGTTCGCGTAATAGTCTATGAGAATTAGAAGGCGTGATGTTAGACATAGAGGTCAAAAACACACTTAGGAAAATAATCAACTTGGAACAATTAGAGTATCCACACACAATCTTATCCATCTAATTTTATAACGATTAGCAGACTTAGAAAATACCAACAGATGACTGTCTTAACCAACAAATCTCTCGTTCGCGTAATAGCATATGAGAATTACAAGGCGTGATGTTAGCCATTAATTTTCTAAGCCATCAAGGTTGGTAGCTCACGGCACTCTTAATATCTATCTACTGTATAGGTAGCCAATGTAATGTTATGAATTAAAATGCTAGTTTACAATTTTAGACTTATCCCACACGTATCAGACACGCACGAGAGCAAACATTATCGAATGATGATGATGATGATCTATCCGACCGATTTCGGTCATGGCGACCACTTCGACTCCTAGTCGTAGAAGATGGTTTATGTAGCCAATTTTCGGAGCGAAACTCCTCGCGCACTGAGGGCATATAAGGCAAGGCATTTGTAAAACAGTTGTCTCTGTTATTTCCTTTACGTGTAAAGAGTCAAGAAAATAACCACACTTTTGCACTTTTCAATGTTTTACGTTATTATTTCTCTTATGACTTCAAGTTAGCGGATTCTTTGTAGTACTTAAAAATAAATATCTCCATATAAAAACTATGTGCAAATTTAGAAATTTTGTTAGGAAATTAATTATTAATGAATTATTAACCTCTAGCAGTTTTTTTTTAATTTTCTCTATCTTTATTTTTGGGTTGCCACCATAGAAAAAAAAAACTTATCAAAATCGGTCTATTCGTATTGATTGGAACAGTTCTGTCTTTTTCTTTACGTGTGAAGAGTAAAGAAAATAAACAAACTTTTTCATTTTTTCGTTTCAATTAAACACTACAATTAAAGTATAAAAAATAATAACGTAAATGACTTTGTATTATTATAAAAAATATTTTTGTATATTTTTTAAAATTTCTACTTCAAAATATTAGTCATTACTAGAGTTGAAAGTAACGTTGTAGACTTATCTTTGGGATTAATTTAAAACTGCTCAATCGTGTTTCAATTAGATTTTGACTTTAAGGAACACCATCAACAATAAAGGTTTTTTTTTAATCTTGGGTTTTCTATCGTTTAGGAGTAATTGACGTCAAAAATAACGAAAATCTGTAATATTACCGCCTTAAGAACTACGATGCCACAGACATACACACAGTAACACCCCTCTTTTGCGTCGGGAGTTAAAAAACAGAACAAATCAATAAGTTTGAAATGCCAGCGATGTTGGTGCTCTACTTACCATTTCCAAAGTATATTGTGCTGATGGGGAGTACAAAACAGGTGGGGGAGGGGGACCTGTCCTCAATAGAACCATAGAATACTATCTATTAATAAAAGCGTCGCCGATACGCAAATTCACATTTTTTTACAGAATATACAGCATGTAAAGAGACCACTCCCAAAAAATTCAGTTAGGGAAAAACGTTAAATTTAAATGTAAATTTAAATAAAATTTAACAACTACATTTCTTTTAGTATTACTTAGTTGTTTAAAATCGACTGCGTTTTTTTATATTCACTTTTGGTACCGTGAGCATTTGGATTTTGAGCATAAAACCTTTTTTTTTTTAAAGCTATTTAAGGTTTTGAAGTTTTTCTTCAATTTACTTACTATGCTCATACTTAATACCACCGTAAAAGGAAATAAGTTTTGCTAAACTTATACTCTGTAGGTACGTATTATAGCAACCATAGTTTACTACAATAGTTAAGGTCGTATTTGTTGTGAAATAAAATGAAATAGATCAAGAGGCGCTTGAATAGCTCCAATTAGGGCTATCAAAAGTTTGATAATAACAATAGATAATTAAAAAAAAAACGCAATTGTGATTTAATTTTGTATTGAATTGGAAATATTCTACATACCTATTATAGGAGAACGACTCAAGGAAATTTAGTTAAAAAGTCAATTTTTGGATCAGTACTTGAAGTTTAATTTCTGAAAAATGTGTTTGTAGTGGCAATACGGATAAAGTCAATGCAGAGTGGAGATCTAACTTAAGAGACAGTATGGGCAGTAAGAACCTACCTATCATTTTTAACAAGCTTTTTTTTAACTTGCAATGTTTGTGTGTAGGTATGTTTGTAAGTAAGTTGTCCGATTCAAAATTTACAAGTTAAGGACCCACTTCTTGGTTTCCGGTTGCGTAATTAGCTAAGTGACGTCAAGCGTGCATAATCCAATATGGTGAACTCCCAAAGATGGCAGACCAGTTTTTTTTGTACCCCCATTGAATGGGTATCAGAGTCGCGGGAAGGCGTTAGATGTGGAAATCCTCCGGGAATGCCTTTAACCAGTACCGACTTTCTGCTAATACCTACAACTTACGACAAACAAAATAATGACTGTTCTGGATGTTGAAGCTTGAACGCAATTTTAAAGAAAAAAAATTTTAAACAGCTCTCTTGTTTGGTATATTAGCATCAGAGCAATGACCTGCGCAGTTTCGTTCTATGTTTTATGTATATGTATAAAAATGAATCCCTATTTCCCTTGGTCACGGCATCACGCGTGAACGGCTGGACCGATTTCGCTAATTCTTTTTTTGTCGAGTTCGTTATTGTCAGGAGAAGGTTCTTATGTAGGGTAGGGTAGGGTAGTGTAGTTTAGTGTAGTGTAGTGTAGTGTAGGGTAGTGTAGTGTAGGGTAAGGTAGGGTAGGGTAGGGTAGGGTAGTGTAGTTTATTGTAGTGTAGGGTATTGTAGGGTAGGGTAGTATAGTGTAGGGTAGGGTAGGGTAGCATAGTGTAGTGTAAGGAGGAACGTAGTTTGCCGGGACAGTTAGTGAGTGTATAAAAAAAGACAATAACAAACCTGATGTTTACTTTTGACTAGCTTTTGCCTACAGCTTCGGCCGCGTGAATATCGTTTCCTTTCGAATCGTGAGTTATGATATCGAGTTCATAAATAAATCCCATAGAAAAAAAACACTTAGTTTTTCCCGAATTTCCCCATTTACAAGACAACCTTTCCAATTTTTGTTATCCCAAACAACTTATTCGGCCAATTACGAACATTAAAAAAATATCTAAGTCGGTCACTAGTGATGCGCTTACCAACTAACAGCATTTAATTTTTACTTAGCTTTTGCCAGCGGCTTCGCTTGGGTGATCATAGTTTCTAAGACTATCTTCGAGGGTGTGCAATACGCGAGCGTAGAAAAAAGTAGCCTATATTTTAATCCATGTCCTAATCTGTGTACCTACCAAATTTCATCCAGATTCGTTTATCTGTTGTGGCGTAAAAGAGTAACAAAAATCCATACATCCATACATACAAACTTTCGCGTTTATAATATTATACTAAAAATTCATTTATATGTGGCCATGAGTGATCTAAGAAAGAAAATATTAAAGATGACACGATCGGAATTCAAATCGAATGGATAGAAGACAAATATTGCCAACCCTGACGATTACATCATTCTTCTACTCGTACCTACTATAAACACAGCGCAACGGCTGGAGTTGTGATTTTTGGCGCCTAGGTTAGTAGGTTGTCACAGTGAGGACACTGATATTATTTAGGCGACTTCAATAACGTGCTCCTGTTTAATTAAGTTTTTATTTAACTTGCAATCTTTGCATGTATGTACGTATAATGTTTAGTTTGTAAAGGCAAAATGGTTTGTAGCCGTTTTCCCTGTGACAATAGATTCTCTTCGTATTTTGAAGTTGATCTGATGATGAACTTTGCAGGTAAAATCAGGGTCCGAGGACAATCTTTTTATTTTCAGTAGAATCTTAGGAAACATAGCCCTTTTTTGAATTTGGAAATGATTATTTATGATTACATTTGGCACTGTGAGAATTTTGCTTTTGAGCATAAAAACTCTTTTCAGTGTACCTTAAAGTTTTTTAGGTTTTTGTTCAACTTAAGTAATAAATTAAGTAGATATTAAGGTGCATAGTAGTAGGTATCTCTGTCATAGTAATAAAATTTATCGAAAACTACTGCACGCATTAAATACAAATGTCGTGATTTATTGTTTAAGTTGAAAAATCAAATTTTATATTGGCAACACTGCTCACTATTGTCGGCCGTCACGCGCTGGTGATCAGCTCAGCTCTGGGTAGGAGTGGGATCTTCCCCACCCCTACCTCTCTCAAGGTTTGCTGCTCACGGACTGAGCGGTTGGTATTCAGTCTACGATGAGATCAGTCGACGGAAGTTTCAATGTTTGCGCTTGGATATTGTAAATGAATACAGATTTATACAAGTAAAAGTCTACTGAGTTTTTGTTCGTAAAACAAATGTTATTGTAAGATTATTGTTAGGTACTGCAATATAAATAATTTGCTATTCTTTTCGAATTATTTTTGTTTTTTTGCGAATTGCGAAAAGTGTCTTGAAAAAAGTTGTTCATGTCACGAGTAGAAGCCCAAGTTAATGTCTTTTTTTAATTAATAATTTGAGTGCTTTTGGTAAGATGGTAAGACGATGTAACACGCAAGTTCAAATAGTTACTATTTACACTCGTCTTGAAGATTCCTAAATTATGCGAATCGGGGAATACAGACGCCGGTCAGGGAATTCCACTCCTTAGCCGTTCGCGTAATGAGCGAAGAGGCAAAACTCTTTGTGCGTAAAGGTGGAACATTAACGAAAAAGGTGGAGAATCGCCCCTCGCAACTGGTAGTCCGATGATGAAATGGAGAGGTGGGAATGAGGTCGTGAAGCTCCAGGGCACACTCTCCGAAATGAATCCTGTAGAACATCGATAGACAGGCGACTGGCGACTTTGTTCCTATACCAATTTTATTACACCTGTACATACAATGCAGGCCACTTTTATACATTCTTGATACCTTCTCGTATTCGCATAACATATTTTCTACATGCGTGCGCGATCTCTTAAACACAAGTTAAAGTAAGTGACATCACCATTTCATACCTACACTGTAAGTATTAGAGGCGCCTTGTGACTCATAGGCATCGTAGCTGTGCCCGCAATAAACCCACCAAATTCAAAACGACAATCACGTCACCTAGCTACCAAAGTGAACACAGCTTCTTGAATTTGCAGCATCATAACCACATATTATACGACAGAAACAGATAGATAGGTTAAATGAAAACATTTCGTATGAGCGAGAGAACATTGGTTTTAGCGGCTTATCATATGGAATTTTGATTAGGTTACGCCTTTCATAGAATTTTAATTCGAGCACGCACTGTTTTTGTTAACAGTGCCATTTGTTTGGTAAACCGTTAAAGTGCGTGATTTAAGATTTTTCCCAAAGCAGTTACAATATGTTTTAATAAACATTAAAATGCTAGTTAAAAAAATAAACTAACAGAGGAACTGCCTATGTTCACGAATTTGCAGCATTTGATTTTTTATAGATATCTTTTTTATTCTTAATTATAAAACCGTCATTGGTATCATCTCACCTGATGGTACTTACGTAACGATGATGCCGAAGATGGAAGCGGGCTTACTAAGATTCCTGAAATCAATTGCGAACTAGCTAGGTAAGTATCTTATCTTCAAATGGGAACATATCAATGTTGTTACCTGTGGCGGCAAGACTTACATTTAGATAAGATGGTGGTAGCTAGCCAGGCGGGCTTAGAAAATCCTCTTCCACCAACCAAACCGAGTCTTAAAAACCGCCGGGAATCAAACCTGCGAAAAACTGATGATAAGCTAATGGAATTAACCATTACGCCACGGAGGTGGTTAAAACTATAAACGTGGTACCTAGTTAGGTATTATAAACTGTGGTAAATGTGACATAGCAATGAAAATTATGTTGAAGAATTATTAGGCAATTGGATTCGCCTAAAGCAGGACCTTAATAATAATTAGTCTTATTTATAAATTAATTAATTAATAATCCTTACTAATGTTATAAACGCGATAGTTTGTATGTATGGATTGTCTCTTTCACGCAAAAACTACTAGACGTATGTGAATGAAATTTGGTAGGTAGACAGATAAGGACCTGGATTAACATATAGGCATCGCGCACCGTCGGAGACAGTCATAGAAACTATGTTCACGCGAGCGAAGCCGCTGGAAAGAGCTAGTAATTTATTAAAAGCTACGATGGCTAAACCGGTAACGTTTCGGTCCTCCTAACCACAGGTCCCGGGTTCAAATCCAGACGGCCAATGTACCAATGAGTTTTTAGAAGCTAACGTACATATAGGTACTTACATACCGATTGCTTTAACGGTGAAGGAAAACATCGTGAGGAAACCTGCAGATCTGATTCCAGATGTGTATGAAGGTGGCGTTGCACACGTCCGTAGGTGTAAATCTAAAAGCCCTACACGTGATCGCGGGTGATGCTAAGTGCAACACCAGGCAACTATCCCTTGGATAGCATGGTTAATTGTGACACACGATAAGAAAGAGAAGAGAAGATTAATAATTATATATTTTTATTGGTTAAAGGTGTGTTCACAAGATCAGATGAAAACCCTGTTACCCGTGGTACTTAGAAACTCTGTTACAGGCAGCAGTATTATCGTGGGATCTTCATTTACAGTCTAACCTTTACTGTGTTCTCAAGAAAGTAATGATGATGATACCGAAGATGAAAGTGTGCTTCCCAACGCTTATTTTTATGCCGGATCACATTAACTTTAACATTGATGTTTGGTGGCAGGACTTAAATAAGATAGCGGTAGCTAGCCAGGCGGGCTTAAAAATGCCCTCATCATATCAGCCGAAAGACGTCCACTGCTGGACAAAGGCCCCCCTCGAGGATTTTCACAACGACGGGTAATGCGCTGCTTGCGTCATTGCGTCTAGCGGCTTCCCGCGGCCTTAACCAGGTCGTTGGTCCACCGAGTTGGAGGCCTTCCTACGCTACGTCTCCCGATGCGCTGTCGCCACTTGAGAACTTTACTTTCCCAACAGCCCTTTCTATGTGACCCACCAACTGCCACTTAAGTTTACCAATTTTGAGTACTGCTAAACTTAAGAATGCCCTACCATCAACCAACCCCAGTCCTACAAAGTTAGGCCCCGGTGGGATTCAAACCCGCGTCTTTCAGATGTGAAGCGAGTGGACAGACCACTGTGCTACGGAGGTGGTCATTTTATACTCCATCTTTCAAAACACAAATTGTAGATACTCACCAGAACCTTGAGGATGAAGTATATGGAAATGAACATGATGACAATAGGTAGGTATAAACTTCATGTAGCGGACAAGTGTCATGCATGATACACCAGGGCTGCCTTTTTTTATTTTGGAGGAGATCGTACAAAAGGGGCAAAAAAATCGTACACCCATACAAAACATAGCAAACAAGTCGTACGCCTATTTATAACATAGAAAACCATTTCATTTAAAAAATTTAAATCCCATACAATCACATAACCTCATATGTACGTCCACCGAGGGGCTCGAGCCCACCCTGTATTAGGGCGATCGGGCCTTAGTCGACCACGCGGGCCCAATGCGTGTTGGTCAACTTCACACACAACCTTCGAGTTTCTTCGCAGATGTGTGCAGGTTTCCTCGCGATGTTTTCCTTCTCCGCAAGAGCGTCGGGTAAACGTACATTATGAGATCGAAATTCGAAAACACATTAGTACGTGGTAGGACTCGAACCACCACTTTCCGGATTGGAGGTATCGGCCCTTGCTGTTGCGCCACCGACGCTCATCCATCCCATACAAATCATCAAAAATATAAATATTACGGAAGTATACGGTAGTATAGTAGTTTAAATTTACATCGTACATCTGGCAGCCCTGTGATACACCTAACATGACACAGGTGTATTATTGACCGATGTCATATCAGTACTTAGTATTATTATTTCCAACTGGAACACGAAACGACCCAATTTAACTGACCCAGATCTGGAAAAGTTATTTTCACACGGACAGTGGAAATATGAGGAAGTTGGTTTATCTACTATTTTTACCGACTTCAAATAAAAAATGGCATTCAATTCGACACGTATGTATTTAATATTGTTGGAATTGCGCAATTTTTGTTATGTTAGTATGTGGCTACGGTATCTTAAGACACTGCGGTATTTAGAGCGTCAAGATATTGCGAAGCTTCCTGAAAGCTGCCCAGCCTAGTTGGATTCGTCGATTGATCTCTTTCTTTAAGTTTGACCTGCCTAACTGGATGGCCGTTGGGCCAAAAAAAGTTCTCGAGTGGCGACCGCGCACCGGAAAACGTAGAGTAGGCAGCCCTCCCTCCCCTAGGTGGACCGATGACCTGGTGAAGGTCGCGGAAAGCTGTTGTATGCAGGTAGCGCAGAACCGTTCGTCGTGGGAATCCTTGGGGGAGGCCTATGTCCAGCAGTTCGGCTGATATGATGATGGTGATGTTTGATATCTTTGTGTTAAAAGAAAAGTGCACGTATTCATTCCCAATCACTAAAACCATAGGTTGCCAAACTGTTAAATTAAAAATTGCTTCCCTTAAACAAATATTTCCTTGACTAATGCAAGCACAAGCAAGCCAAGTGTGATGTCAGCAGCAGTCCGCCAATTAAACCAATTTGCTGGAACAGCCCAGCAGCGCATTCTGTCATCAGATTTATGGTCTCACAATGGAGTTCAGGGTCAAAATTAGAAGCAACTGCTAGCACTGAGAAGGAACTACGAAAGAGACGGTATTTTTTATTAAACTTGAAAAATATAGTGTTCAAAAACGGTTAAACGTTATTTGAGAAAAAGTTCTCTGCGTGATCGAATCAGAAACGAAGAGATCCGCAGGAGAACTAAAGTAACCGACTCGCTAAACTGAAGTGGCAGTGGGCAGGGCACATAGCTCGTAGAACAGATGACCGATGGGGCAGTAAAGTTCTCGAGTGGCGACCGTGCACCGGAAAACGTAGCGTAGGCAGGCCTCCCACGCGGTGGACTGACGACCTAGTGAAGATCGCGGGAAGCCGATGGATACGGGCAGCGCAGGACCGGTCGTTGTGGAAATCCTTGGGGGATGCCTTTGTCCAGCAGTGGACGATTTTTGGCTGATATGATGATGATGAGAAATAAAATTCCGCTCGTAAGTCATAAAACTATAAAATAAAAGACCACAGATGATGATCAAGGACTAGTAAAATATAAAAAAAACATTATCCTTCTTTTTGGGCAGTAGGTTAAAAAGGACATCTAAGAAATAAATTTTCTATTTCATTCAAGAGATATTCTCCTATATCTGAAAGGCACCTACTGAAAACTAATAGAATGAGCAAATAGTGGCACTTACATCGTACGAAAAATTTTTTTCTTATCTGTGCACCGTACCTAAGTACGTAAGAGTATCAATACATATAATAAAACTGTAACGGGGCCGTGTCTGTACATGAAATATTTTTAGAAAATAATAACTGTGGTGGACATTACTAACGATATAAAGGCCAGAACAGCTTCAATTGTAATTTTTGTCTGTCTGTCTATATGTTCGCGCATCACGCAAAAACTACCCGGCCGATTTTGATGAAATTTTGTATGATGGTTCCTTATAAGCCCGGGTTAACAATAGGATACTTTTTAACCCGGTAAATTCAAGAGTTTCCGTGGTCAAATTCAAAAACTCCACGCGGACGAAGTCGCGGGCACAGCCAGTACATAAATACGTATGTATGAGCGAATTTAAATAATGTGTAAAGAAAAAGATATTGATAGGTACCGAGCAGAATACAAATAAGCATAGAATCTTTGAATCTCTAAAGTTGAGAATACACTAACAAACGCCAATAGGTCATGTGAGTGAGTATGTTCAAGTGATCGCATTGACAATGAACACGGCACCTTGACTGAGATTGCCATGACATCACCATAGACTGTTAACCACAATATAGTACTAAAGAGTACCATGTTTGTGACATTGACGTGTAGCATAAATCTCCCCATTTGTGGAATTGACATAAGCAGTTTAACTGCCTACCTGTGAAATATTGGACATCTATGACGTTATGAACGAACGAAGCGCCCTCCAAGGAGTCGATTGGAAGGAAATGGTGCAGAACAGAAGAAAATGGCGTGACTTGGTATCGGAAGTCGAATCCTATTGGGGTCACTGAGCCAGCGTATACCATTCCATTGCAAAAAAGCTAAGAACCAACGACTGCAACCACAAAATTGCTGCGTTAAACCAACGACGACGTGTTTTTTCAGTGGTATGTACACACTTAACAGTCCATATCTTAAAAAGTACCAACCAATTTTGATAGAACCTCCAATTTTTCCCTTAGTTGAAAAATACTTAATCCGTAAAAAAAAAGAATTTGTGCTTTTAGATTTTTATTTTCTGAGGAATACGTGGAGAAACATACATACATTGAAAATTGGCACACCTGTTTAGAATCTTGCATAGACTAAAATATACGAATATTGTGCAGCTCCAACAATTACATGGGTACATATGGGTTGAAAAAAAAACCTCCTTTTTGAAGTCGGTTAATAAGATAAAACTAAGTACCTACACAAATAGTTAAGACAATTACATAAGATTTGATTATTCGTTAATTTTTTTGATAGAGTTAATCTGATCTTTATTCTAGTTTCGAAATATTGATAGAAAAAACCAAATTACAAAACAAAAAAAACAGAAGGTTGCATAAAAAGACTAAATAGTTTAAATTTAGCATAATCATTAAATTTAAATCTTATTAAGAATGTAAATTTCCTGCGTTTAGAACACATAATATAAACTTAAATTAGCATTCCAGAACAATAAGTTCAGAAACATACGAGCAAAAATTACATTAATAACCGATTTTTAATGGGACTCTGATATTTATTTATTTATTGTTTTTTGTAAACAGTAAATGAGAAATACTTAAATTAAATACACTAGATTTACAATTGGTGTGCTTAACTCTGCAAGAGTTTTCTGCCAATAAAAAGCCAGTAAGTGAGAAAAAAATAAAATACAAACGCGTGTACAAAAAAATTGATAATGGAAGTATAAAAAATACGAAATTAGTATAATATATACTGATATCAACAATAACATGCATAATATAATGTAAAAATAGTAAGAAAAGATCATCTGCATTAGACTTGTAAGTTATATGTTTCAGTAAACATACATAAATAATGATATTACACAATACATACACAACTTAAATTTTAAAAAACCCCTGACAAAAATACCTTGTAAATAATATAATACTTTTGGTCCTATAAGTTTAATATAAGTAGTTATATTTTGATCTAAGATTTGTAAAGAAGGGGGACCGCTAAGTTGTGAAATTATTAGTAATTAGTTGAAGTAAAATAAAACAGTTGTATTCTGAATTTATTTTATGTACTTAGCGTTACGACCTTAGATCAAAATATAACTACTTGTATTAAACTTTTAAAGGGACACAACATATTATTTCTACTTTATAGAGGTTAATCATGTCGGGGAATTTTAAAATTTAAATACACGATACCTCTGCTGTAAGTTGGTAAGGAGTTGGGTATCCTGCAGATTCCAGGAGATGCTGCAGCATCAGGTCAAGGTTACCATGTTCTATTTAACACCTATTCATTTAGACTATTCCAATAAGCTCAATACGATGCGTCTGCTGTAAGTTGGTGAGGAGTTGGGTGTCCTGCAGATTCCAGAAGATGCTGCAGCGTCAGTTCAAGGTTACTATAGTTTTTTAATATTATTACAATTACAGGGCACCAAATTTCAAATCGATCAGACCGGTAAGAGTTGCCCACATCCCTTAATTACGTAGATAAGAGCTGAGTTTCTTCAAACGGCTGAACAGATCTTTATAAATTATATTTACGAACCATCTCGATCATATCAGCTTACAAACAAAAAAACCGCATCAAAATCGGTCATTCGTTTAAGAACTACGATGCCACAGACAGACACACAAATATACAGATACATACGTTGAACTTATAGCACCCCTCTTTTTGCGTCGGTCGGGGGTTAATAAAATCCTCATATTAGTAATTATAAATGTAAAAATGTGTTTGTTTGTTCGTTTGTTACCTTTTCACGCTTCAACGCCTTAACCAATCTTGATGAAATTTGGCATGCAGCTAGCCTGTGTCACTGGGAAGGATAAAGGCTACTTTTTATCCCGTGAAAATAGAATAGTCCGATGCAGTTCCTGAGGGAACTAAAAATATACTCTTTTTTGGTTACTTTCTTTAACGTTGCAACGAAACAATGGATTGTTGTGATTTTTTGAACAGAGATGGCTGAGGGGTGGGAAATGACATAATTTACTAATTAGCATGACCTGACATGGTTCGCGAGGGATCTGGGGAAAACTCATTTCCGCGCTCGCGGCGTCGCAACGGAACTACGGACTGAAGTGGTTTTTTTGTATTGAATTGGTTGAAGGGGTCGGAAGTGACATAGACTTCTTATCAGAATAGCCCGATATCGTTCCTGAGGGATCTGAGAAAAACTTATGTCTGCGCTCGCGAGCCGCTTGTGGCTCGCGCACCACTCCACCTGAAAGGGAGCCATAAAATCGATGTTCACGTGAGCGAAGCCGCAGGCAAAAGCTAGTAATTAATATAAATGTACGTAATAAAAATAAAATACATATTTTCCTCATAAATATGTGTATGTTAAGATTGTCACGAATTTCGTGGGGAAGCGCATTTCAAATTCCCACCGAATGCATAGAAAAAGATCTACATAGCGGGAGGAGCAGTGAGAGTTAAATTTTAGCAGCAGAGATCTAATAAATCGGCATGACACTGAAATGATTCCAAAAACTGTGATATAATATTTTTGAAAAATGAGTTAACTTCTGTAAGCCTTTAAACATTAAATGAATGTAAACAAAGTTGTTCAAAAATATTCACAGGATTGATTACATTTGTAATTTATCACATTTTTCCATTTCATTAATGCCTTGCCTTGTTTAGTTAATGGGCAGTCGGCATACGGCACGTTAAAAGCAAAGGTAATTAACTTTCTCTTCCACACTAACTTTGTCGATTCGTTTAAAAATATAGTGTTACATTTTTCCTATTACGTACATCAATAAGTATGTACATACAATAATCTTTTCAATACAGTGGCTCGAAAATTGGTACTTTATGTGTAAGTTTACTGTGCCCAAAATTGATTTTACTGCACATGTGCTTTTTACTTTGCCATTTTTTTTTATTTTTAGCTCTGAGAAACAAGACATTTCTAGCAAATAAATTAATATAAAAGATACAGTAGGTATCTTCTTTAAGAATTTTGAAAAGAGAATTCTAAAAGAGATAACGTTATGTACTTACCTCAAGATTTTTCTTCTTGAGGTAAGTACATAACGTTACCTGATTACATTCTCTTTAGGTTACATCTTTGTGAAGAAAGGAGAATAAATATTATAGAAGCGCATAGATTACACCAAGGAATAGGTCATCTTTTCCAAAGAGGTTTTAATGCTTACAATAATGTTATCCCAAGCCTTATCGTAATCGTTTTATGGTGATATTTAAAAACTTACGCATGTGTACGTGTGCCTAGCTAAATTAGATAGGGCGCAATTTTCGTAAAACTGTAGTGAGTTGTTTTAGTTGTGAATACGAATAAAATTATGAAAAGTTAATATACGTGTAATAAAAATATACTTATGTGTATGTACAGGAAAAACCAAGTGAGATTATTCGTCGGACGTTTAAACTGAGCCACAAGTTGCGTCAAATGAATTTTTATTGCCGAAACCTTGATAATGTACCCATGTATTTTGTTTTTCTGTTACGGTACTTTTTTATTTTACCTGTTTTCTCACATTTGTATTGAAAAATATCGTATGATACGTGGGTGTAAAAGGAAATGACAATCTCGTGAAATGTCACTCGTTTGTTATTTACCTTTATACCACCCTTATATCATAAATAACTATTTCAATACAGTTGCTCGAAAAGTGTTCCTTTATATGACAGTCAAGTGTATGCAAAATTAATTTTACCGCACACGTGCTTTTACTTTACCACTTTTTTTTAATCTCTAGCTCGGAGGAACAAGACATTTCTAGCAAATAAAAATATAAAAACCAAAGATACAGAATATTATATAAGACTTTTAATAGGAGAATATTAAAAGATATAGGTTGTTCCTCCGTGAGATTAGTACATAACGCTAGCTGATTAGATTCTCTTTGGGTTATATCTTTGTGAAGAAAGTATGTATGAAAGTATGTATATATGAATGAAGCGCATAGGTTACACCAAGGAATAGGTCATCTTTTCCAAGGAGGTTTTAATGCTTATAATAATATTATCCCAAGCCTTATTGTACATAGTATTTTTATAATATTTAAAAAACTTACGCATGCGTACGTGTGCCAGCTATATTAAGGCGCAATTTTCGTAAAATTGAATTAAGATGTTTTGGTTGTGAAAACGAATAACATTATGAATAGTTATTACTTTGTGTAATAAAAAATAAACTTATTTATTTATTTATTTATTTACACTTATAGTACCTACACCAAAACAATTTCGTAAAGCTAATACATATAGTTATTATAATGAAGTGTACAGTAGGCGGTCTTATGTGACCTATGTCTTTATGTGTATTTATAAGAAAAAACAAAGTGAGATTACTCCCGGGACATTTAAAATGAGCCACAAGTCGCGTAAAATTAACTTTGGTTTCCGAAACCTTGATAGGTATGTATACCCATCTATGTATAGTTTTTCTGTCAAGGTCGTTTTTGTATTTTACCTGTTTTCTCACAACTGTATTGAAAAACTTCGTATGATGCATGGGTGTAAAAGAAAATAACTAACTCGTGACGATGGTAAACCCTCGCCTGCGGCTCAGGCTCACAAATGTCACTCGTTTGTTATTGACCTTTTTACCACCCTTGTATCATAAATAACTATTAAGTAGGCGTTCGTTTCCATTGTAGGCATAATCACTACTTTAAATTATAAAAAAATATAAATCGCAGCAATTACATGCAAAATCTTTCTGTGTATGTTTCGTTAGGATGCGGAACACACCGTGGCGAACTAGGTACCTAGTGATTTATAGCAAAGAGCAGTGTGCCACGACTTAATTATTTACTAGCCACTACTAAATAAAAGGTGTACCTACTTAAAGTTTTGCTTGGACGAATAATTCACTGAGCCAAATGTGGAGTAGAATAAGGTGTCCCTCGAGTTTGTAGCGATAATTTGCGCAAGCTTTCTGACAACATCTGGATGAAGGCAGTGGTGCACCTTGAAGGAGACCTACGTAATCTACGTAAAACTGAGGACTAATACGGGCTAATGATAGCACAGATGTCAATAATAAGTGACTGAAATGAGCAAAATAGCGTGTGCTGGATAAATCAATAGTTGAATGTCGCAGCGATATCCGAATAGAGACCACTATTGATGGACTATAATATGTTACTTGTAATGTAAAACAACTGGTAGAGCGCGTAGTTTAGTTGCTGGAAACATCTGAATACGTTATGAATAATAATAATTGTGTTTATGGACTTAAACGGGTGGACTGATAATCAAGATTATTAATTAAGAAGGTAAAAGCACGTTGATTTCATTGGTTTGTTGGTTGCACTTGCAATAGCATCACATTTTTTGCATAAATTATACAATCAATGTACTTGTACTCGTATATGTAAAACTAGCTGTCTCAGCGAACTTCATGCCGCCATGTACCGCCTTACAAACTCTACACTACACTTCACTACACTACACTGCGCTACCCTATACTACACTACATAATATGTATGGGTAATGCACGGGAAAGTATGTTTTCTTTTTTATTTTTTTTTCGATGTTTTTTATAGTTATTCTGCTAATCGAGGTCGAGACAAATACAACAAACTAAAAATCATGAAAATCAGTCCGTTTTTGAGTTATTCCGTTCTTGTGTTTTAAATTGTTTAAATAACCCGCGGCCACGGATGAGGTACTTGTTACCTCCGTGGCTGACAATAAGCCATGGACGCAACAGTTGATAATTTGTAGGTACCATGGCTCACATTATTATTTGCTGTACATTTGTATAGCTCCAGAAACTCATCCAATGCTTCCATCCAAGGCTACTTACTCGCGCAATGGAGGTATGTCATTGTTCAAAAAAAATATATATTTATTTAATGAAATATAGACTATTTTAATCAACTAATTTGAACGTACATTTTTTAATTTGAGTATTATTTTTATAACAAAATAACATTTTTAATAATTTTTAAATGTTAAAAAAATATGACGTCACATGCCTAAATAAATGTAAAATAAGCCCTAGTCTTCATATCAGTCGAAAGACGTCCACTGCTAGACAAAGGCCTTCCCCAAGGATTTCCACGACGACCGGTCCTGCGCTGCCCACATCCAGCGGCTTCCGCCGACCTTCACGAGGTCGTTGGTTCACCGCGTGGGAAGCCTGCAAACGCTACGTCTTCCGGTGCGCGGCCACTCGAGAACTTTACTGCCCCACGGCCATCTGTTCTACGAACTATGTGCCCTGCCCAGTACCACTTCAGTTTAGCGATTCTGTCGTTTACTTTGGTTCTCCTACGGATCGCCTGACTGACAGCCGTGGGTACCAACAGAATACCAGCGCTTCGCTTCCGAGCCTAGCATATGCTGAGTTGGGGCCCTGTGGTTGCAGTGGCACCTCAATATGTAATTATTATTATGATTTTATATTTACCTCAACTTTTGTTACGTATTTTAACTTTATTGTATACGTAACTTTTGTTTAATGTGGTGTTACTGAAACCAATAAACGTATTTCTTTCTTTCTAATTTAATAAAAGCCGCAGTAGTAATTTCAATTCACGATTGTGAAATGAAATTAGTCACCTATTTATTGTTATAAGTAAATTACTTTTTACAGTATAAAATTGTTATATTATCTCCAAATGGCTTTTTTCGTTTACAAAAAACTAAACAATGCAAGTTGCAAACCGCTGTACCGTACCGTAGTCTTGTAAAAAGTAATGAGTTTTTTTTTGTCTATTTGAGTGCGTTTGACTACACCTCACCTAATGTAAAGTCACGATGTAGTCGAGGATGGTTTACAAACTCAAATAATACTTATTCACTCTCGCCTTGAAGATCCTCAAATTATAATAGTCGGGAAACACAGATAAGAATAAGAATAAGAATAATCTTTATTGACAAACCACTAAATGGTACACTGTTATTACTTATAGTGATAAAATGAGGAACAAAAACATCTTAAGTGGTAGTTGGAGTTGGTAATAGTAAATAATTTGGTGTACTGATCTCCAAACTAGGGGGACCCTGTATCTTGGAGATCAGATTCTTTCTTTAATACGTCTGTTTGTGACTATGGGTGAGTGGGTGTTAGCGACTGGTGTACGTACGTGCATGTGTGTATGGGTGTGTGGGTGTATGTATGTGTGGGTGTGTTTATGTGTGTGTGTGTGTGTGTGTGTGTGTGTGTGTGTGTGTGTGTATGTGTGTGTGGTGTACTGCATTAGTCAAGCGAATGTTACATATCAAACTACTGCACAACTATAAGTAAATCCTCGGAATAGTCGTATGATACACCTGTCAACCAGGTAGCAATAACTTTTATCATCTGATTAGCCGAAAGTTCGTAACTAACGCCTGCGTTAGCCTTAACACACTTTTTGTAGAGAAAAGCTGACAAAAATCTGAACTGTCTTTGGGCGAATGTTGTATGTACTGGAACGGAGGTAATATGAAATCGCCTCTTTGGTATAAGTGTTTCTGATGAAGGATTCACATGATTTTATAAATATTTGCCTTACTGACAGCAGACTCGATTCTTTATACAGGATATCGGTTGGATGCCTATATGGTTTATGTAGCATCACCTTTATGACTGCTCTTTGAGCTCTTTCCAATTCCAGCAAGTGAGTTCTAGCCGCTCCGCCCCAAGCCTTGATGCAGTATGATACAAGAGATAGGCACAAGGATTTGAAGACTTGAGTAATTAGTGAGGAGTTAGCGACATCGCGAAGATTTCGGAACACAGGCAGCAGTCTCCTAATCTTGCCGGAGAGAGAGGTTATGTGGGGGGACCAAGTAAGATGTTCATCCATGATGACTCCCAGGTACCTGATGGAGGCAGTCCTGACAAGCTTGTTACAAGAACATTTGTTAATGTTAGGGGTGGGCAATCGGTTACAGGGGTATGTATGGATAGTAATGTTAAAGTCAGAGGGAGGAGAAGACCTGGATGATATTGAAAAAGGTATATATTTAGTTTTGCTAGTATTGATAGTTAGGAGATTATCTTCAAGCCATTTCGTGACTAGGGATAAACCCTGTTCTGCACGCTGCTGGACTTGCTCCCAGGTAACCCCGCGGAAAAGAAGTACTGTATCATCGGCAAATGTAATGATATGACCCTCCGGCAATTTCAAATTACCTAAACTGTTAATATATGCTAAAAATAAGGTAGGACCGATTGTACTGCCCTGGGGAATGCCGTATTTAAGGATACTAGCATTACTACAGTAGTCACCCACTCTGACGACCTGGGAACGTTCATCGAGGTAGTCTTGGAACCATTGGAGTGACACTCCTCTTATGCCTAGATTTTCTAACTTACTCAACAGGAGGGGAATCGAAACGGTGTCGAAAGCTTTTTGGAGATCCAAAAAGACACCTACACAATGCTCTCCAGAGTCAAGGAAGGAGGTCACTAGCTCTGAGAAAAGTAAAACTGCATCCTCGGTGGACCTCCCTGAGCGGAAGCCGAATTGGTTTTCACTTAGCAATTCTTTACTTTCGAGGTATTTTATAAGCCTAGAATTTACTATTTTCTCAAGCACCTTGCTAATAGAGCTGAGTAGTGATATAGGTCTATAATTAGATGCCGTACTTCGGTCCCCCGACTTGTGCACCGGAATTACAACAGCTTGTTTAAATATTTTTGGAAAAACACCTGTAGAAATACTTAAGTTGCAAAGGTGCGCTATAGGAACACATAGTATAGCATGAAACTTTTTTAATAGGGAGGGCGTAATCGAATCATTACCAGAAGCGCTGTGTGTTTTTAGACTGCAAAGTATTCTATCGACTTCGACATAGTCTGTGGGGGTCATCATCATGGAGTCAACATTCTTTGATTTACAGGCAGCAGACGCAAGAAAAGATTGGGATGTGTTCATTTTTGAGAGTATTTGGTCAGCCAACTCCTCTCCAACAGAGGTAAAGTATTTGTTGACGACGTTGAGAGACTCTACAGGAGATAATGAAAGATTTATCAAATCCATAGCAGCAGGTCTACATGTTTGGATATTACAAATTTCTTTTATTATTTTCCATGTACCTTTATTATTGCCAGCATTCTTAGTCAGCTCTTTTTGAAAATAGCTTATTCGTAATCGTTTCACAATTGAATTGCAGGTGTTTCTGTAGTTTTTATACCTCAAAACTATTTCCAGATCATCTGGATTATTTTTGGCCACTTTATGAAGTTTATCTCTCTTATGGAAACATTGAACTAGGGAAGGAGTTATCCAAGGTTTAAGGGGTTTTGTACGTCGGGTTATAATAATAGTTTCTGAACTAAGGGCTATCAATTTTTGTAACTCTGATACAAGCGTTTCCGCAGCTACATTGGGATCTTTTATTGTACTAAACGTGTTCCAGTCAAAGTTCCCTAGGTTTTTTTCAAGTAGGTCGTAGTTTATTTTAGTACGCCTTAGAGGACCTGGTGAAGGATCAGAGGTACGAAAAGAACTATTAACTGCTAGAAATATTGGGTAGTGATCGGTGATATCAGTATCGAGTACATAGGATCGACATTTACCGACTAGTTTGACCATAAAGTGATCGAGACATGCTTTATCGTGGGTAGGTAAGGTCACCGCCGGGATTAACCCGTGTAAAGCTATTATGTTTAGGTATTCATTTGTAACAGTGCAGGGGGTCAAAATATCGATATTGATGTCACCAGTTAGTATCACATTACGACAGCGAGTGAAAGTCAGGACCGTGTCCAGTGACTCTAAGAAGTTAGACAGAACCTTAAAGCAGGGGGGTCGGTATATCCCAAGAATAGTTGTGTTTCCGATCTTTGCGGATAAACAGTTCGCCTCGCACATGTTAATCTCATGAACAATAGCTCTCAGACTGCTCCTGATGTACATGCTGGCAAGGAGTTCCACTTCATCGCTGTCCGCATAATAAATGAGAACGCGTAACGCTTCGTGCGAATAGACTGAATATCTATAAAAAAAGGATGGAAACTTCCCTGCGTCTCGTCGACCAAAGGAGGAATGGAGTTGGGGGAATGTGGTAGTGAATTTCTTGCGCACACTCCGATATGAATTCGATAGAATACCGAAAGACAGGCAATTTTGCGGCGATGCTTTGGAGCTTATTTTTGACAAGCTTATAGTCGATTTGTCGCCAAGGAATCTGCGGGTACGTTGGTTGATGGCGTCCAAGGCATCCAGCTGATAGCGCATTGATCCATCCTATAGGTGGAAACCATACTCCATACAAGATCGGACTTGCGCTTGATATAAAGAAAGACGCTGTCCAGGTGTGAAGTACCGTCTCAACTGACCAGTTTTATTGCAGCAATTTTTGCCTTGGACTCAATGTATCGACCGAAATTGAGATTAGGTGTTAATTATACGCCAAGGAGCTCAAGGTCAATGTCTTAAAACTGATCTGAAATGACACCTATGCAATGAAAACAAACCGCATCGGAGTCAGCTGAATAGTTTCTAAGAAGCCCTCAAGCGCCAACCCTCCTGGCTGCTGCACCGCTCCCTGGTGGTCTACCGCCTTAAAAAATATCTAATAACATGCCCTAAAATGATACTTTTAAATGATGAAATCAGCCCAATAGTTTTTGAGATAAATGGAAATATTAGCGCGAACCATCCTGCTGCAGCTCTCCCTGGTGATCTACCGCCATAAAACATGTCTAACAATATGCCCTGAAATGATACCTTTTAAATAATGATGCCAAAAGGAAATCAGCCCAGTAGTTTTCGAGATGAATAGGAACACTCGTTTGTACACACAAACAAACAAACACACAAACAAGAACCACTCACCCTAAACGCATACCTACCCCTTCTCCGTTCCGTCGTGGGTAAACATGGCTCTAACGATTTTAATGAAACTTTTTAAATAATTAGGTCTTAATAAGACCTACTGCACTGGGTAGTTAATTTTTCCATGAAAAAAACCGATTAAGGTACCTCCCATACAAACCCAAGTAATTTTTTTTTGTAATTTTTTTACACATGTTTGTACAATTTATTTTAAATGTATCTTTTTACCCACGACGGAACGGAGAAAGGGTATTCGTCTAGGGTGAGAGGTTATTGGTTTCTTTGTTTGTGTATACAAACAAATGTCCCCATTCATCTCGAAAACGACGGATTTTCTTGGATTTATTAAAATTTATCTTTAGAGCTGAAGTTAAAAAATCTCCAGATTTCTGACCTTGATCTACAGTCAAAAAATATGTACATACATATCTACTATACATAAAGGACAGGGTCGTGGAGATCATCAAATGTCGTCTGCATAGCGTTCATCAGCTCCTCTCACGTAGGTGTACATATTATTCAAGTACCTACTAACCTAGCCAAGATGTCAAGTGAGCTTGGATTTGTAGAGCAACGCCACACCCCTAAATCTAGGCCTATCTATTGTCATATGTATGTGACTGTGCGAGTACTCTTTCGTGTAATAGTTACGCGAGTTTGTTGACTATGGGTGTAATGAATGACGGTAAATATTGGTTTCTGCTTAGTTGATGGTTGTTAGGCAAGCAAGCCACCCACCTACTCGTACATGTCCCTGTGGCTAGTGGCTTCACAACAACGGGAGGTCACGAGTTCGTTTTCTTGCCGGTGGGCTTTAACATTTAGATGCGGATGGCGAGATGATATTTTCTAGTCCTATAACATAGCTATATACCACCATCTACGGACAACAGACACTAGCCGCTAGGAACAGCATTTTTTTATACCATTTTTATGAAATAAATCAGTTTCGTGGCACTTTCACCATCTTATAAATCACATAAATGTTCAATGATCTTGAATTCCCTCTGGTATGCTAATTATCCAATCAGTCTATTTTAATATTTTTTGCCAATGAGGTTATTTTGCAATAGAGAAGCAATGTCTTTTCAGGGCCTGTCGTGAAATTGGAGTGAAGTTAAGACGTATAGTCTGTATGAAAAAGGAACACTATGAAAATTACACTATATTTCTTAGAAGGATCTCACAACAGCAACCTATGAGAAGGAGATTGTCATACATAAGTCATAACTCATTAGACATACTCGGTGTCAGGGCCATGTACGTACTACGTGGCATAAAATCTCTCTCTGCATATAATTATTTTTATTATTAACCGCCTCCGTAGCTCAGAGGCAAAGTTCACTGGCTTTACACAGTAGGTCGCGGGTTCGATTCCCGGCGCGGTCAATTGTAAGACTCGGTTTGGTTGGTGGTAGGGCATTTTCTAAGCCCGCCTGGCTAGATACCACCATCTTATCTAAGTCTTGCCGCCAAATATCAATGTTGATATCAATGGTGTGTTCCGGCATGAAGATAAGATAGCCAGTTTCTCCATTGCGTTGGGGAATCTTGGTAAGCCCGCTTCCATCTTCGGCAACATTGTCACTTACCACCAGGTGAGATGTTGTCAAGGGTTTACCAATTGTGAATAAAAAAAAATCTTATAAACCTCATTGTTTTAACAATGGGTATACAGATGATATCATGGTTGTAGAAGGATACCTATCCAGTGCACGAGCTAACAGCGCTGAGACGCTGTCCTTGCGATAGGTCATGATATTGCTTCAGGCAGGGATGATACCAAAATCATCACCTCGTAAGGTTTATTGCCTCTGAGACGCACGCGTTTTATCATTGAACTACATTACTCTTTGTACCCACGACGGAACGGAGAAAGGGTGTTCGTTTAAGGTGAGAAGTTATTGGTTTGTTTTTTGTGTGTACAAACAAATGACCCCATTTATCTCGAAAACGACGGACTTCCTTGGATTTTTTTATGTTTCGTTTCTTTTTCCCTCTAGTCGGGGAACTTTAAAAAAGCTTTACATATAATTCTTTTTCAATTAGGTTTTAACAACCGTCGTACGCTTTTTCAAAATTTATAATTTTATTTTTTGAGAAACAGTAACAAACAAGCTGGATTTGTATGGTAGGTAGGTATCTGATTCAAATTCTAAAAAACTACCGTGTGCTTATAGACCATGTTAAGTTATAATAACGTACCGAGTTTCATCAAAATCATTAGAGCTATTTTTGAGAAGATTAAAACACTGACTCAAATCCGTCTAGTAGTTTGGGAACTAGAGCACCGGACTGACGCACACACAAACACACACACACACACACACACACACACATATACATTAGTTACTTTTTAGGGTTCGCTGTCCGTCCGTCTGTCTGTCTGTCTGTTCTCCGTCCGTCTATCACCAGGCTGTATTTCATGAACCGTGATAGACAGTTGAAATATTCACAGATGATGTATTTCTGTTACCGCTATAGCAACAAATAGTAAAAATTAATAAAAGTGAAATAATAAGGGGGGTCTCCATACACAAAATCATTTTTTAAAACATGAAGAAACTAGCGCCATTTAGTATGATGGCACTGCACCCTTTGTACTAGCGCCATCTAGTATGATGGTACGGAAGTCTTTGTGTGCGGTTCTGACACGCACTTGGCTTGTTTTTATTCGTTTTCTTAACCCTATTAGTGTAAGACAATCGATCCCATAAAAATCTCAACTTCGATTTTTTTACACTTTTACGCCTTTGTCGATCGCTAACACTACGAGTAGCTCGTCAGTCCCGCGTACTTTGGTCCCGCGAAAGAAAGAATACACGTCTTGAACTACTGCATAGTATAAACTTATTTCTTGTGATGGGGGTTAGGTTTATTCCGTGCCTTAGCCGTATTCGGAAACGGACTGTACAAAATAGTTTCGTCATGCATGACCTATGGGTTTTATGACCCATTTCCTCGACTAGTCCCGTCCCGTGGCGTGTTTGTTCGAGTTAACTGTTAGTACAAACAAATCAAATCAAATACATTTTTATTTCAGATTGTATAAATCCATAGAATTGTTAGTATAATCACATAAAGCTATGTTAGTAAAATGAACAATTAAATCAAAAAAATCTAAATGTGTGCTGAGACACATAGTAGAAGTGAAACTTCAACGGGTAAGTGGAAAAACAAATTCGCAACGGACAAGTGGAAAAACGAATCGCAACGGACAAGTGGCAATACAAATCACAAAAAAAAATAAACTTGAAGTTTTACGGGCAGGTTATCAAATTGGACAAGTACATTAACAATCTGCCCGTAATACTTCAAGTTAAAAAATTTTTAACGAATAAAAATTAAGTAAAGCTTTTTCGTGACAGAAAAAACCTAATACCCCCCGTCTATTTCGGAGTTTCACTTCAATAATAAAAAAAAAACGGTTGTCTGTAAAGTCGGTTTACTGACGATAGTTGAACGTGACAACGTCATAAGAAAATACTGATGGAATGGTTTCATAATATCGAAAACGGAACGCCGCACGGAACGCCTCAGAGCGAGGTAACGACGGAACGCCTCAGAGGGTAACGACGCATTTTTTCGTGCGTGCAGCCGGCTCCATCGAATTATAAGACGTTATCACGTCAATAATATCCGTATGGTTCCCGGCTAAGAATAGGACCATCCCATCTCTTCCAATGGGTGTCGTAAGAGGCGACTAAGGGACTTAAAACCGGAGGATGGGCAGCAGCGTCTTTCCGTGCATTGCAACACACCTGCAATCAAACTGCGATCGCCAACCCGCCTGCCAAGCGTGGCGATTACGGCAAAACCCCCCTATGAATTTCACACCCAGAAAACGGCCCCTAGTCCCCGGCAGCCCCGCTATACCTGGCTCCGGTAGCAGTCATGGTAACGGCGGGGTAGGGGGTGCGAAGAATCCCCGGCAGATGCCAGGCTACCAAACCCAACGACCTTTGGCCCTGGCAACTTACAACACGCGCACACTGCGGACTGGCGAGAAACTTGCAGAACTCGAAGAAGTATTGAGCAGGTTACGGTGGGATATCGTAGGTTTATGTGAAGTCCGAAGAGAGGGAGAGGACACCATGATCCTTAAATCCGGAAACCTGCTCTATTTCCGGGAGGGCGACCAACAGTCCCAGGGTGGTGTCGGGTTTCTCGTCCACAAGTCCCTCATTAACAATGTGGTCCAAATCGTGAGCGTTTCGACAAGGGTAGCATACCTTATACTCAGAATCACCAAACGGTATTCGATGAAGGTCATACAGGTATACGCGCCGACTACGGAACACTCCGACGACGAGGTAGAGACTATGTATGAGGACATCTCTACAGCCTTACATAGCACCAGGACCCATTATACCGTTGTTATGGGGGACTTTAACGCGAAACTGGGCAAACGAAGCGATGGTGAGCTGAGAGTGGGGCAATTTGGATATGGAGTAAGAAATGCACGTGGCCAGATGCTGGCCGACTTTATGGAGAAGGAGAGCCTCTTTGTGATGAACTCCTTCTTTAAAAAGTCAAAACAGCGGAAGTGGACATGGTTGCATCCCAATGGCGTAACAAAAAACGAGATAGACTTCATCTTGTCGACAAGGAAGCAAATATTCAATGATGTCTCCGTGATCAATTCAGTCAAAACAGGAAGCGATCACCGCATGGTCAGAGGCACATTGAATCTAAAGACCAAGCTAGAAAGATGTCGACTGATGAAGTCTACGCTCCGACCAGCGCCCATCCAGCTCCAAAACCCCGAGAGCTTTCAGCTCGAGTTGAACAATCGTTTCGAATGCCTAGGTGACTGCGAGAATGTGGACGATTATAATGACAGGTTCGTGGAAATTGTTCAAACGGTCGGGTCTAAGATTTTTAAAACTCGCCGTTCAAACAGAACCAAAAAAATCTCCGACTTCACCAGCAACCTCATGGAAGAAAGACGCAGATTGGTTATGCAGTCCTCTGAAGACGCTACTCAGTATCGGCAACTAAACAGGCAGATCTCTAAGTCCCTAACTCGCGATTTACGCCAATATAATACAAATTGTATTAAAGAGGCGATTGAGCACAACAAAGGCTCAAAAGTGTTCGCGAGAGATCTGTCTGTTCGACAAAGCCAACTGACCAAGCTGAAAACTGAGGACGGCAGGACCATACCGTCTAAGACTGAGTTGCTGGAAGAAGTTGAGAAGTTCTATGGACAATTGTACAAGACCACACGTTTGCCTGTCAGCGATCTGGCTGAAGACCCAAGAGCCAGACTAACCCGACACTATACCGAAGATATCCCGGACGTCAGCCTGTACGAGATTAGAATGTCTCTCAAACAGCTCAAGAACAACAAGGCACCGGGTGATGATGGAATTACGGCTGAACTTCTGAAAGCAGGTGGAACACCGGTACTTAAAGCTCTTCAGAAGTTATTTAATTCCGTTATACTCGAGGGACAAACGCCTAAGGCACGGCACAGAAGTGTGGTCGTGCTTTTCTTCAAAAAGGGTGACAACGCCCTGCTGAAGAACTACAGACACATCTCACTTCTGAGCCATGTCTACAAGCTGTTTTCGAGAGTCATTACGAATCGTCTCGCACGCAGGTTTGATGACTTCCAGCCTCCCGAACAAGCCGGTTTCCGAAAAGGCTTTAGTACCATAGACCACATACATACGCTGCGGCAGATTATACAGAAGACCGAAGAGTACAATCAGCCACTATGCTTGGCGTTTGTGGACTATGAGAAGGCCTTTGATTCAGTCGAAACCTGCGCTGTGCTACAGTCTCTCCAGCGGTGCCAAATTGACCATCGATACATCGAGGTGTTGAAGTGTCTGTATGAAAACGCCACCATGTCGGTTCGCCTCCAGGACCAGAACTCGAAACCTATCCAGTTGCAGCGAGGGGTGAGACAGGGAGACGTTATATCTCCGAAACTGTTCACCGCCGCCCTGGAAGATGTTTTTAAGCTTCTGGACTGGGGTGGACTCGGCATCAATATCAACGGCGAGTACATATCCCACCTCCGATTCGCTGACGATATCGTGGTCATGGCTGAGACTATGGAAGACCTAAGCACAATGCTCGATGGCCTCAGTAAGGTCTCTCAACAAGTGGGTCTTAAAATTAACATGGACAAGACGAAAATAATGTTAAATTTCCGTGTCGCACCCACTCCTCTAAAGGTTGGAGACTCTACACTGGAAGTTGTTGACGAATATGTATACCTGGGACAAACAGTCCAGCTAGGTAGTTCCAACTTCAAGAAAGAGATCAATCGACGAATCCAACTCGGCTGGGCAGCGTTCGGGAAGCTTCGCAATATCTTCACGTCCCAAATACCGCAGTGTCTCAAGACTAAGGTCTTTGACCAGTGTGTGTTGCCAGTGATGACTTACGGAACTGAGACATGGTCGCTTACTATGGGCCTCATAAGAAGGCTCAAGGTCACCCAAAGGGCAATGGAGCGTGCTATGCTCGGAGTTTATCTGCGTGATCGAATCAGAAACGAGGAGATCCGCAGGAGAACTAAAGTAACCGACATAGCTCACAGAATCGCTAGACTGAAGTGGCAGTGGGCAGGGCACTTAGCTCGTAGAACAGATGGCCGATGGGGCAGTAAAGTTCTCGAGTGGCGACCGCGCACCGGAAAACGTAGCGTAGCCAGGCCTCCCACGCGGTGGACCGATGACCTGGTGAAGGTCGCGGGAAGCCGATGGATGCGGGCAGCGCAGGACCGGTCGTCGTGGAAATCCTTGGGGGAGGCCTTTGTCCAGCAGTGGACGATTTGTGGCTGATATGATGATGATGATGATGAATAATAATATAAATTAAATGATAACAATGTCAAATAAAATTATCGAGCGGCTAGAGGCGACGAGGTGTGACGGCGACGACGGGAGCGTGCAGCCGCGCCCATCGGCAGCGTGCCAAACAGCGGCTAGTTAGTCCCAGTGCTCTGCCAGTGCCCTCAGGATAACGTTTAGTAGTGAGGCGCACGCAACGTTTTCGCATTATTTATTTCTCATTATTTCGAAAAAGCTCTGGATCTGCGCCTCAGCATACATTGTTGACGCACTACAGTGTCTCGGCAGCCCAATCAGCATCCTGAACGCGCTGTTATACTGCACGCGCAGTGCCCTATATGCGGCGTTTCGTCTACCAGCTAAACCGCTGTTTCAGGACATCTTCAAAAATAGTGAATAGTAGGACATAATAATCAATTTAAAAGGAAAACTATAACGGCTATATGTAGGCCTTCTTAGTTAATAGGCGACTAACTTAAGATGTACAGTTGGTTTTGTAAAAAGTTTATAGATTTTTCATTCAAAATGTTCTATTACCAACTGCAAATATTATTTTGTTTTTTTAAATATACATTTATGTTTTGAAAAGACTACGAAACTCTACTTTGACTCGCACTTGGTTGTTTTTTTTATAAATAAATAAATAAGCCAACTTTTTATTAGAAGACGAAATATTTTTTTGGGAATTAATCATGGGTTTCTTTGGAAAGCTTGTTCAGTGTATTAAGTAGTAGCACAGGTACAGTTAAAATTTCGCCAAATAACTCCTTAGTTTCATTTTGGCACTTTTTTAATTTTGTGATTTTATAAATATGAAACTTAATTTTCATTTTTGAGTATATTTTGCAGTTCTTAGGTTTATTTATCTGTTAACGACTAGTTATTAATACCTATTAAAACTAAAACTATCACTGAGAATGACCTGCCTTTTCCTTAATAAGTAAAGTATACACAAGAGATCGTATTATTGTTAAATGTTCATTGTTGAAGCCACTCTTTCCTAACAAGATTAAGTGCCTGTAACGAAAGCCATTGCAACAATAGGTCCCACACCCACTGCTATAGATCTACCAATTAGCGTAGTATCAATCAATTTATCCACTGATTCGGTATCTCCTACGCATAAACGGTTCATATGGCGTGTCAATGCCCTTTGTAGATTTGTCTTTAAATGGGTCAAGAGTATGATGACGTCACCTTCGGTCACAGGGAAATGGTGACCATACTTATTAGCATAACAATTGGGAATAGGGAAATTTGGAAGTATAAATCTTAGTATAGTGCAGTGCAATAGTGTGCGTGAATCACGTAAGCAACACGTTAGGTAAAAAGATTGATACGATCGTTTCCTTGCTATGAATGCAAGTTTGAAGATTTTTTTATGTAAGACGATTCCTACAAGTGGAAACGCGAATCATTTATCTCTGAAAACATAAAGTCACACAACGATCTTGTCTTATCTTATCTTTGTTAGTGGGGGCTGCAGCCGCAGCGACACTTTGACCCAATGCGATCTTTTGTGTCTACCCCTATACCATAACCCTTACACTCTAACCTACTCGAAGATGTGCTGCACTAATGCAGCAATTCCGCTGAGTGGATAGTACTTGTAGCCCTCTGGTTTTGGGTAGCCATCACCAAGGAGGCACATACGCTTACTGGCCCGGACATCGTAGTGACACAGTAAGTGTTCCATTGATTTTACGATTGTGTGCAAACAAAAATATCGGCATGTCTACCCAATGCTCAGTCCCAAATCAAGGCACCTCATTTGATGTGCATTTGCACGAATACCATGAAAAATATCAGAGCAAGCCAACGTCATAGGGGCATTTTAAATACACTTTCGCCTGTGGCTGCAATTTTTTGTAGGTAGATGAATCCATTTTCAACCGACTTCCAATTTTCAATTTAACATTTTTTTTTGTATGTTTTTACGCGATATCTTCGTAGATTGTGAACCGATTTTCATGATTCTTTTTTATTCGATAGGGTATGCTTCAAGGACCAACCCTACGTACATTTAATCAAAATCGATGTAAGTAGTAACTTTTTAGAAAACTAACAAAAATCAAAAGTTATAACGCTAAATTGTACTAAAATGTTGCCATGGAAATTTTTTATTAACGTGTTCAGCGTTTCCAAATATACTAAGTAATATATTATTACATCCGTTCATTTAAATAAAACTAAAGTACATTTTTGCATCTATATATAGGCGCATTAATTGAATCAAGTGGAGGTGAAACCCTGATAAGCCTGCTATAGCCCGAGATACAACTTTATCCTGCCCAGCGTATCCTGAGCACCTGTACTCGCGAGGACCTCTAAAATGCAATGTGGCCGAGTACTGGTCTGGAAAAATTAAAATCTGAAGAATCAACTCGCTAAGATGAAGAGGCTAGGAATAAAAGGCTTATAATCAGTTCACTCTTTTCCAAAACTGATACTTTCTGCAAGTTTCTGTGTGATAGATGTTATCCGATAAAGCCGTTAGATATGTTAAGCCATTTACTGCCGTTGGTTATAACTAGATTGCAAGCGTTAAGCCCTGTTAGAGCTCTTAAAGGCGGTCCAAAAAGTTCTGACACAAGGGTCTGCCACTAGTCCTACAACTTCCACCAATTCGAACTTTGCTCCACGTTTAGTATGGCTTAACCTTCCCGAGTTACGGAAAGAGATCCGCATAAACCCGTACCCCAGCAGTGATGCTATCTGTTACACCTTCTAATCGATGAATGTCTTGTTTCCTTTCCAGATCTTCGGTATCGTGATCATAGCGACAGCATGCGTGGACATGGGCATGCTGAAAGGCTTTGCTGGCACGGAGGTGACAGGCCATGAGACTGATGCAGTCCTGATAGCCGTTGGAGTTCTAATCATACTGATCGCTGCCTTTGGATGCTTCGGAGCTTGGAAAGAGAGCCCGAAGATGCTATATATCGTGAGTATATTCATAAATCCAAAAAGAGACTTACCTTAGCTATCAATTAAGTCCTTGGGGTTTATATCATATCAATCGCTGTTTTTAAATTTTTTGACGCGTTTGAGAATATTGAAGCTTTCAAGCGACTATCAATATATGCTGCTTTTGGATCTTTTATCGCTTTTGAAAAAGTGAGGATAGTGATAAGTTGATTTAATCCTGCATTAATCCAAGACTCTAGCACACAACGGACACTGCATACACGGACGGAGCAAACAAAATGACGGCGAAATCCCATACGTTCGACAACCAACCTGTAACCAATCTGTATCAATCTGAGTGACGAGGGGGTGAGGTCGTAATCTAGAGAGCGGCAGGGAGTGTCCATACTGTATGTTAGTACTAATATATATACTTTGACTCTAGGGAGCGTAATTGGTTACTGCATAAACTGATGAAGTCTTGGCAGCACTCTAGTCTTATCCGGGTGCACTTTGCTTAACCCGGCGAGAATGTGGTGAAAAAAAATTACGTGGAGGTTGTGTAGGGTATATTTGACCCCGTATTTCTATTGCAACATACATCTTGCTTAAAAAAGCACGTAATAATACAAAATCACGTAATAACGTAATAAACACGTAATAATACAATAAGATCGCGGCAGCCGCTGAATGCGGGCAGCGCAAGACCGATCGTCGTGAAATACCTTGGGGGAGGCCTATTGTCTAGCAGTGGACGTCTTTCAGCTGATATTATGATGATGATGATGATATTAACTTTAAAAATGTCTCAAAATATTTCACTTTAGGAAAAAAAAACACTTAAGGTTGGACTACACAGGTTTTAAAAGGGTGTTATTCAGTTACTGACTTGAGACGTCCAACATCCTATTAAAAATTGACAGGGTCAAAATCACTCCTCCTTATGTCCTTTATGATTGGGTGGATGGGTATCACGTTACCTTTTTCTACCCATTCCTACTTCTGCAAAGCCTAATTAATATGTATTCTATCATTTTTAAACGTGAATTTAATTTAATTGACCTTTCTGTGTGCGATACTATCGTAATTGATATTTCTTTAAGTAATTTCTTCGTTTTATTTTATCTAGGATCTAAATTGTACCGTTCAATGAACAAGCCTCTTTATCCAGAGCCATCAGCCCATTAAGATCCCATATCCCACCATCATTGAATGACTTATAGCGTCTTTACGGCTCACTGCCATCGTCTGATAGAGTACTTATAAGGAAACTAGTATTCAGCTATTGCTTTGTCTATATGCTTTATTATTCCAACATAATAAAGCCTAATTCCAAAAATATTTTTTTTTCTCAATCAGCAGACTTTTTATCCTCCCTGTGTCCCTGTGTAAAAGTATTTAATCTATTTTCACAATCAAAGCAGTGCCAACTATTCAGATGAAGTGTAGTGTTAGCTCTGTCTCCGTTTACAGACAGAGTCAGACTAAAATATTGTGTGAAAATCTAAACCAGTATTTCAAAACTTAGAACGGAATCCATTTTTCTACGATTTTTTAGTCACACTTTTGATATAGTACGTCTTTCGTTTGGCCGTTCGATACAGAGAGTAACCGCGCTGAAATCGTTTTCACTATTTTCTAAGTAAAAGATCATAATTATCATCATCATCATCATTATATCAGTCGAAAGACGTCTACTGCAGGACGCTGGTACTAATACTTATACTTTGGCTGAACAAAGGCCTCCCCTAAGGATTTCCACAAGGACCTGTCCTGCGCTGCTAGCATCCTGCGGCTCCCGGCGACCTTCACCAGGTCGTCCGTTCACCGAGTGGGAGGCCTTCCTACGCTACGTCTTCCCGTGCGCGGTCGCCACTCGAGAACTTTACTACCCCAGCGGCCTTCTGTTCTACGAGCCAAGTGTCCTGCCCACTGCCACTTAGGTAAAACAATTTTGAGGGTTCTCATACGGATCTCCTCGTAAAAGATAGGTTAGGTATTTAGTACAGAAATATCAGAGTATACAATACGATGACGCCTGTCCTCTTTAATGTCCGTGTGTCCGTTCGTGGTGTGGTGCAATGACCCAATTTTGACACGCTTAACAGTTTACACGATTTCTGGCTAGCCGGAAATATTCGTGTCCACAGATATTTCCTAAAAATATCCAATGAAATCATCAGCTGCACTGACTGACGAAAAAATAGCTTTTCACAAATTTTTGAGTGACTATGATTGTTGAATCAAAAAAAAACACACTTTAAGTTTTCTAGTCAGTTTTCGCCTACTGAGACCCATTTTTTGGAAAACCACTATAAATCCATGATAGGTTACGATTTACTTATCTAATAAAACGGCTGTTAGTTTAATATATAACTAGTTTCTTTGTAAAATCAAATTATAGAAAAATACGTAAGTACTGAAGTTTTTTGACACTTGTACGCGCGGAATTTGAAACGACTTGAACAGCTAGAAAATTTTGAAAGTGAGTAATCTTAAGGTATGGGCAATCTTCGGGCACATTAAAATATTAAAGTACCTATTAAGGTATTTTATTGATTATAACGTAAAATATTACCCAAAGTGTTCCAAGCCGTACCCAAAGTCTGCCAAAGGCAGCTAAATTCAAGCCTCTAATGTCCGTCCGTCCGTCTGTTCGTGAGTGGGCTGTTTACACTCATTCTCTAAGATGGAATACCTCTAATACAGGTAAAGCAAGCAGGGTACCCTTTAATTTGCACCCAAAGGCTTAAAATTAAAAACAATGACTACTAAACTATGATAATGTACTAAAAATTTTATGACGATTAATCCTATTTCGGTGAGCGGTCGCCACTCAAGAACTTTACTGCCCCAACGGACATCTGTTCTACGGGCTTACATAGCCCTGCCCACCAAAAGACGTAGCGCAGGCAGACCTCCCACTCGGTGGACCGACGAATTAGTGAAGGTCAGAAGTCGCTGGATGAGGGCAGCGCAGGACCGGTCACTGAGGAAACCTTTGAGGGAGGCCTTTGGCCGCTGATATTATAATGATGATGATTGCTATTGAATTCCATTAAAATTGCCAAATGTGGCTCATATAGCTAACAGACGGGACCATTCATTAATTCAACTGGTAAAAATAAATAATGACATAGCTTTACCTAGCCCTTTATAAGGAAGTAGCTATCAATCCACCCATAAACTGTAGCCACAATCTGGACACGACATGACTTACCTCAATAATTCAAGCGTGACCCAAAAACATAGCTAACTACACCTAACCTACCTCCTAATGGGCCAAGTTGCGCGGTCGGGTCAAGAGATCTGGGTGACCGTCAAAGTTTTTAAACACTATGTAAGTACCTATAGGTATGCTAATTTGCTTTGTAACGTGGGCGTTAGGGAATTAGGGAATTTTATGTGAGGTCACCACGATTAATTAAATCTAAATATAGAAATTTTACAAAAGAACTATATAATTTTAACCGCCTCCGTGGAGTAATGGTAACGACCATGAGCTTCACATCAGGAGTTCGCGGGTTCGATTATCGGCGGAGTCTAACTTTGTATGACTCGGATTGCTTGGTGGAAGGGCATTTTCTTAGCCCGCCTGGCTAGCTACCACCATCATATCTAAGTCTTGCCGCCAAGCATCAATGTATAATTAACAGCATTGATGTATTCCGGCTTGTAGATAAGATAGCCAGTTCCCCATTGTGTTGGGGAATCTTGGTAAGCCCGCTTCCATCTTCGACATCAGCGTCACTTAATACCATCAGGTGAGATGATGTCAAGGGCTTACCAATTATGTGGATAAGAAAACGGGGCACATACCGCACATAACTCGTAGAACAGATGGCTAAGGGGTACTAAAGTTCTCAAGTGGCTACCGTGCACCAGAAGATATAGCGTAGGTAAGCCTACCACTCAGCGAACCGACGACAAGATGAAGGGAAGAGAATCGCCGGGAAGCCGCTGGATGCGGGCAGCGCAAGACCGGTCGTTGCGGAAATCTTTGAGAGGGGAGGCCTTTGTCCAACGCACAGCAGTGGACGTCTCTCGGCTATTTGACGATGATGATGACTATAGTAGAAAGAACGACTACCTACCTTCTTATTATTTATTATTATTTACAAACTTACGTATAACTTTTTAAGGTATTTTTCTTTAAATTTAGATATTACTTTGATTTCAATTATCATTATCAATGCCTAAATCTATTTTTGACACAACAGACATGATTTTCACGGTTTAAAAATAATAAAATAACGAGAGATTACACGACCAAAATTAAAAATACACAACTCACTAGAATAAAATAATATTTTTTTTTTTTTATATAAAATATATTTTTTTATATATTGTTTTAATAGGGATACGGGTGACTACTGCATCAAACATAAATAATGAAATATGATTTACTAAATTGCCGTCCCACTGAGATTTCAAAAGAACCTTACTCGTTTCGTTTTTCAGACTTCAATTTGTTATTATACAAAATAATAAAAACCGTGACTGACTGATGTACCTATTAACGCACATCCCAAAGCACTGGATGGGTCGGGTTGAAATTTGGCATACAGATAGAAAAATTACGTATACGCATCCGCTATGAAAGGATTTGTCTGACTCGGTGGCTCAGTGGTAGTGCCCTTGACTACTGATCCGAGGGTTGTGGGTTCGATCCCCACCCAGGGCAAGCATTTGTGTGATGAGCAGATTTGTTTGCTCTGTGTCTGGGTGTTAAATATATCTATATATGTATGTATTTAAACGTATATAAGTATGTATATCAGTCTCTGGTAACCCATAACACAGGGAATCCTACTTTGGGGCCAGATGACCCTGTGTGATTTGTCCCAGAATATTTATTTATTTATTTATTTCGGTAAATCTCCACGGGAATGGCAAAAGATGGGTTTAGCGCGGGCGAGGCCGAGGGCAACACCTAGTTAGTATGTCGATGACGCTGAAAAACTATGACGTCACGCTTTACTATTTCTTTTTTGACAGATGATAAAAAGTAACTGAAATGACTAGCAGTATAGGTAGGAATGGAGCGTACGAATCTTAGTACGACTTGCGTGGTTGGGTCGATCACTGACCTGAAGCACGGTCATTACCTGATGGGTTTGACTGTTAGTGACATTTTCCTTGACCGTTTCCGTGCTTCGCAAGACAAGTTGAGCCTATGGTGCCGGTAGCTATCAGTAGATGGCAGTCATTAAGCCGTGTCAGGTGCCTTATATGCGGCTTGAAAAACTTCTAACAGTGGGGTTCGCCACTAGCACTACAACCTCCACCAACCCGGAATTGGCCCCCGTGTGTATATTTTAGCCTAACCATATGCCACCACTTTTTAGGTAAAAATAATTTTGAAAAAAAAACCGACTTCAAACAGGAAACTAAGGTTCCCCTCGATTTCTCTGGGATGCCATCATCAGATCTTGTTACGGTACCACTCTTGGGATAGCTCCTTTCCAACAAAAAAAGAATCATCGAAATCGGTTCCTAAACGACGAAGTTATCCGCGAACACACATAAAATATATATACAAGGTGTAACAAAATTGGTGTAGGTCTCGTTAACTGGGGGTTGTACTCGTCATACTGAACAACTTTCTCCAAGGAACCCATAGTCAACTCTCAAAAAAAATTTGGATCCTCCATACTAAAATGCACAAAATCGGTCGATCACCTGATCGATTTGTATGAAGTGTAAAAAAATTTTTTTACATTTTCAGCAAAGTCGTAGAACAAAAGTTGTTCAGTATGATGAGTAGAAGCCCCAGTTAACGGGACCTACACCAATTTTGTTACATCCTGTATACTAGCTGTCCCGGCGAACTTCGTACCACCTTACACTACACTACACACCCTACCCTACCCTACACTACACTACCCTACACTACACTACACTACCCTACCCTACCCTTCCCTACCTTACCCTACCCTACCCTACCCCTACACTACCCTACACTACCCTACCCTACACTACACTACACTAAACTACACTACCCTACCCTACCCTACACTACACGACCCTACACTACCTTACTCTACCCTACACTACCCTACACTACACTACACTACATTTAACTACACTACCTTACCCTATCCTACCCTACCCTACATAAGAACCTTCTCCTGACAATAACGAACTCGACAAAAAAATAATTAGCGAAATCGGTCCAGCCGTTCACGCGTGATGCCGTGACCAAGGGAAATAGGGATTCATTTTTATATATATAGATACGGTCGAATTGAGAAACCTCCTCCTTTTTTGAAGTTGGTTAAAAATAAGTCATGTGTTCCCATCATAGCAGCTAAACGGATCAAAGGAACCGGACCATAAAATTTTGGTCCCTAATGGTTCAACTTAAGGTCCTCAGAGACGAAACGTTTAACTGACTCCTCACGTTACCCCCCAGTTCGTCGGCTGCCTCATCATCATCATACTCCTGGAGCTGTCGGTGGGGATCGCGGCTGCCACTCTCCGGCCCCAGATCGAAGGCACCATGAAGAACCAGCTACGATCCTCCTTCATCAGGAGCAAGTCTACCAGGGAGGAGGATGCCACCTACAAGCAGTTGTGGGACCGTATCCAGATGAACGTAAGTACAAGAGATGAACATACTTTTTTTTTATTCACAATTCACATCATCTCACCTGATCTTCTTCTTTCGTGTCGACGACAAGTCATATCTCTCCTGCCCAGTATGTACCTTAACCTGTACCTTTACGGCGCTATCGGCGGCGTCCATTAGCAGCTCTTCCCGAGTTCAGGTGCTAGCGCACATTGGGCATGCAGTCAGATGAACCATTTTTTGTGGAGCACCACATCTACACCGTAGGTCCGATCCATCCGTGAATCCCCTCTTTTACCTCGCCTCGCCAATTCGTATCCTGGAGAGAGGCACTCCGAAGTCGGAACAAACGGGGCGGGCAGTGAGCATTACTCTCGCCAGATGGTAAGTAACCGAAGATTTTTTTTTATCCACAATTGATAAGCCCTTGGCATCAACTCAACTGACGGTAAGTGACGATGATACCGAAGATGGAAGCGGGCTTACCAAGATTCCCCAACGCAATGGGGGATCTGGCTATCCTATCTTCAAGCCGGAACACATCAATGCTGTTAACACTGATGTTTGGCGGCAAGACTTAGATAAGATGGTGGTAACTAGCCAGGCGGGCTATGAAAGTGCCCTACCACCAACCAAACCGAGTCTTTCAAAGTTGACCCCGCCGGGAATCGAACCCGCGACCTCCAGGTGTGAAGCGAATAGACTAACCATTACGCCACGGCGCAGTTAAATTGGAATGGGCCTTATCAAGATTCCCCAACGCAATAGAGAACTGACTATCTTACCTTCAAGCCGGAACACATCAATGCTGTTAACATTAATGCTTGACGGCAAGACTAGATAAGATGGTGGTAGCTAGCCAGGCGGGCTTAGAAAATGCCCTACCACCAACCAAACCGAGTCATAATCATAATCATAATAATTTATTGGTAAAAAATATTTTACAGGTCATTTTATAAATTGTTTCGTAATAATATGAACAATTAAATTGTCAATAACACACATAATATTTAAATGATATAACACTTATTAAAAAATATTTATATTTAGGTACTTCAAAGAACTAACAACTAAAAAATAGTTTACACATTGTGTAAATTTAAAAAGTCTTGTAATGAATAAAACGTGTGCTCAATGAGCCAGCGTCTGAGTTTTGTCTTAAAACTTGTTGATGAGGGAGCTTCAGTGCCTAAGGATGATTTCCTAAACCAGTTACATTACAAGTTAGACTCCACTGGAATCGATCCCGCGACCTCCTGATGGAAAACTAATTGACTTAACCATTACGTCACGGAGCGCGGTTAAAAACTTAACCTAGTTACAAGAAATATAAATAAATTTACGGAACGTAATTTAAACCCAAAAGTTTTTGTAGGTAGTTGGTACTTATGATTGTAGGATATTGGTGAAATCACTAATTTTTGGTTAGATTTTTTTCACTAATTTCACAAAACACAAATAAAACTTTATTTATAAATTGTCAGTGACTGGTTTAGGAAATCATCCTTAGGCAGACTAATTATTCGTATTTATACAATTTGTAGGTATGTATTTGCCGACATCCGTTAGGATAGGGCACCGAAACAAGAAGAAGGTATCACTTTTTTGAGAATATAATTAACGTATCTGGGAACGAGTCTTGAAATTTTATGAAACATCTTCATTTCTTTTATATTTGCATGCTAGTGCCGGTGTATTACAAATCATCTGTGGAGTTCTTGACAACATTTGTAGCAACCTAATTCTGTTGCAGTTGCAGCGTCTACAAAACTACGCCCAGTGCAAGCCGGGTATTCACATCCTCCTTTCTTTTATTTCCTTGTTCCCACATTTCTCTGGTGCACCATATTATTTTCTCCAAAACACACCACTTCTTGAAGCAAAACTCTAGCAGAAAACAATGTAAAAACAATAAATTAAATCTGGGAATGCGTTGACCACAAATCCCGCTAATAAACTCCCAGTACAATTCACAACAATTTTAGCATTCACAATCATTTTAGAGTTAATTAATTAGTAAGTTACAAGTTTACAGATTTGGCAAAAAAATGACAATTTAGGTATAATTAATACATTTAAATTGAATCGCAACCCTAAATTTATTGTAAATGTACCCGCATATTGTGTAAATGAATAGTCTGCCTAAAAATGATGTCCAAATCCGGAACTGGTCACTGACAAGGCAGTAAAGTTCTCTAGTGGCCACCGCGCACCGGAAGACGAGTGTAGACATGCCTCCTACTCGGTGAACCAAGAACCTGAAGAAGGTCGCGGGAAGCCACTGGATGCGGGCAGCGCAGGACCAGTCCATGGTCATTGTCCAGCAGTGGATCTTTCGGCTGATATGATGATGATTAGGTAAAAAAACATAACCAAAACAGTGTTAAAAACATAACCAAAAAAGATTCTGGACGATTTGCGGCTTTGTCGTTTACATGGTCTTGTAACATAGCGGTCGTTTGGTCAGCAAACACATTAACCATTGAAAACCATATCACCGTTAGCAACCCATAAACGTACCCATTGCTGGCGCACGGGTTTCTTCCCCAAACTTAGGAAGATTAGGCCATACTCCACACCAAGTTCGGATTGGTGGAGGGTTAGTTAATTAGTGCTTCAGGTTAGTTAACCTGCGTGATCGGCCCAGCCACGCAAGTCGCACTTAGTTGCGACGGTTTCTATAAAATCTGCAAGAACTGTTAATAAACCAAAAAACTAGGCAAATAAGGGTCGACACCCTTTACTTGTTTCGGCTTTCCGCGAAAAAACAATAGCCAGCTTTTAAAGTTCTAAATATCATTAGAAACGTTGAAAAACGTTTAAAAAAAACCGACTTCCATCGCAACAACTTAGTACAATTTAGCATAATTATTTGTTTTGGTTTTTGTTAATTTTCTAAAAGTAGTAAGTACTGCACCGATTTTGATTATATTTATATGGTACCAACTCGGAAGCATACCCGATTGAATAAAAAAAGAATCATGAAAATCGGTTCTAAATCTGCAAAGATACCGCCTAACACACACAAAGAAAAACGGCCAAGTGCGAGTCAGAACCGCACACATAGGGTCCCGTACCATTATACTAGATGGGCTAGTTTCTTCACGTTTAAAAAGAAACACATTTTTTTGTATGGAGACTTTCTCTTTTTCAATTTTTTTGTATTTGTTGTTATAGCGGCAACAGAAACATATACATCATCTGTGAAAATTTCAACTGTCTAGCTATCACGGTCACGGTTCATGAAATACAGCCGGGTGACAGACGGACAGACGGACGGAGAGCGAAGTCAATAGGGTCTCGTTTTTAACCTTTGGGTATGGAAACCTTATAAATTCGAATAAAAAAACCCCTCCTTTTTAGAAGTCGTTTGAAAATTTTTACTTATCTCTAGCCAAAAAGATGAATAAACAAGAAAAAATTCAGTATTATATTAGCTACCCTGTTCAGTTAGCCTTTCGCTCTTTTTTATGAATTTCTGGAGTATTTTTTATGAGCTCAAGTTTTAACGTACGAGTATTCTTTCTTTTTAGGGTTCCGTACCACAAAAGGAATAAACGGAACCCTTATAGGATCACTTTATTGTCCGTCTGTCTGTCCATCCGTCCGTCCGTCTGTCTGTCAAGACCCTTTATCTCGGGAACGCGTGGAGGTATCGAGTTGAAAGAAATGAAAACCATATACTCCGGTCTACAGTCTCTTGAAGCTGTGAAAAATTAAACGTATATTTCGACACTTTCAAAAGAATCAAAATTTATAGGGTATTTTCCGTTGACCCAGAACTATGAAATTTGGCAAGTAATACCGTCTTGCGAAACCGTGGGAAAAAGCTAGTTTAGTCATAAAATCCTGACGACTCCATGATCATAAAGTTACATAATCCGTTAAATCTTTTTTCCAGCTCGAATGCTGCGGTATCACCGGCCCTGACAACTACCGCGCAACGGAACCCCGCATCAACCCATCATTCAGCTGCTGCCCTGCTGTTGACTCCAGCCAGAGCGAGGAGATCAAGCGATCTGAGTGTCTGCAAGACCAGAAGTTCTACACTGATGGATGTGAGGATAAGGTGCTGAATACGCTGCACAGTGCGGGATTGTCCGTGATTGTTTGCGGGATACTCTTCTGCTTTTTAGAGGTAGGTCCTTTTCATATGAAGAACTTATTTCTGTAGAAATGAGATCTAATCTTCTGAGGGTCTGCAAGATAAGAAGTTCTACAAGATCAAATGTTCTACTCTAAAAGTAAAAGTGCTGATGACGCTACACATGGTGTACAAAATTAAAGTCCCGTTAACGGCCGGGGTTCTATACTCATCATACTGAACAACTAACTTTCTCCAAATACTCATGGTTATTTCTCAAAAAAAAATTTGACCCTCCACACAAAAATGCACAAAATTGGTCATTCAGTTGATTGATTTGTATGAAGAGTTTTTTTTTGCGGTTTCAGCAAAGTCATAGAACCAAAGTTGTTCAGTATGATGAGTAAAGTTAACGGGACCTACATCAATTTTGTTACAGCCTGTATAGTGCGGGATTTTCTTTGATACTGTCCTGATTTTCGGAGAAAGGTCCGTTGCACGTAAAGTTTTAATTCTATAGAAAGGATATAGTTCTGAGGGCTACGAATAACTTATGTATAGTCTGAGGGTCTGTAAGAACAGAAATTCTACACTGCAAGACAAAGTGCTAGTGACTCTGCAGAGTGTAGAATACGGAGACGTCTTGACAGGAGCGCGAGGTCCGGGAGGCGAGACGGGGAGGAGGTCGAGCTCCAGATTCCATAGTCAAATCTCAGGATGCTCCATATGTTCAGGCGCAGGTGGCTCAGGAGTTACTAGTTAGGCCCGTTAGTAGTGATGTCGGCTATGACGCACGTTAGATATTTACACTGTGGTGCAGGATTGTCAATATTGTGTGCAAATACTCTTCTGCTTGTTTGGAAGTTAGTCCAAGCTTAAGAAATCTTCGACCTATTTAACAGCTTAGGACCAGCCTACGCAAACAGCGGTTTTGATGCTTACAGAATGAGCGAATTAGCTCATTTCGTCTCATTTGATCAGTATTCCACAAATCGGTTGAAGGTTGAAATGAGTGATATTTGTTATCTCATTGGTGGTAGATTCCGAGTACGTCTATCTCTGTATTGTTTATATTTGAACGAGATTCGGTTGACTATAGTGGTTTGAGTGTGTGTTTGCGTGTTGTATTTGACTTATTATTATATATGAGATTAATGTATGGATTAGGGCCGGTCTATTGTATTTGGTTGAAGTATGAAATACTTACGTGATTGTGTTCAATAAAAAGGAGATCAAGCTATTTGAGTGTCTGCAAGATCAGAAGTTCTGCGCTGAGGGGTGCGAGAATAAGGCGGTGACTACATTGTAGATAAGTGATTGTTTGCGGGATTCTGCTTATTGGAGGCAAGTTTTTCTTATAAAATGTTTAAATTTGCTGTGTGCTAGAAGTAACCTCTCTGGTGTTGTCACCAGCACGAGAAAATGTACATTAGTAATTAAATGAGCAAATAAGTTAACATTATTTAATGCACACAACAGAACATGATAAAAAGTTAATTTAAAATGAAGACAGTGCAAAGTCGGCGAGAGAATGGAGAATATTTAGTACCTATCTATTTTGAATGTTGGTTTCCTTCTTTCAATCCTTCTACAAATCTGAGAAAAACAAATATATTTAGGAAAATAATATAAAAGGAAAGTAAGAACCATAAAATTGAGTCGGAGCCGCCCACGGTCATAAATTATCCCTTCGTGTCACAACAACATTCGGTTGGCGTGAAAATAGTATTATCGATTCCAATGTTTATTAGTTAGTGCCTACTAATGGTACTCACCCAATACTCCAACCATTGTGGTATGAAATCATTTTTTTATTGGGAGAAGATCCTGTTATCTAAATAACAGTTATAGTAAAATTAATGCAACAGTTTATTATTTAACTCATAGTTTCTTTCGACGGTGTCATATGTTAGCCCAGCAATTTTTCATTCCTCTATATTTTTTTATTACTCCAAGAAAATATATTTTTACAACGCTTTATTTAACTTGAAATATTTGTATGTAACTATTGTAAGTTGTCCGTTAAAAATTTGTAAGTTTTTTACCCCCTTCCCGGTTTCTAATTGAGCTGAAATCTTACATAGGTACACGTTGAGTTTGGATGATAATGCAAGGTTATCTAAGTAATGTCATTCTAAATCCAATATGGCGGACTCCCAAAAATGGCGTACCATTTCTTTTGTATGCAACCCCATGATATGGTTATTAAATGAAAGGGTTTTTTGATAAAAATACGAAATAATTATCATTCTTTTTAAATAAAAGCTTGTACCTCAAAAAAATTAGGTTTTTTGAAATGGGCTAATACATATGGCTTTATCCATCAAATACCCGATGTGGTAGGCAAAAGCTTTATGTTATCGTAATAAGAGCGATCTTAAATGTCATTCTTTTAAAAGGAAAATCGGAAACGGGCCGAGTTCAGGCAGACAGCGGAAAAAAATGCTCAGCTATTCCCACCGCCGCCGGCTAGAGTACTATGACTAGATCATTATGTGGGAAGACCAATAATACAGAACCTAAAAATACCAACACGTACTGATGAATTAGCATATAATATATAACATTAAATTAAAATTTTAATGAAAACACGACTGCATAAAAATATTACCCCTCTTTTTAGGAAGTCGGATAAAATGTATCCAATGTTACTCACGTGATCAAGACGAATATAATGAAACCTCACACTCTATTTTGCCATTTTAGAAGATCTCGTGGAATAAAGAAACACACATACATACGTTAAGCCTAAAAAACAATACACAGTCGTGTAAAAATCAGACGCAACGGTAAACGTTCCTTGTGAGTTCTTTCTGACTTCAGAACTTATGGTAACACTTCGCACCCTAAATCACGCCACCTTACTTACCCCCGTGATATACATACCAACAATAGCATAATTTTATTATAACTATAACCTTAGTGTACCTATCTATCCCATAAATCTTTATAGTCAGTTCAGTACTATTTTGGATCGCGTGAAGTTGCGATTAGCCCACGTTTTTATGACCTGAGTAAGACGAACAGAAATTAGTACCACTTTTACTGATTTCAAACAAGTCATCACCAGCTCATATACGTCCCCAACGAAGGGCTCGAGCCTACCCTGAATTAGGGGCGATCGGGTGTTGGTCGACCACGCGGGCCCAGTGCGAGTTGGTCGACTTCATGCACAAACTACGAATTTCTTTGGAGGCGTGTGCAGGTTTCCTCACGATGTTTTCCTTTACCTTAAAAGCGTCGGATAAACGTACATGTGAATTGAAATTCGGAAACACATTGGTACGAGTTAGGATTCGAACCACGACAGGAGGTAGCGACCCTAGCTGTTACGCCACCGGCGCTCTAAACAAGTAAAAAATATAAAAATCGTATAAATCACAAAGAAATAATTACAATTCTTATTTATTATTAAAAAGATGGCCTCCACATCTGTTGATTGATGAAATAGTTCTTTAAGAGTATACCGCGTTAATTATGTCCTATAACTGTTTCATATTAGGCTGCTCATAGAAGGCGGACGGTACCTAATAGGTACGTTGCATTGCTTGTTTTGTCTAAAGTACTGTGACAATCCCAACGTGGGACAGCAATCTACTGATATAAACCAGGCATTCGGCATAGCAATACTCGCGTTGTCTTTCATTAGCCTAAAATATGTATCGCTATCATAATTCATGTAACGCGTATCGCAATTATGTACAGCCATCTACTGATGTAAACCAGGCATTCGGCATAGCAATGCTCGCGTTGTCTTTCATTAGCCTAAAATATGTATCGCTATCATAATTCATGTAACGCGTATCGCAATTATGTACAGCAATCTACTGATGTACACCAGGCATTCGGCATAGCAATGCACGCGTTGTCTTTCATTAGCTTACAATATGTGTCGCCATCATAATTCATGTATCGCGTATCGCGATTATGTACAGCCATCTACTGATGTAAACCAGGCATTCGGCATAGCAATGCTCGCGTTGTCTTTCATTAGCCTAAAATATGTATCGCCATCATAATTCATGTATCGCGTATCGCGATTATGTACAGCCATGTACTGATGTAAACCAGGCATTCGGCATAGCAATGCTCGCGTTGTCTTTCATTTGCTTAAAATATGTATCGCTATCATAATTCATGTATCGCGTATCGCGATTATGTACAGCCATCTACTGATGTAAACCAGGCATTCGGCATAGCAATGCTCGCGTTGTCTTTCATTTGCTTAAAATATGTATCGCTATCATAATTCATGTATCGCGTATCGCGATTATGTACAGCCATCTACTGATGTAAACCAGGCATTCGGCATAGCAATGCTCGCGTTGTCTTTCATTTGCTTAAAATATGTATCGCTATCATAATTCATGTATCGCGTATCGCGATTATCTACAGCCATGTACTGATGTATTCCAGGCATTCGGCATAGCAATGCTCGCGTTGTCTTTCATTCGCTTATAATATGTATCGCTATCATAATTCGCTTATCGCGTATCGCGATTATGTACAAGTATTGTGGTTTTAATCCACCACCTAATAATATATTTTCGATTTACAATATGTACGTTTATCGGAGACGCTCTCATGGTGAAGGAAAACGTCGTGAGGAAACCTGTACACGCTTAAGAAACTCGAAGGTTGTGTGTAAAGTCGACCAACCGGCACTGTCGCGTGGTCCACTAAGGCCCGATCGCCCTAATTCAGGGTAGGCTGGAGCCCCTCGGTGGGGACGTATATGAACTAATATAATGGATGATGCATCACTAGTAGCTAGAGCTCGCGTTGGCCTTCTACTGTTATGTTAGGCTTACTAAGGTTCTCGAGTTGATGTCTTTTCTAAGAATATCTATGATTTTGTGTCTAGAATACGCTCTCGCTGATGTCTTTAGTAAATATCATTATATTTTGTTAGGTAGCGTGATTCTCGCGTTGATGTCTTTCTCTATTAGGTACTGTTACCTAATGTGACGCACCACACCATCATCATATCAGCCGAAAAAGGCCTTCCCTAAGCGTATCCACAACTACCAGTCCTGCGCTTCCCGCGAAGTTTCACCAGGTCGTTGGTCCACCGAGTGGGAGGCCTGCCGGTGCTCGATCGTCACTCGAGAACTTTACTGGCCCAACAGCCATCTGCTCTACGAGCTATGTGCCCGCCCATTGCCAATTAGGAGGAGATGCTACATTTCATATAAACGGCGATAGTTATTATCACCTCATAAAAGTTAACCGATTTTGACCAATTTTGAAAAGTTGTCAGTTAGAACAAAAGCTAGGTTTAAAGGTTTTTGTTTTTCGATACAATTAATATGTTCAACTTTATTTGGCGTTCAGTGTTTTCATACAAAATTAATTTCGAGCATTATTTGTTTATTTTTAATCAATGATTTAAAAAAACGAAAGCTATAAACCTAGTTTTTTTTCTGACTGAAAACCTATCAAAAATTTGACAAAATTGGTTAACTTTTAAGAGGTGAAAATTTATATTGCCATTTGTAAGAAAAGTCTAATTTTCGCTGTAGGTTCATAATTTAGCGATACTGAGAGCTATGGAGGTCTGAGACAATGAGACGCATTATTAACATTTAATGACTGATTTTTAGGGTTCCGTACAGCCAACCTGTTAGTAAGCCTCCGCTGTCTCTCTGTCTGACAGCGGGCTGTATTTCATGAACCGTTATAAGTAGACACTTGAATTTTTTACAGAATATGTATTTCTGTTGCCGCTATAACAACAAACAATCAATCGAAAAATCTTTTGTTTGTAATGTGAATAGGTATCAGTGTCATTATACTAAGTAGTTGTGTGAAGAGGTGTGGTAGTAAGGAACCCTCGGAGTGCTAGTTTGACTCGCACTTGGCCGGTTTTTTATCTAAATATTGTGACTCCTTCGTAGTCACCACAACATTCCTTTGATTTCGATGTAGGTACCTACGTAATTAAGTATCTAATTATTTTTCTTTTTTTTCAGGTGGCCGGCATAATCCTCGCACTATGGTTAGCACATGCCATAAAGACCGAAGGGAAAAGCCGGGACACAGCTTAAATTATCGAGATTTCACTAATTAACACATTCGTGTGAACTACGTAAGAGGACGGCCAAAATACGGGAAAGACAAATACTCGATTTACTTCGAGAACGTAGATAAACGTCAGTCAGTTGGTGACGTCATTGCGCCACAACATATCAAAATCTCAAATCTTCAGCGTCACGCAACATCGAAATTTCATAGCGCTAAGTTGACACTCTACACACATACACAATCCCGTTCTCTCTCACGCACAAACGTCTAATACGTCTTTTCGTGCATGGGTTGCGATTAACGTTGACGTGTATTAACGTCAATGTCATTACTCGACGCATGAAATAAATAAGAAAAAGCAGAACGTTTTGATACGTTTGCATATTTGTATGAGGATACATGTGGTTTAGTAAAAGTACCTAGCTAGCGCGAATGTGTTAGGGATCCATTTTCCATCCATGGTTGCAAATTTTTAAATTTGTTGCACAATATGTATTCGTCAAATGACTTTTCTAGGCGTTTAAGTTTTAAGAATGTCTGTAATAGTTTTATTTGAGGAAATGAGTGATTTAGTGTTATAAACGTTTGAAGAAAGTAGTTGTGTCGTATTAGAATTACATTGTTTTAGTGTTAATTTTTAGAAAAATAATATATCGATAAATAGTTACCTCAATAGTTAGATACTCGTAACTATAAAAACATAGAAGTTTGTTTTGCAGTATGCAATGCATTTTGATTTGTTTTGTTGATAACTTTACTATTTATTACTATTGCTTAACGTAGCAGTAAAATGAATTATTTGTAAAAATATCCTATTATTAAAAACTTGCCCCACTCACTCCTCTGAAGTTTGGAGACTCTACACTCGAAGTTGCTGACAAACAGTCCAGTTAGGTAGGTCCAACTTAAACAAAGAAATCAATCGACGATGGAGGGCTATTCTCAGAGTTTCCTTACGCGATCGAATCTGAAATGAGGAGATCTGTAGGAGAACCAAGGTAACCAACATAGCTCACAGAATCGATAAACTTAAGTGGCAGTAGACGGTGCACATAGCTCGTAGAACACACGGCCGTTGGTGCATTAAAGTTCTCAAGTAGCATTCGCGCACCGTTAGACGTAGCGTGGGCAGGCCTCCTGGTAAAGGTCGCGGGAAGCCGCTGGATGCGGGCAGCGCAAGATCGGTCGTCGTGGAAATCTTTAGGGAAGGTCTTTGTCCAGCAGTGGACATCTTTCGGCTGATATTATGGAAAACTTACCGCTGATGCACTGGATTTACATTGGTGCTATTTCAATTTAGTTATTTTAAGTGTTATTTCATATTGATTTATGTCTACATTTAGCTATATGTATGTATTCTGTCGCCTACAGTATATCTAATTAAATGTTGTGTTAAAGGTTTAACTCAGTTACCTTTTAATTGTTAAACCGTAATATTTTAGAAGACAAAAAATGTATTTTGTAAAAGTTCTTGTTACCATACACCTAAGTATTTTTGTTCTTATTTTTATGGAGTTATTTAGTAACTTTGCTAAAATATTGAAGATGTATAATATTGGAGAAAGAGTTGAAAAAGTAAATGATTTTTTTATTTAAAAAAAATGAACAAAATTTAAATCATTATTCGATTTGATAGCTTTTCTCTGTAAAACACTAGCTAATTTAAACTATTAATACTTATATTTTATATAAAAGCACAATAGGAACACTTAGCTGATCATCTTCTGATGTGTACCCATTGTGTCGTGGCCACATCGTGGAATTCAATTCATAAAATGGCCGTCGTAGATTTGGCCAGATCGTGAAATTTCCAGGAAATACATGATATGTCACGAATCTAACCTAAACTGCCATGCGCCGCCCAGGAGGAGCCTCGCCTTTCGAGGTTCTTCGACAGTATCATCATCACACCTTCTTCTTCTTCTTCTTTTTGAGTCGACGGCAGACTCAGATAGTCCCATCCCAAAACCGAGCCACGCAAAATGCCTTCTCAGTGGCCAGCATCAAATCCTCCCGCGTGCAGGTGACAGGGCAGGAAGGACACGTAATGAGTTAGTCCATCCTTTGAGGAACCGCACCACACCTACAACACTCCAGGTTCGTATCTCCAATGAATCCCCACCTGAACAAGTTTTCTTTACTTCGGCCGACCTGAGTCCGGAGTCTGTTAAGAGATTTCCAGGTCGACCGTGGCAACTTATATCCAGGTGAGGGATTCTCGGAGATCGGAACGAAGGGACCAGTAATAGAGACACTATTCTTCCATAGTTCTACTCTCGTTTCTGCAGGGTCGTCTGTCAGGGGAGCGACACGGTGTAAACTTATTTTTACGGATTTTCAGCCTTTATGGCACAGAAATATGATTGTGTAGGGGGTGCCGAGTGTCGCTTATCACACCTAACGAAGCTATTATCGCTCGCTTCGCTCGCCCAATTCAACCCAATCTGGCCTAAATCCTCCTGTTCATGATCTTTCCAATTTAAATGATTTGGCCACGACATAATATAGGTAAACATAACTTTCAAAGTTGCATAGATTTTATTAGCCTAGGACAGTATTCTTTACGAGGAGCGTCTTCAAAAAGTAAAAATACGCACCATTGCTTAGAAATGTGACACTGTCATTTGTCTACCCTCTGTGTAATTATTTCGCTATCTTATAAAGAGGCATTTACTAGTCACTAATTTTACTAAATAAGTATGAATAAGTTTTTCAAATTGACATGTTTTTCAAATTTATATTTTTTTCAAATTGATAAGTTATTGATAAGTTTTCCAAATTGATGTTTTTAAAATTATTGATAAGTTTTTCTAATTAATGTTTCTAAATTGATAAGTTTTTCAAATTGATAAGTATTCACATGCTACCTGCGTAACATCGTGTTTTGTAAGTTTACGTAATTTTGTAAGTTGACGTCATATATAAAGTTTAAATTGTGGCTTGTTGAATCCTCCAGCGAATATATTTATTTAATTCAAAGGTACCAGGTATTATGTACACAATTAGAAAAGGTTAATTACAAGGTATTTGAAACTAGGCTTTACTTATGATTCTGAAAAACACCAAATAACTTAATAGCAACTTAATGGTCAATTAGCACAATGAACCACGCTGAACACATTAAAAACCGACATCAATCGAACAACCAAGTACAATTTTGTTACAAAGATTTTTCTGTTTTTGTTAATTTTCTAAACTAAACCGATTTTGTTAAAATTTTAAAGGGACCCTCTATCAATTAAATAAAAAATGACCAAATGCGTATCAGACCACGCGTAAATTAGGGTTCCGTAGTCTTTTCCAATATATTATGTTTAAAAAACAAGGTTATTTTTAGTGGTATTAAGAACATTAAGTTTGAAAACTCTGAACTTATTACAAATCCAACTGCGCATCTTAAGTTGGTCGGCTGTTCTGAAAATAAAGATTATTTACTATGACAGAGTTAATAATTTCTAAATAAAATGCAGTACCTATTCTTAAAAATCATCGCTTAAATTTATTATTTGAATCCACAATTGATAAACCCTTGACATCAAAATAGTAAAGTATTCGTATCGTTTAAGGATTTACTCGGCGAATAATTATTTTGCGGCGCTAGGATAACATTTAGGGGGATGCCATTAAGTACCTACCTTGGCAAAAGTGGTTCAGAATCACAAGCAGAAGCCCTGTATTAAATACGAGCTGTTGACTGTGGCTTTGCCGGCGTGTATATTATCGGTGGTGCGCGGTGCGCGAGCCGCAAATGTTAATCCAGAAGGTCCATTCTCAATATTTGTGTAATAATTTTTGAAATGGGATGAATAGTTTCGGAGATTACGAGTACCTTTTACATTCAAACTTTACCATAATATTAGTATAGATAATATATCGTATAAATAGTATAGATCGGGTAGCATTTTGTGTTTTTAACAGTCTGCAATTTCATGCAGCTGAACAAAACCCATAAGTAAACTAAATTCGCAAAAAAATCAACTCTCCTTATATAATTTACCAATAGGGCTGATCAATTATACGCAAAGTCCAAAAAAATTTTTTTTGCGAATTCAGTAGAGGTCAGTAGAGCCTACTTTTAATGGCTTGCACACTATTAACAAAGTATATATATTAGTTGCTTTTAATTAAAACACCATGTAAGGTAGTGGCAACCTTATAAACGCAAAACAGCGAATCCGTTCGACTTTTTCGCTGATTCCGTATGAAGAATTGAAGTCATATGAAGGGGCTGGTAGTGTTTAGCTGTCGTTGCCTACTATACTTCGTTTCAGATAACATGAGACAGAAGGTGAAATAAAGATCACGCAGAAGCAGAGGTTGTAAACTTTTTATTAAGATGAACATAAAAAACTGTGGCGGGAATTTCAAATTACTACTTTTCGTTGACCAACCTGAAATTTTGAAAAATATTATTTGAGGTGAAATGAGGAAAGTGATAAATAACCTTTTGACTTTTATTTCACCTTCTGTCTAACGTTATCTGAAATGAAGTATAAACATCCCTGCTACTTGGTTTTTCGTAGTAAGCAAATAGAAGGGAGGTGGTTGAAAATATCGTAAGTACCTATTGTATCCGTCTAAATAGTTATACTATCATATACATTATATGTTCTACTGCAAGTTTGTAAAATTTTGTCGTAAGCAATTATAAAATTAGTTAATGTTGTATGAATAGATTTTCATAAATAAAATATCAGTGTTCTCAGAAAACCAGTTATTATTTACTTTTTACTTTCCATACTACATGATAACTTTTTAGGCTTCCGAAGTCAACAAAGAACCCTTATAGTTTCGCCATGTCTGTCTGTCCGTGGCTTAGCTCAAAGACTATCAGAACTTGAAAGCTGTAATTTGGCATGGGTATAGATATTACCAGTGTGCCTACAACAAAACCTTGAAAAAAAAATTTTAGTGTACCTCCCCTACATGTAAAGAAGGGGTGAATTTTTTTTCGTTATCGTACCCTAGCGTGTGGGATATCGTTGATATGTCTTTCAAAACTACTGAGGGTTTGCTAAAACCATGTTTCGATTCAGTTATGTTGTCAAGGGTTTACCAATTGTTAATAAAAAAAAATAAAAAAAAAGGGATCGGTTTTTTTTTAAACTGTTTATTTCAATAAAAAAAGGAAACACTTGATGCCACACAAAAAACGAAAATCTTGATAAAGAAGATTATGTGCGTTTATCGTTAGTTGCACAGCTCGCAACTTGAGCGTCTGGATGTCCACCAGCCTTGTCAGTTAGGTACTTTTTCTAAACAAGGAAACTTTTAAGGATGTTTCGATGTTTGCGAAAGATGAAGCTTTAAAGTGCTAAAGTGTGTGATTTTTTTCTAATCTATCTACTTTATCTATCTATACATATTCAGGAAATAAAAAAAAATGTAGGACCCGTTAACTGGGGGTTCTACTCATTATACTGAACAAATTTCCTCATAGTCAATTCTCAAAAAAAAAAATTGAACCCTCCATATAAAAGCACAAAATTGTTCGATTTGTATAAAGAGTTTTTATGCGATTTCAGCAGTCATACAATAAAAGTTGTTCAGTATGTTGAGTAGAAGCCCCAGTTACGGGACCTACACCAATTTTGTTACACCCTGTAGGTATATAACGAAATCGCAACATAATTTATGTAAAGGTACACCTACCTATGCGTTTGTGCAGCTATTCATTGTTATGGTTGAACCAATTTGGATGCAGTTTCCAATGATTTATTTAGACCAAAATATTGTGTAATAAAGACAAACTTTTTTTTTATTATTTTTTTATTTTAAGACACACGGAAAAAAACAGTAAAAAAATGTTATCTACGATACATTTA